>CP032575.1:4641264-4722061 GCA_008044935.1 Gossypium turneri | reverse complement strand
TATGCCTAGTGATTAGGATGACATGACAGAATGAATCAAAGCTCCTAACTAGACGTGTATGAATGACATTTAAACGAATGCAGAATGTCATTTTTTCGAGAATGATCCTTTTTATCACTTAGGTTATCATTACTCATAGTTTATTAAGGTTATCACTGACACGCTTACAACGCCTTCTTGCTCGGATGGCATATCCAAGAAGAAACACTTAATTAGATTGCCCCCACTGTGAACGTCAAAGTTCAATCCACTGGGACGAAAAATGTGTACCATCATTCTTCACTATAACCCAAGGGTTTAGAAAGATATGGCTCTTTCTCAATCCTCTCCTATCGCAATCAAGGATACATAATGTGAAGCTCTTTGGTCTTTTACCCTTTCCCAGGTTGTCATACCAAATGATGGCACCAATGAAGAATTTTCTTCTCCCAGGAAACCTCTTCTTATGCTTGATGAACATCGCTGTTTGTTCATTGAAGCTTTGGCATCTTGTCATTTGTTCAATCAATGTTTTGATGACAAAATCCAAAAGGATGGTCTAAGTTAGACTTTTCTTCTTAGATATTTTAACCTTTAAACTTGGTGCTTTCTAAACAATAGTCTTGTTCAGGTTACTGTATTATTAGAAACTTCTAGAGTAATACGCAAAACTTCTATTGTGAAAGTATTATGAGTCCATTAATCATTATTCCAATAATAATGGATAAACATAAAATTGATTTAGGAGCATGGCCCGAATTAAATTAATTATTAAGGATAGTAAGAATAAAAGAGGAATTGATTGGGAATACGTATCTTGAAAAAGAATGAAGTATTCCAAGACAACAAATTCAATAGTATGAAGATTAGGTGCCCCAGATATTGCAGCTTGAACTTTTCTATACAAACTTTCTGAAGACCATTCTGAGTTTGACACCCAAGATGTTGCCTACCCTTTCCTATTGATTCAGGTATAGCAAGATCATCATATGCCCCAATCTGATCAAAAATTTGAGCTGCTCTGATCACCTCATGCCCCATTTTGATCCAAAAATTTGAGCTGGCCTTTTTGGGTTTTCAACTCAAATCCCCTTTTGGTCTCAAGGCGCCTTTTACGGGTTTCACCTTGCCTCTCCTTTTCGTTCCTTTTCTTTTTTCTCTTTTTTTTTTGAAATATTTTTATTGACTCTGAACTCATAGGATTAGGCAAGTCCTTGTTATCCCTTACGGTCGAAATCAACATTTTTTTAGATAGGCCTTTCACATAAGGTTCTTCTCGGTTTGGCATCCACTTCTTTTTGAGGTCTTTTTGTATGGTGAAGATCTTCTTCAGTACTAGGTCCCCCTCATGGAATTCTCTAGGGCGGACTTTCTTTGGTGAGCTCGCATCATTTGCTTTTGGCACATTTGACCATGATCGATGTTCAACTCTTTAATCAGGATTAGATTCAAGAGTTTAGAGAGAAAGAATCTTGTCTTCAATGGGTAAAAATGCGATAAGCCAAAAAGAAAGGCATTGCCCGGCAGAGTTTTTTTTGCGTCGTCCACTTTTTTTGGGCGATATGGTGTTAATCTTGAAACAGACTGCAAACTTCTGATATCGTGCTCTTGTTCAAATTTAGTGCATTGTCAGATATGATCCTTTTTGGCATTCCATACTGACATATGATTTTTTCAAAAATTTACTGGCTGTCGACTTTGTGACATGGTACATGAAGCGACTTCTACCTACGAAGATAAATCGATGACCGCCAGAATATTTTGGCGAGATCGACCTAATGACCTTCATGCCCCACATAAGGAGAAGTCATGGATCCAATGATTCTTTGTAGGGTAAGATCTGTTTTCCCATCTTGTTCTACCATCTTAATAGTCCGAAGATAGGCTACAATCTATGTCATCTTTAAAGACATGAGATCCCTCTAAACACATATCTCGCTCAGAAGGAGATTCTGAGTCTATAGCAGCGTCACTCATGTCGTTGATATTTAGGGACCTATTGTAGGTACAAAAGAATATACAAGAATGTATGGATTTAAGAATAATTATCTATACAGTACGATTATGAATGAATGATTGATTTGGAAGTAAATCCAAAAGAATGAAAGAATCAAATAAAAAATAATTATTCGTAAAGAATGAAAGAATATTGGCTCAAAAATGATCGCAAAGATGCATTTCATTAAAATAATAACATTCAGACATGAGCCTATTTCACAAAAGTTCTTATTGCCTCTAGGCTAAAAGCAACAAGTGTGTCTGGATATTACTCTGAGCAAGCTCTAAATACTACAGGAATTTCTTCTGCAGTCCGATTATTAGAACACTCCCAAGCTTATAAGGGCGAATGTAGCACCCCTTACCCATATTCGACATCGGAATAGGGTACGAGGCATTACCGGAGTTTACTAATTAATTTTCAGACATTTCATTTTTATCTAACGTTCATATTTATAACCAATCAAAATCAAAACATTAATGAGCTAACGTTAACCAAATTAACTTATACACGCCATAATAACCAGAATCAAATCATCCAAAATTACCGATAGAACCAATGGATAATGTGATATATCTCCAACAAGCTTCCGATAATCATTTCAAAACATCTAATAACTATACATATTACCAATAATAATTCAGTTCCAATATAAAACACACATATATATATATCATTACCAAATAGCATTCACTTCAATTGAAATTAAACAAAATATAATATTATACGAACTTACCAGGGCTAAATTGCAGAAATACCAAAATTTAAGAACATTTTAGAAATTTTCTATTTTTCTCGAATTTCCACCCAATCTTGATCTAAATTAAAATTTTATTCAATTTACTACTTTAAATAATAAAAATTCATTTTATACATTTGGTCACTTTTTGACATTTTTACAAATTTTACCCTTAAATTTTCACTTTTGTTCAATTAGTCCCTGAAACATATAAATTGGTCATTTTTAATAAAAACTCATACTAGTTGAATAATCATATATTTTCCTCCTCCTCCTCTCCATTCCACATCCTTAATATATATAACATGCTTATATGTAACATTATCTATAATTTCACATTTATTTATATCATTCAAAGCTGTCCACTTGAGTCATAGTCACTAAATTATTTATACCCTGAGCTACAGAACTCTAAATTGGAGATTCGTTAATTTCTCTGAAACTAGACTCAAATATATTCTTAGCATAAAATTTTAAGAATTTTTAGTTTAGCCAATAAGTACATTTTATTCTTTAAACTTATCCCTGTTCTGCTGTCTGACAGTTTTGACCCTTCTTCACTAAAAATTAATTATCTCATCGTACGAGATTCAGATGATGTTACCACTTATTTATATTAAAAATAGACTCAGTAAGGATTTTAAACATATAAATTTAAGCCTCTAATTGTTTTTCTCCAATTTTTGATGATTTTCCAAAGTCAGTACAGGGGAACCCGAAATCATTCTGACCTTATCTCACAAAACCTATTATATCTCATAATTTACAATTCCATTGCTTTAAATTGTTTCTTTTATGAGAAACTAGACTCAATAAGATTTAATTATATATTTTGTTCATCCTCTAATTCAATTTATACGATTTTTAGTAGATTTTCAAAGTCAGACTACTGCTGCTGCTTCAAAACTATTTTAGTGTAAAATGTTGATAACTAAATTATAACACTTTCCTTTCCTTCTTTTCAATATTTCCATCACTTCTCTTATTTCCCTTTACTAACATAACAAGAATATAGAACCTTATATAATGAAACTTTACCTTAACATTAATTTCCTACTTTTCAATAATATCAAACTCAAAAGTATATAAAAATCTGATGTTCTTACCTTATGCCATTGATTTCAATCTTTAACTTGATTTTCTCCCTCCTCCAGCTTCTATTTCTTGAATCTAACTTGATATTCTAGCTCCCATAGTCTCCTTGTTATCTTTCTCTCCTGATGGATATGGAAATTCTTTTGATTTCTAAGTGAAAATGGTGGATTTGGTTGAAAGGACCAAATTGTAAAGAAAGCAAAGCTTCTTTCTTCCCTCTCTTCTCACACGTTAATGCATGCAAAAATGGTGGGAATGGATGGATACTTTCATCCTTCTTTCACATATATATATATACTAAATAAATTAATAATAATAAAATAATATCATTAAAAAATTAAATTAAAATATTAATAAACTAATATTTATTTATTTATTAATCTAAAATATCTCCAACATCATCATTATCTTCTAGATTTGTCTCTCTTCTAATTGACCATTTGCTTTTATGATTTAAAATTTCATCCTTGAGTCATCACTTAATTGGTAAAATTATGATTTAGTCCCTCAAACTTCTTCACCTTTTCAATTTGGTCCTATCCATCCATTTTTCTTAGTTTCTAGATTATTCCACCCTTAAAATATTTACACTATTGGTCCTTCAACTTTTTCATATTTACACTTTAACCCCTCAAGTTTTGAGTATTTACTCTTGGGCAACAAAACTTTTCTCACTTTTACAATTTAATCCTTTCTTGGATTAATATGTCATAAATATCCTTCCAATGTTGACATAACTCAATTACCCTTTTTATCACTATATTTTCTTATTTACCATATCAGTATTTTCATGCAACCTTCCTATCATAATGCAACCCATGTCATAATTTTAAAATAAATTTTTCCTTGTCGAATTTGTGGTCCCGAAACCACTGTTCCATCTAGCCCCAAAATCGGGCTGTTACAGCGAATATCTAACAAGTTCCCTTTTTAATTGCGTCTTCATGTATGGCATTAATGTGAATGTTCCAACACTTCTCATACATCACATTCAACCCATTATCAATTTGATTGGGTAGCGAATTTTCTGCATTGGATGAATCATCAAATTTGACAATGCCCATACTGATAAACCTTTCAACCACTTTTTTAAGGCAATGCAATTTTCTATGGAATGCCCCGTAATTCCCGCATGATAATCGCATTGTGCATTCATGTCGTACCATTTGGGTACGGAGGTTGTGGGGTTTTGAGTAGAAAGGGGGCAACAACGTGCGCATTGAATAAGCTTTGGTACAACTCCTTATACGACATCGAAATGGCATGAACTGAAGCTTCTTAGTGTTTTATCTTGTTTTAGATTCTTGTCTTGATGAGTCTTGTTGGTTAACGACCATTTTCCTTGGCGATTCACCGTTAATTGGCCTTGAATAACCCTTGTTATATGTACTCGTGTTGTTCACCTCATTTTCTTTTCTTCCAGATCAAACTTTTGTTATTCTCCTCAGCATCAATCTTTCCGCTCCTTATGGCACTTCGATCATCTCACCATTCATGACTATGTTAGAAAAATTTTTGTGGCACTTCCTAACATATGTGTGGTGAATGGGGTTTAAGTATTAATAAAGAGCATTGTCATTTCTCTTTCTAAAAGTGGTGGCTGAACTTGGACAGCAATCTCCCTCCACCTTTATGCGTATTGCCTAAAAATTTTATTTGGCTTCTTTTCCATATTTTGCAGGGTGATTTTATCAGGGACCATATTTGCCACATGACTGTACTGTTTCATAAATGTTTGTGCTAAACCCCTCCAAGAACTAATCTGGGTGCGGCTCAATTGATTGTACCACTTAGACACTGTCCTTGTAAGGCTATCTTGAAAGCAGTGTATAAGCAATTGGTCATTGTTAACGTATCCAGTCATTCGCCTACAAAACATGGTAATATAGGCTTCAGGGCAACTGGTCCCATTGTATTTCTCAAATCCTGGCATTTTGAATTTGTAGGGGAGTACCAAATCTGGAACCAGACTCAGATCTTTAGCATCCATCCCATAATAGCTCTCAGTGCTTTCCATTGCCTTGAATTTCTCTTCAATCCATTTCCACCTTTCTTCTAGCTGTTTTGGTAATTCATCCTTTGCTTTTTCTTTTTCAGCCACTTCATCGAAATTAGGAATAACAGGGTTAATAGGTTATCTCCGGGGTTAGAGCCTGATCTGGCTTAAAAGTGTATGGGATTGAGGCACCGGCTTGAAACTGCTGAGGCCTGATTGTGACGGAGGATTTGCGTGGGTACACCTCAGCTTGAGTCTGCATATGCGGAGGGGTAAAGCTTGGAGGATAGAGTTCATCATTGTTCCTTCTTCAGCATTAGCCATAGGGCTCTTTCTTTATCATTTCCCCCGGCCAACAGTTGTGTTAGCTGAGTCATCATGCTCTTTTGGGACTCCACCATCTTTTCCGACAAATCTTGCTAAATTTTTTCTAGCCGCTCTTGCATTGGTCTTGCATCTCTTTTTGGAGTTGTTCAAGTCTTTCAATTCTTTGATCCATGTTCTTCGATTTTTCCGAGTACCGTAAAGGTGTTGGTTTTCTAGGCTAACTGAAATAATTTTATTCAATTAGGGTCTTTTAATTGTTCTTAATGCATATGATGTCATGTACTACGAATGCGTAAAATGAATGCAAAAAGACGTTGACTCTTATTCAAATTCCATTTAGAAAAACTTTACTAAAAAAAAATTTCTTTACATAAAGAGGATGCATGTACGGCCTTGCTCTCATACTCCAAGAAACAACATCGATCTTTTCCTTTATCTGGATGTTTAAGATAAATCTTGGAAATTCCAAAGGATGCCACTACTAGCTCCTTCTTGCTTGATCCTGGTTGCGATCCATCGTCTGCCCATCCTTGTAATGCTTATACTTCCTTCTTTAAGGCAGTCGAAATTAGCTTGAATTCTCGGGCCGCGAAGAAGTAAAGTCATGTACTCTTCCATAACCCTCATTTTGTTGTGTTTCTTGGAATAATATATTGGTGACCGTATTGTCTCCCACTTTATCAAGAAATCTATTTTCTTATGACAAGCTCTCTATTTAGCAACTAAACATGAATCAACACCTTTTTCCTATTTGATGAAAAATTCAATGCAATGCAATGCAATCATAACCGAAACAAGACGAAATGGGTTTGTACAAAGCAAAAGTAAGCAAAAAAGAAACAAATAGAGCACCTATTTGGGTGACCACTAAGGGTTTGGAGTGGCTCTACCTAGGGTGGGCTCTTAAGGTCTTTTAGATGTGGCTTGGTTCTAAAGCAAAGGTACCAGAACCAGCAGATTCCTCGATCCTCACCTATTATAGGCTCATACGGACCGAGTTCGGTTCAGGGGAATACATTTCCCTATGGCTACACGGAGATGAAAATCTCACGAAGACATAGGTACGGATGTATCCCGAAAGCGATCCACTATCCTGCACGGAGGTGAAAACCTCACGAAGGAGTAGCTTGTCACTCCCACTTTAAAGGGTGTGACCAACGGTCATGCAATGCAATGTGCAGAAAGATACCGAAACTTAAACTAACACAGCACTTATAAACCATAATGATGAATATCATAATAAAGACGGATGAAATGCAACGAAAGGATCGTATATTCAAATCAAGCTTTCAATTTTCGACGAAAAAGACAAAAAGTAATCAACTCGTGGCTTGACTCTCGTATTTTGGGTCCCCAGCGGAGTCGCCAAGCTGCTGACACCATTTTTTTGATAAAAACGGGTCGACTTGGATTTTAAAAACGAAAACGAAAAAATAGGAGTCGCCCCAATCCTTTTAAATAAGGTGTGATTGGATCATCTCAAAAAGTGGTTGTTTTTAATAAACGATTTGATTTATTAAAACAACGATTTTGGTCCACGAAATTCAGAAAAATAGGTTCGAGAGTCGGATACGTACGAGGAAGGATTAGCACCCTCATAACGCCCAAAAATTGGTACCTAGTTGATTAGTTAATATCTTAATGTCGAAAACTGAAAACTTTAGAGATATTTAAAGTACGATCCTTAAAAAACTCGAATGACATGGATTAAGATTTAAGAGAATATTTAGCAATTGGTCCAACGAGAAATTGAAACCTAGCACATTAGGGCACGTTTTCTCAAATTTCCAAAATAAAACATTGCTTTATTTTGAAATTTTAAAAGGATATTTGGCTATTTGGTCGAATGAGAAAAATTGAAACCCAGCACATTAGGGCACGTTTTCTCGAATTTCCAAACGCAAAACATTGCCTTACTTTGAAATTTTTAAAAGGATATTTGGCTATTTGGTCGAACAAGAAAAATCGAAACCCAGCACATTAGGGTACGCTTTCTCGAATTTCCAAACGCAAAACATTGCCTTACTTTGAAATTTTAAAAGGATCTTTGACTATTTGGTCGAACGAAAAAATCGAAACCCAGCACATTAGGGCACGTTTCCTCGAATTCCAAACGCAAAATATTGCCTTAGTCTGAAATTTTAAAAGAATATTTAGCTATTTGGTCGAACGAAAAAATCGAAGCCCAACGCATTAGGGTACGTTTTCTCGAATTTCCAAACGCAAAATATTGCCTTATTTAGAAAAATTTTCCTTTTTGAAGTATGGTATTAATATGCATAATGGAATAATAAATATGATAATATAAATAAAAATAATACGAGCAATAGCAACAAAAATGAAATAAATGAAATACAAACCAATAACATACGAGATAATAACAAGCATGTAAGTAAATAAAAGTAAAACATTCTTTTAAAATAATAATGGAAACGTAAAAAAGTCAATAAAGAAAATGAATAAAATTATAAAAATGTAACAAAGATATATGTATGTATATATATAAAAATTATAAGATATGTATATATATTCAAGTATGCATATATATTTATGAACGTTAAAAAATATGTACATAGATATGTATATATACATATATATGTATGTGAATTAAACTATATGGGTATATATACATATGTATATGTATGTAAAAATGTGAAACATAAAAAAAATATATTTATGACAAATAAAAAAAATGTACGTATATATACATCAAAGTTTGAAACTAAAATAAACAATAATAACAAGTAAATAATAATAATAATAATAATAATAATAATATTATATATTATTATTAACCAAATAATGAATTAATCTAAAATTTAAAAATCATAAAAAACATATAAGTAAATAAATAAAAATATATGGGAAAACCAAAATATCTTTAAACTTGTTACATAAATATAAATAGAAATATATAAATAATATCAATAATAATAGTAATATTGTTATTATTATTATTAATTAATTAAAATAGCAAGTTTAAAGGACTAAATCGAACTATAAGACAGAAACTTGGGGCGGATTTGAAATAAATAAAAAAAGGGAGGGATTGATTTGAATGCGCGAATAACATAGAGGGACTGGAAGGGAAATTTTCCCTTCTCCTCTAAAACGGCGTGTTCGGATGGGAATAAATTGAAATCGGAAATAAACTAAAGGGGCAAATTTAAAAATACAAAAAAACTGATTGAGAAAACATTAAAAAGCGGAGGGGTTAAAAAGCGCAATTTACCCCTCCGCATAAAAACACGCGGATCCTAGGCATGGGGCGGGTCGGATCTCGGGTCAGGAGCCGAAAACGACGACGTTTTGGGGCTTTCCTGACCCTTCCAAAACGGAGTCGTTTCAACCCTTAATAAAAACCAAATTTTTTTAAAAAATTTTCATTTTCTTTCTTCCCTCAAAAAAACTAAGAACTTTTCTCTCAAGTCTGTCTCCCTCCTCGAAAATTCGGCCAAGGTTCGGTCGTCTGCCTCCGTGCTAGCCGCTGGTCGCCAGCGTCGGAGCTGCCGTCTGCGGCGGCTGAAAATTAAAAATTTTCTCTCTTTTTTGGCAATCGAAAAAACCGGTGAGCCCCCTTCCTTTTTTTATATATTATATATGTATTCGTATAAAAGAAGAAAAAACAAATTCGAAAAAGGAAAATAAAAATAAAATAAAACCACCTTTGGGTTCCCGATTTGATTTCTCTTTTTTTTTTTGCTTGTATTCTGTGAACTTTTTTTCTGTTTTTATTTCAAAAAATCCCCTTTTACATTCGGTTGAAATGGCTTCTTATAGCCGAAACATGCATTTTTTCCATTTTTAAAAACTGTCACTTCTATTTTGATCTTTGCAGGTGCAAGTGGTTGATGTGACAATGGCGGTGGCAGAGTTGGTGGCGGTGGTAGGTGAGGCGGCAGACATAGGGTGCGGCGGCTAGGGTTAGGGGCTAGGTTTTTTCATGTTTTTGTTTTGTATTTTGGGTCGTTTGGGCCATTAGAGTTTAGTTTTAGTTGGGCTTAAACTTTGGGTTTAGGTTTGGGTTGATTTAGGTGGGTATTGGGTTGGGTTTGGTTATTGGGTAATAGGCCCTAGGCAAAATGGGCTTTTTCAGGAATGATAAGATTAAATGAAAATTAAAACAGAAGCAAAACAGGCCTTAATTAGTGCTTATAGTCAAAAAGTAATTGGACACATCAATTGCAAGGTAATTTCTGATTTATATTATTGAAGAATTCAAGACCCATTGTTCGTTTGCTTCGTATGGAACTGAAGAAGAAAATTGTGGGTAAATTAAATTAATTGAAACAAAAAGCAAGTCTAAGTCAGGTTTAGTAGGCCTATCACACTTTATTGAGAGATTATTCACATTGGACCGTAAAGTCATTAACTAAAGAAGAAAATTGAAAGCATAAACATCCATAATCGCTAATTGGTGCTAACTATAACAAGGTATTTATAACATTAATCCCATCACATTTATAAATATGAGTTTTAATTTTACAAGAAAATTAATCACACTTATAAATAATAACTCTCGTTTAAAAGACATTTATTAAATTCATCATTCCTATTTTTGTCATCATTTTCTTTATTAATCTGATCACCAAAAAAGAAATCTATCAAATTTGTCACTCAACCATTAAAATGGTAATAGAAGACTAACTGTGCATTTACATGTTTTTTTTTTTTTTTGGTGTCGAAAATAGGAGTAACTCTTATTTAGAGTGACTAACAAGGTAGTTTACCATAATTTTAAAGTGACCAAAATAAGAATGATTACTATTTAAAGTGATCAAAATAAGAAATTCACAGTAAACATTCTGTTACAATTTAATGGTGGAGTAACTAATTTAATCAATTATTTTTTTGGTGTCGAAAAATAAAAAAAAAAGATTGGGATGACCAAAATAGGAAGGACTTGCCCCTATTTAGAGTGACTAGTGAGGTAGTTTACCCAAATTAAAAATTGAATTGTGAAGAGCTTAATTTACAATATATCATTTTTTTTATAGTTTTTATAAATGCTTTAAAAACGATTAGAATTTTTTTATTAGTACCATATTTGAATTATTAAAATAATTTATATATTTTAATTATGTTAATAATTCTACTAATTACATGAAATAAAACTATATTTCAATTGAATATATTAAAAATACTTCAATTATATATGATTTGAATTTTTTATTATAATATTTGAATTGTCAAATAACAAATGACATATTATAATTAATTTTTTTATCATATAAATTTTATATATCCTTAAAATATTTTATTATTATGTTAATAATTATTAAAATGTAAGTATATAAAATCATTAAATATATTAAAAAATTAAAGATAAAAGTAAATATAATTTGATAAATTTTAAAAAATAAAAATCCAATTTCAATGTTTTCTCTACAAAATGTCGTCAAGAAAAAGGAAAACTACAAAACTCTAAATCAATGTTGAAGTCGTCCATTAAAGGTTTAATACATCCATATAGTATGAATGCTCATATGCCATTCAAGCTGGGTCTTTATAAAGAGGGCTTTCCTCAGCTATTAGCATTCAAAATTAAAACAACAAAACACTATTTCATTTCCTCTTGCTTCATATTTGATGATTACGATGTCAAGTAAGAGTTCTCATAAACTTTTTTTTTTTGCAATATCTTGTCTTCTTCTTCAGGAGAAATGCACTGAAGCAAGCGTACTGTGCAATGAGAGTGAGAGAAAAGCGCTACTTGAATTTCAGCACAGCCTTCAAGCCATGTCTTTGTCAGGCGACGATGCCCTTTCTTTATGGGAAAGTGAGGAGTGCTGTTTTTGGCTTGGCGTCGAATGCAACAGCCTTACAGGATACGTCGAAATGCTCGATTTTAGCTTGCAATATTTTGTTGTAGCAGGTACGATTAGCCCTTCACTGCTTAAACTGCATCATTTGACTTCTTTAAATTTCGAAGGTAATGATTTTAATGGAAGTCTCATCCCAGAGTTTTTTGGTTCCTTGAAAAATTTGAAATTACTGGATCTCTCTAATGCTAATTTTAGAGGCCCAATTCCTTCTCAACTTGGAAATCTTTCAATGTTGGAGACTCTTAGATTGGGTGGCAACGGTAGAGTTTTCAATGTTGGAAAACTTGAGTGGCTTTCCCATCTTTCTCGTTTGAAAGAGGTTGATCTCAGTTTCACTAACCTGAGCAATGCCAATGATTGGTCTCAAGTCATTAGCCACCTTCCTTTGCTCCAAAAACTAAATCTGAGAGATTGTCTTCTTCCAAGCATATCTTCTTCATCACTTTCCCTTGCCAACTCTTCTACATCTCTCACCTATCTCGATCTCTCTGATAATAATCTCCCTTCTTCTGCCATATATCCGTGGTTGTTTAATGTTAGCAGCAATCTTGTTTCACTTGACCTCTCAAGTAACCAGTTGAAAGGTCCAATTCCAAAAGCTTTCGGGAACATGAAGGCTATTCAAGAACTTTATCTGAGTGATAATCTTTTGGTACTAGCTGAGAATCAAGTTAGGGGCGATTCTTGGTTCAATGAAATCGGAACACTACCAGATTTTAGGGTTCTAGATCTTGGGTACAACCTTTTAAATGGATCCATAAGCAAAAGCATTGGACAACTTTCCAACCTGCATGTCTTGCGGCTTGCAGGGAATTCTTTTGATGGTGATGTGATTTCCGAAGCTCCTTTCTCAAATTTCACCAATTTAGAGGTGTTGGATTTATCGTCCACTTCTTTGACTTTGAAATTCAACACCGGATGGATTCCTCCTCTTCATCTGAGACAAATAATACTTTGCTCTTGCAAGTTAGGGCCTCGTTTCCCAGATTCGCTACGGACTCAAATGCACTTCCTACAGTTTTTGGATTACCTTGATATTTCTGCTTCAGGAATTTCGGATTCTCTTCCCTACTGGTTTTGGGACTCATTTCAGAGATTAAGGTACCTAAACATGTCTTTCAATCAGATCGGTGGTACTTTTCCAAATAACTCTATCCACATAAGCCATCTAGATCTAAGCTCTAATAATTTCTCAGGACCATTGCCACATTTTTCTTTAGACTTTATTGATACCGGGTCCATTAACCTTTCCAAAAACAAGTTTAATGGTTCAGTCTCTCCAATTTGCAATATTACTGAGGAAAGCTCTTTGGCATTGCTTGGTCTCTTAAATAATCAATTTTCTGGAGTGGTTCCTGACTGTTTTCACAGTTTCCGGTCTTTAACAGCTTTGAATTTGGGTGATAATAGTTTCTAAGGCTCACTTCCAAGCTCCTTAGGATCTCTGACTTCTCTTGAAATGCTAAGTTTACGTGGTAATAAATTCTCAGGAGAATTACCTTTATATTTACAGAGTTAAAATTCCTGGACTTGAGTGATAATGAATTATCAGGAGAAATACCTATGTGGCTCGGGCAGCGGCTTTCATCTTTGGTTTTTCTTAGCCTTCAAAGGAATCAGTTCAGGGGAAGGATTCCTCATCAACTTTGTGAATTGAAATATCTACAAATCTTAGACCTCTCTGTAAATAAAATATCTGATTCCATACCACCGTGCCTCAAAAATCTCAATTCCATGGCAAAAAAAGTGAGTTTAGATAGAAGGATTGAGCTTCACCTGTTAGATCACCCGTCTGTGAGATCGTTGATTGATGTTAGGTATGTTGATGAGGCATTGATTACATGGAAGGGAACAAAGCAAAACTATCCACAACTTGGACTGCTACTAGCCATTGATCTCTCGTGTAACAAATTAACAGGAGAGATTCCTGAAGAATTAAGTAGTCTTCAAGAACTGGTTGCATTGAACCTGTCAAGAAATTTTTTTACAGGAAAAATTCTTCAAAAGATTGGGCATCTTAGACAACTAGAGGTGCTTGACCTGTCAAGAAACAAGTTTTCAGGAAACATCCCAACGAGCTTGTCTGAATTAACATTTCTAAGTATCTTGGACTTGTCTTACAATGACTTGTCAGGAAAAATTCCAACCAGCACTCAACTACAGAGCTTTGATCCTTCATCATTTTCCCATAATAGAGGAATTTGTGGTCCTCTGATTTCACCGAATTGCTCAATGGTGGAACCAGCTCCCGGTAAACCTGCAGTAGGAGGTGAAGAAGATTCTGCTGAGTTCATGAAATGGTTTTACACTGGCATGGGACTTGGATTTGCCGTGGGTTTCTGGGGGTTCTGCAGTGTTGTGTTCTTCAAGCGTTCATGGAGGCATTCATATTACCGTTACATGGATAATGCAAAGGATTGGGTTTATGTTACATTTGTTCTGCTGAAAGCAAGGTTAGTGAGGAGAATCAAAGGTCTTTCAACAAGGTAATAAATTGGCTTTCTTCACTCCTTAACAAAGTTCTTTCAACGTTGAGAAATATATCCTTAACTAAATAACAAAGTTCTATATTATTATTTTTCAGGTCTGATTAGAACTGCAACTGAAGGTGGTTTTTCCTGCACCTGAGAAAATCATAAATTAATACATGTTTGTCTTTTTCATGATTTCTAGTTTCTATATATCAGGATGAGATTTGTGATCACTTTCTTTAATTTTCTTGCAATACGTTTATCTTATATTTGGTTTGTATATTTCTTTTCTATCAAAAGTAATTTTATCAAAACAAAAAGACTTCTTGCTAATAAAAAGGAAAAATATATTGATTGGGGAAAATTTATCAAAATTATAACAATAGTTTACCTAAAATATTGAAAATCTTCTTTATTTCTATGCTTAACTTACACATTGGTATCTAAACTGTACCATTTTTTTTATCTTGATATACCTTTTTTTTTTTTTTTGCTACATAAGGTACCTAAACTACTTATTTTTCCTAAGTTGGTATTTCTGTTAGTTAAACTGTCAAATCTATTCACACAAAAAAAAAAAAAAAACTTAACCTATAAATTGCTACCTACACTATGTATTTTTTTTTTTTTCCATTTTACATCTAAACATTTTTTTTGTTGTAAGTCATGCCTTAGGTAGCAAAATAGACAAAAAAAAAAATATTTTCTTTTATATATATTGTTAGATAGAGAGCTAAAAAATATTTTTTAAACTTTATATGATGTGATAAATTATTATTGGCTGATTTTTTTAATGGATAGTTGAGGTACCACTTGTAACAAAAAAATGTTTATGTACCAAAATAGGAAAAAAATGCATAGTTTACATACCAATTTACGGGTTATGCATTTCCTAAAAATAGATTTAACAATTTGACTAACGGTTTGACTAATAGAGATGCTGACTTGGGGAAAATGTAGCTTAAGTACTACTTGTGACAAAAAAAAATTTTAAATACCAAGATGAAAAAAAAAATGTATAGTTTAAATGCCAATTTATGAGTTAACCCTTATTTCTAATATATAATATAGTATTAAAAATATTTATATATATATATTTTTTTACAAATTTAACAATACTCATATTGCATTATATTATTTAATTTTAATATCATTATTATGTTTTTCATAATTATTTTTTAACTTATGATATTTCAACCATTTAATTATTTTGAAAATTAAATATTTAAATGAAAAAATTATACATACTAATATTTTAAAATGATTGTATTCTGAAAATTTTAAAATTTTCAATTTATATAAAATTGTTGGACTGATATTTAAAAAATGACATAATTTCAAATTTTCAATAATATTTACAGTAACGATTTAATTTTCGTCGATGCCAGAAATTTTAGTTTAAGTTTGAATTCCTTAAAATGATCTTTGCAAAATTTCAAATCGAAAAGTTAACAAGTCGTATGTGGGATTAATAAATAAAACCAAACTGTAATTAAATAAATTAAGTTTTTTTTATAATGAGTACGATGACTAAATTATAAGGTGAGTAGGACGAATAAATTTGATTGAAGCGTTGTACATGTCATTGATTAGCAAATGATCATGTCCTTAAAAGCAAATATTCCATGGTTAAAATAAACTTTGTGGCCACCCATGGTCTATTTCATTAAGTTCCATTAGCTTATGCATAGTGACTTTATGAGCATTGATTTCATTGATAAGTATAGTGGAAGGAAAGAGAGATGAGGCTTATTTTCCTCATCTCCCTCATGGTAAACAAAGAAAAATTTCATGGTTCTTTTCTTCATTTACGTCCACTAGATTGCTCAAGGAAGGTGAGTTTTAGTTTGAATTTTTGTTGAAATTCTAGGCTTTGATAGTTGATTAGCATAGCCCAGTTATTAGATTAAGTAACTGATGATGTTTAGTTGAGAAATTATATTGAATACTAAGTTAGAGAGAGATTGAAGATAAGAACTTTAGATGAAAATTATGTTATAATGTTAGTAAGGTAATGGGAGTTACAAGAATAAGCTAGATTTAAGCTTGAAGGCTTTGAAAACATTGTGGAACATTAGGACCGAATTATATAAATTGAAAGTTGTAAGAAAATTTTGTTACGAACTGAAAGTTTGAGGTCTCTAGTGGAGAAAAAGGAAATTAGTTTTCAATCCCATAAATCAAATCAAATGTTATGACCATTTTAGATATTAGAACTTATAGGGACGAAAATGAATGAAATGTACTCATATCTATATTGTGTAGATTTATATTTAAA
This sequence comes from Gossypium turneri, assembly GCA_008044935.1. Classification (NCBI taxonomy): domain Eukaryota; kingdom Viridiplantae; phylum Streptophyta; class Magnoliopsida; order Malvales; family Malvaceae; genus Gossypium; species Gossypium turneri. The sequence goes on along the minus strand of CP032575.1, from coordinate 4,705,352 downwards.
TTATATGATTAATGAATTTTTGTATTCAAGTTTAATTATGTAGCTAAAGATGACGAAAACCATGTCAAGGTAAACAAATATGAATTACATGCCCAGGTAACTATATCTTTCTCCAAAGCTATGAGATGACGAATTTGAAGTTGTGATTGTCAAATCAAGTTATGAGTGATTGAAATTGTGCTTCTATATATATAAATATATTTGATATGTATAAGTATTTAAACCTTGATGTTATGATTATATGGGTTATTGACTACTTTACCAAATGGGTGGAAGCTGCATCATATGCAAATGTTACTAAGTCAGCAGTTAGCAGATTCTTGAAAAAGGAAATCATATGTCGATATGGAATGCCTGAGAGGATCATATCTGATAATGCGCTAAACTTGAACAATAGTGCGATAGCGGAGGTCTGCAGTCAATTCAAGATCAGACATCATAACTCATCGCCGTATCGCCCAAAGATGAATGGTGCAGTAGAAGCAGCTAATAAGAATATCAAGAAAATTGTGGGAAAAATGACTGAGACTTACAAAGACTGGCATGAGAAATTACCATTCGCTCTCTTTGCTTATAGAACGTCTGTCAGAACTTTGACCGGGGTAACACCTTTCTCTCTGGTTTATGGGATGGAAGCAGTTTTACCTATTGAGGTGGAAATTCCTTCTCTCCGGGTATTAGCTGAGTTGAAATTGGATGAGGCAGAATGGGCTCAATCTCGCTGCGATCAATTGAACTTAATAGAAGGGTAAAGGCTAAGGGCTATTCAGCATGGTCAGATGTATCAAAGGCGAATGATACGAGCCTACAACAAAAAAGTTCGTCCCAGAGAATTTCATAAGGGGGAGCTGGTGTTGAAAAAGATCCTTCCTATACAGAAGGATTTTAGAGGAAAATGGATGCCAAATTGGGAAGGTCCGTATGTTGTAAAGAAGGCCTTTTCAGGGGGAGCTTTGATCTTGAGCGAGATTGATGGCAAAGATTTGCCAAATCCTGTAAACTCAGATTCTGTTAAGAAGTACTTTTGTTAAAAAAAAGAGAGGCCAATGCGAAAACCCGCAAAGGGCGCTTTGAGACCAGAGGGGATTTGAGTTGAAAACCCGAAAAGGGCGGCTCAAATATTGATCAAGTAGGGCATTCGGTGATTTTACTATGATTGAATCAATGAGAAAGGAGACGTGACATCTTGGGGCATCAACAAAGTATTGTAGATCTCCTAAGCACATGTCAAGCTCAGAATAGTCTTCCGGAAGTTTGTACACAGAAGTTCAAGCTGCGATATTTGGGGCTTCTAGTCTTTATACTACTTAAAATTTGCAGTCTTGGAATACTTCATTCTTTTCCAAGATTTGTTTCCAGTCTATTTTTCTTTTATTATTATTCTTTGTAATTTATTCATGATGAGCTTTATTTTCAATAAAATTCATCTTGTCCATTATGATAATTTTGTTCGAGCATTTTTCATTGAAACAACGGAAGTTTTACATATTACTTCGGAAGTCTCTAAATAATATAGGGACCTGAAATAGGACTATTGTTTAGAACGCACCAAGTTTAAAAGTTGGAAACCTGGGAAGGAAGAGTCTAAAATTAAGACTATCTCTTTGGATTTTGTTGTCAAAAGCATTGATTGAATAAGGTGACAAAATAGGGTGTCAGTGACAAAGCTTCATTGAATAAATAAGCAGTGATCACCTTGTGATGGGAGGAGGTTTCCTTGGAGAAGGAAATCCTTCATTTGTGTATAAGCATTTGGCATGATACCCTGAGAATGGTAAATGACCAAAGTACTTCACGTTGTGATAAAAGAATTTTGTGAAAAGTCATGTTTTTCTACCCTTAGGTTATAGTGAAGATGATACAGATTCTTTGTCCCCGGGGGTTAAACTTTGAAGATTACAGTGGGGGCAGTTTGATTAAATTTTTTCTTCGGAGATGCTAGCAAAGCAAGAAGGCATTGTAGCGCGTCGGTGATAAAACCTTAATAAACTTTGAGTAATGACAACCTAAACGGGATCATTCTCGAAAAAATGATATTCTACATTCATTCAAATGTCATTCATACATGTCTAGTTAGGAGCATTTGATTCATTCTGATCATGACATCCTAATCACTAGGCATAATTAGGTTCATAAATTTGAATTATACAGGTCATGTTCCCCAGAGAACAAACCGGAGACCTCAGCCTTATCGCCCTGAGCAGAAGTGGAGTAGGTTGAAGATAGTAGATCTTGCTTTCCTATATTGGCAGTGAAGTAGATCGAAGACACCAATCTTATTGCCTTGACGTTGCAATGGAAAAGATTAAAGCCATAACGTCGAATCTTATTCCCCTGGCGGTGTAGTGGAACAGATTGAGGCTACGACGGCGAATCTTGTTTCCCCGACATTGCAGTTAAACAGATCGAAGAGGTCATATCTTATCTCCCTGAAGTTGCAGTGGAGCATACTGAAGGCCCAAATCCTATCTCTCTGAGGTTGCAGTGGAGTGGATTAAAACATTCAGATTTTATCTCTCTGAGGTTGCAGAGAGCAGATCACATCAAATCCTATCTCTCTGAAGTTGCAGTAGAGCGGATTAAAACCACAGATCTTATCTCTCTGAGGTTGCAGAGAGCAGATCACATCAAGTCTTATCTCCTTGAAGTTGTAGTGGAGTAGACTGAAGACCCAAATCCTATCTCTCTGAGGTTGCAGTGCAGTGGATTAAGACATTCAAATTTTGTCTCTCTGAAGTTGCAGAGAGCAGATCGCATCAGACTTATCTTTAAAGTTGTAACAGAATAAGTTGGAGCTACAAGTCTTATCTCCCTGAAGTTAAGTGGAGCAGACTAAAGATAGCGAATTTTGTTCTTTTTAGAAGCTACAAGGTATTAGATCCTATCTCCCTGATGTTGCAATGGAGTGGATCGAAGCACCAATTCCTATACCTCTGAAGATGCAGTAGGAGGGAATGAAGCTATTTAAAGAAGAAGAAGAACACCAAGGTCTAGCATGACCGGGCAAAATTGGTTATTTTTAGAGTCTTGGCTATGTTCCCATTACATGGTAACGAGCAAAGAGGGGCAGCTATAATACCCAATTGTTGCCCGGGGCCCAAAACTGTTTACACAGCCCAAATACATTCGGCCCAATAAGGCCCAAGTCAATAAAGCCCAAACTATTAATCCTAGCCTAATTATAGAATGGCCCAAAAAGCCGCAGAAACCCTAGGCAGTTTGCCCAGCGCCGCATGCCCCACGTTCGGTAGCCTCCCAAACCGCCCCACGTTCAACACTCCGCGTACGCCACACGCGTGTACCTGCAACAAATCGAGCCATGAACAGCAAAGGGTGGAAAAGAGGTTTTCGGGGGTTTTTCTTTTTTTTATTTTGGATATTTAAAGCCAACTGAAATCTGTAAGTAGGGTAGCAAAAATATTGTATGAAAAAATATTAAAAGAAAAAACGAAAATAAGGAATCAAAGGTAAATTTTTGGAGCGGAAAAGGGAAGTAGAGGAGGACTTACCGTCGCATGCGGCATTGAGGGATCTTCACTTCGTCGTCGAAAATGCAGAGCGGCAGCAGAGAAAGGGAGGCTGCGGCAAACATAAAAATGGTAGAGAAAGGGAATGACTTTAGGGTTTTAAAATGGGATTTTATAGGGTTCAAAAGGGGCCATTTGCGCGATTGGTCCTTTGCCTTTTGGGGTTGTTTAAATTAAATTTATTATTTCTTTTAAATTTTACTGCATATTCTAATATTGTTTCAATTCAGTCCATGTTGCTGTGCAGTGTTTGGGAGGTTTGGGTAAATTTCTCTTTGGGTCCTCCACTGTTAATTGTGTGTTCTAATTGGTCCATTCGTATTTTATTATTTTCAAATTTACCCCGTTTTTTAAATTAAAGTTTAAATTAATCCTTCATTTGTCATTTTAAGGTTTTTTTTTTATTAATGCTGTTAGATTGTTATTATTATTGTATTATTATTAGTATTATTTATTATTATATTAAATATTAATATTATTATACCTATATATATATATATATATATATACGCATATGTATGTTAATATATATGTACATATCTTAAATGGATTTAAAATATATATACATGTCTTATATATTTTATTATTACTTTATTTTCTTAGTTTTATATGCATACGTACATATACTTATATTTTATGATTTTCATATCGTTTTTCATATTTTTTAATTCAATATATATATATATATATATGTATATATGTATATACATACACTCTTCAAAATTATTAAATATATTTTCTGCATTTTTCTTGCATATACATATATATACGCATTTTTCATAATTTATTAATATATTTTACTTTTTTTTATATATACCTATACATATTTTACACTTTATTTTCATAACTTTTATATACAAGTTTAATATATGCATATGCATTTTTTTTATTTTATATATCATATTTTATTTTGTAAATACATATACATGTATAATTTAAATTAAAGTAATGATTTCATGTTATGCATTAACATTTTATCATACTTTTAAAGAAAAATATATTTTGGCTTTGTCAAAGCAGTAAAATCATCATATTTTATAAATTTTCAAAATATTTGGCATTCATGATTCTCGAGAAAGATCGTGTCCTAACTTACTGGATCGCAAGCAAGGTTAGTGAGGAGAATCAAAGGTCTTTCAACAAGGTAATAAATTGGCTTTCTTCACTCCTTAACAAAGTTCTTTCAACGTTGAGAAATATATCCTTAACTAAATAACAAAGTTCTATATTATTATTTTTCAGGTCTGATTAGAACTGCAACTGAAGGTGGTTTTTCCTGCACCTGAGAAAATCATAAATTAATACATGTTTGTCTTTTTCATGATTTCTAGTTTCTATATATCAGGATGAGATTTGTGATCACTTTCTTTAATTTTCTTGCAATACGTTTATCTTATATTTGGTTTGTATATTTCTTTTCTATCAAAAGTAATTTTATCAAAACAAAAAGACTTCTTGCTAATAAAAAGGAAAAATATATTGATTGGGGAAAATTTATCAAAATTATAACAATAGTTTACCTAAAATATTGAAAATCTTCTTTATTTCTATGCTTAACTTACACATTGGTATCTAAACTGTACCATTTTTTTATCTTGATATACCTTTTTTTTTTTTTTGCTACATAAGGTACCTAAACTACTTATTTTTCCTAAGTTGGTATTTCTGTTAGTTAAACTGTCAAATCTATTCACACAAAAAAAAAAAAAAAACTTAACCTATAAATTGCTACCTACACTATGTATTTTTTTTTTTCCATTTTACATCTAAACATTTTTTTTGTTGTAAGTCATGCCTTAGGTAGCAAAATAGACAAAAAAAAAATATTTTCTTTTATATATATTGTTAGATAGAGAGCTAAAAAATATTTTTTAAACTTTATATGATGTGATAAATTATTATTGGCTGATTTTTTTAATGGATAGTTGAGGTACCACTTGTAACAAAAAAATGTTTATGTACCAAAATAGGAAAAAAATGCATAGTTTACATACCAATTTACGGGTTATGCATTTCCTAAAAATAGATTTAACAATTTGACTAACGGTTTGACTAATAGAGATGCTGACTTGGGGAAAAATGTAGCTTAAGTACTACTTGTGACAAAAAAAATTTTAAATACCAAGATGAAAAAAAAAATGTATAGTTTAAATGCCAATTTATGAGTTAACCCTTATTTCTAATATATAATATAGTATTAAAAATATTTATATATATATATTTTTTTACAAATTTAACAATACTCATATTGCATTATATTATTTAATTTTAATATCATTATTATGTTTTTCATAATTATTTTTTAACTTATGATATTTCAACCATTTAATTATTTTGAAAATTAAATATTTAAATGAAAAAATTATGCATACTAATATTTTAAAATGATTGTATTCTGAAAATTTTAAAATTTTCAATATATATAAAATTGTTGGACTGATATTTAAAAAATGACATAATTTCAAATTTTCAATAATATTTACAGTAACGATTTAATTTTCGTTGATGCCAGAAATTTTAGTTTAAGTTTGAATTCCGTAAAATGATCTTTTCAAAATTTCAAATCGAAAAGTTAACAAGTCGTATGTGGGATTAATAAATAAAACCAAACAGTAATTAAATAAATTATTATTTTTTATAATGAGTACGATGACTAAATTATAAGGCATAGAAGTCCATATTTTGTAGAACAGATAAATCAAAGCTTATAAAAATAAATCGTTAACGAGAGTCGAGAGTTCACCCTCCACCTCCTAACCAAAAAAAAAGTTTTATACTTACCCCCAAATTAATACTACAACAGAGAATATAGATGGAAAATGGATTAACGAATAGCGATAGAAGAAGAAAGAAAGGAAAATTTTCAGGAAAAGAAGAAAAAGAATTGAAGAAACAGAGAAAGTCTTTTTACCAAAAATCCAAAGTGAAAGAAAACTTGAAAGAGTGGGGGGAGAGTAGGATACTGAACGGTTGAAACATATATTTAGGGAGAAATTTTAGGATAATTAAATTTTTTAAAAAAACTACCCAGAGTTTAAAACAAAACTAACTCTATTTTACACACACTAAATTCAAACATGAGACCTCTAGGTAAACTAAAATCTTACTACTAAACCAGCAAACTCATTCTATCATTAATTGAATGAAAATGATATTTATGCTAGACGGTCAGGGATTGAGGTTAAGATAAAAAATGGCAAAAATTTAAAGGAAATATTCAAACCTAGAACTTCACATACACAAGCACAACAACTATCCACTGAACCAGATTTACTCACTTTAACATGATTTTCACAATCTTAACTAAAAATTCAGAACGTGATCACTCATGGTTTTACTTACCCAATTTCTGCTAATCCAATTTTTGGGATGTGATTGATTTATTAGCTCTAATTCCCAAAGGGTTGTAAGCAGCCCTAATTCTCAAAGGGTCATGGGCGGCCTCAATTCTCAGAGGGTCAGACATATTTTGACATATAAATTCAGTAGTCTCAATTTTCGAAGGGTCATGGGCTTGTGTACAAATTCGAGTATCCATTCTAATGTATACAATTGATTAATAAGGGTTGAAATGAGTAAGTAATGAAAATGTTGGTAAATGACATGTTGAAAATTGAATACATTATGATATCAAACCATGAAATGTTGAAATAAGTATTCAATGAGTAGATTTGGGGAAAATATGATTATTGATTCTGTGATGAAAAAGAAAAGGGGTAAAGTACTTAAATTTGATGTTTACTTTGCATATTTGATTTATTTTAATCTTATTGTATTGAATTTGAATTTTATTGGCACCACTAAATATACAATACTCATCGTATGACTATATTTGTTTCTGTACGCAAATCTCAGATGAGAGTTATCATAAGTTACAAATCGCCAAACATCCAACTTGACAACTCAACACATAAAAACAACTTGCCTATTTGTATGTAGATATTTGTTTTGATTATATGGCATGTATCTAGGTTGGTTTGGGCGCGTTGCTTAAGTTGATATTTTGGTATAGTTGGTACTTGACCTATAAGGTTTATAAAGTTGAATTTCATCCTTTGATCAAGAGGCAATTATGCTAGTTTATATAAGTTCAATTATGCAAATTAGTCGGTTGGGCATTGATCAATCTAATGATAAGATATGGTGTTGTTTGATTGTGTTTTGCATGTCTCAAATTGGTTAAATTGAGTTGCGTAATGCTTTGGTATATTTAAATAGGTCATGGTCATGATTTGAATGCTTTGATTCTAGGCTAATTTTCCATACAGTCTTTGAGATTGGAAGAACATGTCTTGAGACCTTAAGGTTATATTTTATCGTTTGGAATGTTGCATTAGGCTTGGTATCAAGACCAACCTTATAGGTCTCAAGACAACTAGACTTATATCTTGAGACAGAGTGAGTGTTGTCTCAAGACAATGGTACATCGACATAACGATCCATCCATATAATGCAATTAAGTTTTAGTTAAATTTTAGGTAATAAATGAGCCGATATTTCCTTACATTCCACATTGTGTGTAAACACCATTGAGAATAAAGAAAAATGATATTATTGTGATTAATGGAATTTTATTTAAAACAATTTTTTCAAAAATTACAAGTGCAAAATGATGAATAAACTTCACTTAAAACATTAAATCCTAACAACTTAAACTTAATAGAAATCAATCTCTCCAACTTTAATAAGTAGATCAAAGTAAGACTCTTTAAATAATAGGGTTTGATTGGTGAAAGGATGAAGTTGCCCTTAATAAAATTGTAATTTTCAATTGAGTGTCAAAAAGTAAGTCTAGTGTGGAAAATTGAAAAATTACTTTGTAAAGCTGAAGTGGAATTTAGAACAAAAGCAAAACAGGGCTTAATTAGTGCTTATAGTCAAAAAGTAATTGGACACATCAATTGCAATTGCAAGGTATTTCTGATTCATATTATTGAAGAATTCAAGACCCACTGTTCGTTTGCTTCATATGAACCTGAAGAAGACAATTGTGCGTAAATTAAGTTAATTGAATTGAAACAGAAAGCAAGTCTAAGTCATCAATTAAAGGTTTAGTAGGACCAACAAATTTAGACATTATTCACATTGTCCGAGGCCTCCGCGTATTAGGTCCAGCAACAGAATTCCGAAAGGTACCTGAAAGGGGAAACCGAAGAGGGGGTGATATATAATAGTAATATGGAATAGTTTATCATTATTATTATTACAATGCAGATGATGGAAGGACATAAAACAATTCCACCCTATCACACGTTATTGAGACATTATTCACATTTGAGTCGTCAAGTGACTAATTAAAGAAGAAAACTGAAAGCACACACATCCATAATCTCTCATTAGTGCTAACAATAACAATGTATTTTACAAATAAGTATGGGGTGGAATGATAAGATTAAATGAAAATTAAAACAAAAGCAAAACAGGCCTTAATTAGTGCTTATAGTCAAAAAGTAATTGGACACATCAATTAGAATTGCAAGGTCTTTTCTGATTCATATTATTCAAGAATTCAAGACCCATAGCTCATTTGCTTGATCATATGAAACTGAAGAAGATAATTGTGCGTAAATTAAATTAATTGAAACAAAAAGCAAGTCTAATTCAGGTTTAGTAGGCCTATCAAATTTCACCCTAGCACACGTGATTGAGACATTATTCACATTGGATCGTAAAGTCATCAACTAAAGAAGAAAATTGAAAGCATAAACATCCATAATCGCTAATTGGTGCTAACTATAACAAGTTATTTATAAGATTAATCCCATCACATTTATAAATAAGATTTTTTATTTTACAAGAAAATTGATCACACTTATAAATAATTAATAACTCTCATTTTAAAGACATTAATTCAATTATTGTCACTCTAAATTTATCAGCCCTTTTTTTGTCATCATTTTCCTTTATTAATTTGATCACCCAGAAAAGAAATCTATCAAATTTGTCACTCTATCATTAAAATGGTAATAGAAGGCTAACTGTGCATTCACATGTATTTTTTTTGGGAGGTGTCGAAAATAGGAGTAACTCTTATTTAGAGTGACTAACAAGATAGTTTACCATAATTTTAAAGTGACCAAAATAAGAATGATTACTATTTAAAGTGATCAAAATAAGAAATTCGCAGTAAACATTCTGTTACAATATAATGGTGGAGTAACTAATTTATTCAATTTTTTTGGTGTCGAAATTATAAAAAAAAATTGGGATGACCAAAATAGGAACCACTGGCCCCTATTTAGAGTGACTAGTGAGGTAGTTTACCCAAATTAAAAATTGAATTGTGAAGAGCTTAATTTACAATATATCTTTTTTTTTGTAGTTTTTATTAATACTTTAAAAACGATTAGAAATTTTTTTATTAGTACCATATTTGAATTATTAAAATAATTTATGTATTTTAATTATTTTAATAATTCTATTAATTACATTATAAAATAAAACTATATTTCATGTTGAATATATTAAAAATACTTCAATTATGATTTGAATTTTTTATTATAATATTTGAATTGTCAAATAACAAATGACATAATTATAATTAATTTTTTTATCATTTAAATTTTATATATCCTTAAAATATTTTATTATTATGTTAATAATTATTAAACTTTAAGTATATAAAATCATTAAATATATTAAAAATCAAAGATAAAAGTAAATATAATTTGATAAATTTTAAAAAATAAAAATCCAATTTCAATGTTTTCTCTACAAAATTTCGTCAAGAAAAAGGAAAACTACAAAACTCTAATTCAATGTTGAAGTCGTCCATTAAAGGTTTAATACGTCCATATAGTATGAATGCTCATATGCCATTCAAGCTGGGTCTTTATAAAGAGGGCTTTCCTCCATTAAAGGTTTAATACGTCCACATAGTATGAATGCTCATATGCCATTCAAGCTGGGTCTTTATAAAGAGGGCTTTCCTCAGCTATTAGCATTCAAAATTAAAACAACAAAACACTATTTCATTTCCTCTTGCTTCATATTTGATGATTACGATGTCAAGTAAGAGTTCTCATAAACTTGTTTTATTTTTTGCAATATCTTGTCTTCTTCTTCAGGAGAAATGCACTGAAGCAAGCGTATTGTGCAAAGAGAGTGAGAAAAAAGCGCTACTTGAATTTAAGCACAGCCTTCAAGCCATGGATTCGTCAGGCGACGATGCCCTTTCTTTATGGGAAAGTGAGGAGTGCTGTTCTTGGCTTTGCGTCGAATGCAACAGCTTTACGGGATACGTCGAAATTCTCGATTTTAGCTTGCAATCTTGGGTTGTAGCAGGTACGATTAGCCCTTCACTGCTTAAACTACATCATTTGACTTCTTTAAATTTCAACAGTAATGATTTTAATGGAAGTCTCATCCCAGAGTTTTTTGGTTCCTTGAAAAAATTGAAATTACTGGATCTCTCTAATGCTAATTTTAGAGGTCCAATTCCTTCTCTACTTGGAAATCTTTCAATGTTGGAAACTCTTAGATTGGGTGGTAACGGTGGAGACGTGACGTATCGCCATAATTTCAAAAAAATGTTCAGTGTTGGAAAACTTGAGTGGCTTTCCCATCTTTCTCATTTGAAAGAGGTTGATCTCAGTTACACTAACCTGAGCAATGCCAATGATTGGTCTCAAATCATTAAACGTCTTCCTTTGCTTCAAAAACTAAATCTGAGAGATTGTGATCTTCCAAGCATCTCATCTTCTTCTGTTTCCCTTACCAACTCTTCTACATCTCTCAACACTCTCGATCTCTCTGATAATAATCTCCCTTCTTCTGCCATATATCCATGGTTGTTTAATGTTAGCAGCAACCTTGTTTCACTTGACCTCTCAAGTAACCACTTGAAAGGTCCAATTCCAGAAGCTTTCGGGAACATGAAGGCTATTCAAGAACTTTATCTGAGTGATAATCTTTTGGTACTAGCTGAGAATCAAGTTAGGGGCGATTCTGGGTTGAATGAAATCGGAAAACTACCAGATTTTAGCGTTCTAGATCTTGGGTACAACCTTTTAAATGGATCCATAAGCAAAAGCTTTGGACAACTTTCCAACCTGCAAGTCTTGCGGCTTGCAGGGAATTCTTTTGATGGTGATGTGATTTCCGAAGCTCATTTCTCAAATTTCACCTACTTACAGGAGTTGGATTTATCCTACACTTCTTTGACTTTGAAATTCAACTCCGGATGGATTCCTCCTTTTCAACTGAGTCAAATAATGCTTTGCTCTTGCAAGTTAGGGCCTCGTTTCCCAGATTGGCTTCGGACTCAAATGGACTTCCTACTGGCCGGTTTGGGATACCTTGATATTTCTGCTTCAGGAATTTCGAATTCTCTTCCCTACTGGTTTTCGAACAAAATATTTCAGGGACCGGATTCTCTTCCCTACAGGAAAATTGGCGTCAATTGTCCGAGTTTACGGTACATAAACATGTCTTTCAATCAGATCAGTGGTACTTTTGCAAATATATCTATCCACATAAGCCATCTAGATCTAAGCTCTAATAATTTCTCAGGACCATTGCCACATTTTTCTTTAGGCGTTTGTGATAGATGGAGTACCATTAACCTTTCCAAAAACAAGTTCAATGGTTCAGCCTCTCCAATTTGCAATATTACTAATGAAGACTCTTTGGCATTGCTTGATCTCTCAAATAATCAATTATCTGGAGTGGTTCCTGACTGTTTTCACAGTTTTCGGTCTTTAACAGCTTTGAATTTGGGTGATAATAGTTTCTCAGGCTCACTTCCAAGCTCCTTAGGATCTCTGACTTCTCTTGAAATGCTAAGTTTACGTGGTAATAAATTCTCAGGAGAATTACCTTTATATTTACAGAATTGTACAGAGTTAAAATTCCTGGACTTGAGTGATAATGAATTATCAGGAGAAATACCTATGTGGCTCGGGCAGCGGATTTCATCTTTGGTTTTTCTTAGCCTTCAAAGGAATCAGTTCAGGGGAAGGATTCCTCATCAACTTTGTGAATTGAAATATCTACAAATCTTAGACCTCTCTGTGAATAAAATATCTGATTCCATACCACCGTGCCTCAAAAATTTCAATTCCATGGCAAAAAAAGTGAATTTAGATAGAAGGATTGAGCTTCACCTGTTAGGTCAACGAATGTTAGTGAGATCGTTGATTGATGTTAGGTATGTTGATGAGGCATTGATTACATGGAAGGGAACAAAGCAAAACTATCCACAACTTGGACTGCTACTAGCCATTGATCTCTCGTGTAACAAATTAACAGGAGAGATTCCTGAAGAATTAAGTAGTCTTCAAGAACTGGTTGCATTGAACCTGTCAAGAAATTTTTTTACAGGAAAAATTCTTCAAAAGATTGGGCATCTTAGACAACTAGAGGTGCTTGACCTGTCAAGAAACAAGTTTTCAGGAAACATCCCAACGAGCTTGTCTGAATTAACATTTCTAAGTATCTTGGACTTGTCTTACAATGACTTGTCTGGAAAAATTCCAACCAGCACTCAACTACAGAGCTTTGATCCTTCATCATTTTCCCATAATAGAGGACTTTGTGGTCCTCCTGTTTCACTGAATTGCTCAATGGTGGAACCACCTCCTGGCAAACCTGCAGTAGGAGGTGAAGAAGATTCTGATGATCAGTTCATGAAATGGTTTTACACTGGCATGGGACTTGGATTTGTTGTGGGTTTCTGGGGGTTTTGCGGTGTTGTGTTCTTCAAGAGTTCATGGAGGCATTCATATTATCGTTACTTGGATAGTGCAAAGGATTGGGTTTATGTTTCATTTGTTTTGCTGAAAACAAGGTTAGTGAGGAGAATCAAAGGTCTTTCAACAAGGTAATAAATAGACTTTCTTCACTCCTTAACAATGTTCTTTCAACATTGAGAAATATATCTTAAACTAAATAACAAAGTTCCATATTATTGATTTTCAGGGCTGATTAGAACTGCAACTGAAGGTGATATTTCCTGCACCTGAGAAAATCTTAATAAAAAAGTTTATAAATGAATACATATTTGTCTTTTTGATGATTTCTAATTTCTATATATTAAGAAGAGATTTGTGATGGCTTTCTTTCACTTTCTTGTTATATTTGGTTTGTACATTTCTTTTTTGTCAAAAGTAATTTCATCAAAACAAAAAAAAAAGATTACTTAGCTAATCAAAAGGAAAAAAAAAATATTGATTGGAGAAAAAAATCAAAATTATAGTAATAGTCTCCACATTGAAAATCTTCTTTAATTCTAGGCTTAAATCATAAGTTATTATCTGAATTGTATCATTTTTTAATCTTAATATCTAAGCTATTTTTTTTCCAAGTTGGCATCTTCGTTAGTAAAATGTTCAGTCTATTTAAAAAAAAAAACTTAACGCATAAATTAGTATCTAAACTATACATTTTTTAATAATACCTATTTTTTTAAAAAAAATTGGGTAATTGTAAAGTAATTGATTAAAGAAGAAAAAGGTCCACATGAAAAATCAAAGAAAAAGTAGAAATAGTCAAAAAGATAATTTCCCATTGGACAAGAAGAAAGACATACATACATGGTTTATTGCCCATAATTATATTTAGAAGAAATTGAGTACGAAAATGCTTCCAGTTGGAAGCGCTTTTTACCACATTAGCATTAAAAGTGGCAAGACTAATTTTTTATTATTCTCTAGTTATGAAAATAAAATTTACAAAATATATTTTTATATAGACCCAAAGTCACATTTCCCTTATTTTCTTAAGCAATGTGAGATACGAGTTTATATAGACTTATAACATGTTTGCAGTTTATTCCTAAATAATGTGGGATTATGTACTCTTTTACCCATATCTTTTCCTATGTTTGGTGCTATGAATAAAGGAAAAGAGAAAGATGAAGATGTGTGTGTGAGAGATATTATTAAATAATAATTCAATTAAATTAAAATTTTTAATATTATGAAAAATGTCATATATCAACTTTTAATTAGTTGAAAGAATTTTTCTAACAACTATAATAGTATAGGCCATAATAGTTATGAAATTATAGTTTATAAAAATACAACACTCTACATTCGTATCTTTTTATTTTCAAATATATATTCTAAAATGTTCTCTATATTTCTATAGAGAAAACAGATTTGTGTAGCCTTTAATCTTATGTTGTTATTTGTTATTTTATCTTTCTTCTTTTGTCAAATGTAATTTGATCAACAAAAAGATTTCATTAATCCAAAAATGAAAAATATTCATTTGGAAAAGAAAAGAAAATCAAAATTATAATAATAATTTCAATAAAATATTTAAAAGCAATTACATAAAATAAAAAAATTAAATATGTATGAAAAAAATCATGTTTTGGATATTATGATATTAAATATTAACTTTTTTTTTAATGTCTTCTAACTAATCTTAAACTCATAACTATATTAAGATGCTCTTCATAAAATTGAATAAATATATAATTATTAGAATGAAATTTCAATTTTTCAATAATTTTTACTCTTAATAAATGATATTTTTCACAGCGGGTGGATATTTGTAATTTTCAAATTATCTGAATCAAATTTGTAAATATATTTAAAATTGGAATCCGTAAATTATCCGAGTATTGCTATTTAAAATTGAATCCAAATTAAATATTATTATCCACTTAGATATCTAAATTTGTAAAAATTTTAAATTCAACATTTTCGATCGTATATCAGATATTTAAATTGAAAAAACCTGAATTCAGAAAATAATATAAAATAAAATAAATGATTTAAATTAAATTTATTAATAATTAATAACAAATAAAAGTCCTAATAACTTAAACATAATAATTTCACAACAAATGAAAAAATTCATAACAATCTGCACAATATTCTAAATTTAACATTTTCAATCATATCTCATATGTTTGTATATATCTATAAAAATTTGAATACGCATTCGTGAAATAAACGAAAAAAAATAATTTTATAAAAAAATTATTCATAACTAACCATAAATAAATGCAAATTAACATTTAACCCCATAAAAGTACGGTAAATTTTTTTTTGAAGAAAAATCACCCAAACATTATTTAAGATTTATCAGAAAACATTTGATTAATTTAAATTCTGAAATCCTACATTAATAAAGATAGTAGAAAAATGTATAATCTTCCTATTCCACAACAGATTTGATGAAAGAAGTTGCATTGAACCCATCAAGAAAGTTTTTTTACAGGAAAAATTCTTCAAAAGATTGGGCATCTAGAGGTACCAATTTATTGTTTAAGCCTTTCTTAAAAATAGATTTAACAGTTTGACTAATGGAGGTACCAATTTAGAAAAAAAAAGTAGTTTAGATATTATCAATTGTGACCCAAAAAAAATTTAGGCCAGAAAAAATATAAAATTTAGATACCAATTTTTGAGTTAAGTCTTATTTCTAATATATAATATAGTATTAAAAATATTTATATTTTTTACAAATCTAGTAATGCTCATATTGCATTATATTATTTATTTTTAATATCATTTTTCTTTTTTTTTCATTATTATCTTTTTAACTTATGAAATTTCAACCAGTTAATTTTTTTAAAAAATTAATATTTAAATAAAATATTGATAAATACTAACATTTTGAAATTATTCATTTTAAAATTATAATATTCTAAAATCTAGAAGATTTTAAAGTTCTATTGATAAAAAATAATATATTTAAATGATTTAGGGGTTTTTTTATTTTTATTTAGGGATCCCTTTTTCATTTTTGGGGAAAATATTTAGTTTCATTTTTTTTCCATTTTTAACACGAAATTTTCTTGCATTGCAAAATTCAAGAAGATTAAAATGGGATTAATTATGGGTGTTTAAGTGAATGATGTAAGAAAGAGGTTTCATTCAACTATTATTTTTTAATTTCTATGATTAAAGTGAAAACAATTAAAGTAAGGTTATTAAATTAAAAGCACTTCTATAAATTTTTTAAATTTATAAATCAAAATCAAAATCCAATATATTTAATTATAATTCAAATCACAATTTTATAATTGGGGTATTGTAAAGTAATTAATTAAAGAAGAAAAAAAGTGGAGGTGAAAAATCAAAGGCAAAGTAGAAATAATCAAAAGCTAATTTCCTGAAATAAATTCCTCAAATAAGTATCGAAATATTTAGAACAAAACTTCAGAAAATTGAGAGAGTTGAGAGTTTAAAAAAAATAGAAAGAGTTGGATTTGAGTAAAAATAATGAAAAAATTTTGATATTTATAGAGGAAAAATTATTGTTGGGGCCCTTAACAAATTTTATTGTTGGTGTGAGGTTTTTTTTTTTTTTTGGTACCTTTTCGATAAATGCTCCATTTGGATATCACTCATATATATATATATATATGAGATAAAAAAAAAGTATGAGTTTTAAAACCATTTTTTTATATTTATAAAATAAGATATAGCACAAAGGAAAGACTTTGGTCTTTATTTAGGGAAGGCTTTCTAAAATATAAGAAAAACTAATACGACAGAAAATTAGCAAAAGCTAAAATCTTTGTTTGATTCATGAGTTTAATCATCGATGTAAAGATAGTTTTATAGTTCTTTAATAGATTAGTTATAATTAATTTTTTTCGCTTAGCAACCAATCTCTCCTTACTTTGTTGATAATAATGACGAAACTCATTGAAATTATTTCCCTTATCAATAAACCACCAGTTTGAGTCTAACATTCAGTCTACCGATAGCATTAAAAATGGGAGACACC
Organism: Gossypium turneri; assembly: GCA_008044935.1. Lineage (NCBI taxonomy): Eukaryota > Viridiplantae > Streptophyta > Magnoliopsida > Malvales > Malvaceae > Gossypium > Gossypium turneri. Next base: position 4,688,136 of record CP032575.1, on the reverse strand, counting down.
TAATTCTAACTAACCAACACACAAGCGAGGTTCATTTAGAATAGACGTAACTTATATCCAATCATGCTATTCAACGCAAGCATTATCATTAATTAAACAATTACAGATTTAATTATTCTAATTTACAAACCAAAATATTTTAAGCAATTGAATGTGATATCAATATTCAACTAACTTAAATATTTGTAATTAAAACAGAAAACATCAACGAAAAAGAACAGTTGCAATGGTTGTCTTGTATTCATATTTGGTGCTTTGCCCTAAATAAGGGTCATTCTTATTTTAGTCACATTTTTCTTTTATTTATTTGGTCACTCGAAAATGAAATTGATCAAATTGGCCATTCTGCCATTTAATTGGTAATAGAAGCTTAATGACTAATTTAGTATTGCTTTTGAAAAGTGCTTTTAAAAAGTGTCAAAAGTGCTTTGGGAGAGAAAAACTAAAAATTTTAACTTCTCAATTTGGGGGCAAAATACCAATAAAAACCCTTTTTCTAAAATTTACTGAAATGGGCCTGGTAAATAATTAATTACTGGAATGGCCCAATTCCCCAAAAGCACGTCCACGTCAGCGCGTTGTCAGGTGACATGGCAGGAAAACGCTTCCTCAAGGAAGCGCTTTGTCCACGTGGACATAAAGGGCGCCCTCAAGGACACGTTTTCCTGCCACGTGGGCGCTTCCTTGGGGACGCGTTTTGCCCGCACGTGAACAGTAGCAACGGCTACTTTTTTGACCGTTGGTGACCCCCCCAACGGTAAAAAAAAAAACTATAAAACCTCCCTTTCATTTTTTTTTCACAACTAAATCCTTTCTCTCAATTTCTCTCTAATATTCTCTCAAATTCCTCTCAAATTCCTATTTAAAAAAGCTTTAATTTTTTTAATTATTTTTAAAAAAGTTTTAAATTTTATTTTTTTGAAATTTTTTTTCAATCGTAAAAATTTGATCGTGTTAGCAATGGCCGGAGAATTAGTTTGTCTTGATGATAAGCACATATCCGTCGAACAAATGAAAATGGTAAGTGTTAAATTTAATTTTTAAATATTATTTAAGATTTTTTTATTTATGCAATTTTAAAAATTATTATTTTATTATTTGTTATAAAAGTCTGTAGATCAGATATTGCAATGCTATATCCGTAATATGCATGGTCCTCCATCACTGTTGGTAGAGAATTACTTGCAGGAAGCGAGTTTTTGACACATGGCGACGATAGGCCGGGGATGCAAGTTGGACCTAAAACTCATAAGTGCGTTAATTGAGAGGTGGAGACCCGAGACGCACACTTTCCATCTTCCATATGGAGAGTGTACTATCACTTTGGAGGATGTCAATTTGCAATTGGGATTGTCGGTAGATGGGTACGCAGTCACTGGGTTTGTTCAATCTAGTGATTGGGAGCTGTATGCTACGAGCTTTTAGGCACTATTCCAGAGAATATTAACAGAGTTCGGATCGAGATGGGCTGGTTACGAGACACATTCCTGGATCCGGATGATGATTCTACAGAACTAGAAAGAATCTGATATGCTCGGGCATACATTCTTCAGATAATTAGAGGTTATCTGATGCCGTACTTGTCACGGAACCTTGTACATCTAAGATGGCTGCTGAAACTCGTTGATTTTAGAGTAGCTGGTGAATTTAGTTGGGGGTCTGCCATATTGGCAACATTGTACCGGGAGATTGCGGGGCGACGCGACCGAATAAAGCAAAAATCAGAGGTTGCCTGTCACTACTGTAGTCATGGGCACGGTTTCGCTTTCCATTTTTACGTCCTCGAGTGGACCACCCATATACATTCCCACTCATAACGAGATAAATTTTATATTAGATTTTACAATTATTACGTAGATTTAAAATATAATAGTATGCTAAAAATTTATTTAATTAGGTGGAACCATTCGGCAAGTTATGCTCGATTACCTACCTCTCTTGAAGATATACGGCTTCTATTAGACCAACAGTCGGAAGCACAAGTAAGTATCAAATAAAATAGATATTTCCATCATGAGCTAGTCGATTGGCATTTAGTATTTAGTATTTAGTATTTAATATTTAGTATTATGTATTATGTATATAACTAATATTTCCATCATGTTCATATAGTTTCAATGGACACCATACGAGGATCCGACAATTCGGGCAGTAATTCCGGATGAGTACTTCCAAAATCCAAACGCTTGGCATGTGAAAGTAGCATTGGTCAACTATACGACCATGGAGATGCACCAGTCAGACAGAGTATTATGGCAATTTGGATTTCGTCAACCGATCCTCGTGGCACCTGAGGTGTTGGATGATCATCACAAAATTGACCTACGGCAATTGCATACGGATTGGCTGAGATTCTGGTCATACTACATCCAAATGTGGGAAGATCGGTATAATTATATACCTACTTGAGAAAGATCGGTATGATTATATACCTACTTGAGAACTGATCATCGTTCCAGAGTTAGTGAGCATGCCAGAATACATATCATGGCTTAGGATCCATGGCAAGCCGTATTTACTGTCGGCAGAGGAGAGGCAGTGGCAATTGCTTGTCCAAAGGGAACGACGTGGCCCTTTAAATCTAAGAAGAAGAGACGACGACGCAGGCCCATTAACTAGGCCCAGACAATCACCCAACCCATCATCAGTACCCATACAATCACCAGGCCAAGCAACAGCAACAGCACCGACACAGTCACCTGACCCAGTAGTTCAGCCGGCGATACCCACGGCACAGCTTTTTCAGATAATGTCAGGTGTGTAACCTAGCCCTTTTATGTATCCTAACCCTTATATGTTTCCTTTTTCTAGTCCTATGGTAGGTTGGAGTCCATGGCTCGATTCATCTCCATTTTCAATTACGCCGAGTGGACCGCTAATGTATAGGCCAACGTCGCACGAGAGATCGTAAGAGGGGCCGTCGGGGAGCTCTTCTTTTTACCAATCCCCATCGCCGTATGGGTTTCAAACAGCTGCGCCGTTGGTGATGCAAACACCTCCGCAGTCACTATTCTATCAAGGTGGCTTATCGTCCCAACACCGACAACCAGATCCCCTACCGGAGGAACCAGAATCCCTGCCGGAGCAACCACAACCCTCGCCGAAAGCTAGACAAAGGAGGAATCCAGCACGTAACCGTCGACGGCCGCCATGTGACACTGAATCTGGCGGGTATGGAGATTGATTTTTATTTTAATATATTTGTACAAACATTTTGAATATTTTGATATTATTAGATGTAATAAAATAGAAATTCTTCTATATTATTTCATGTAATAAAATAGAAATTTACTTTTACATTTTTAATATAATAGAAATTCTTTTAAATAAGGCAATATGTTGAATATTTCTATATTATTTCATTTAATAAAATAAAACATTATTTTGAATAAAGTAATTATAATTTACTTTAATATTTTTAATAAAATAGATTTTCTTTTAAATAAATCAATATTCTGAATATTTGTACCAATTTTTTATTTAAAAAATATAAATAATGAAAAGTTTTTTACAATAACGTTCAACTATTGTGATTTGGGCATGACCGGCTTGTATGGCTTGGGTTCCTACACCATCCGCACAACTTTTGTTGACTGGCTATTTCTCAAATATCTATATTGTTACGTATTCTAGCCGAGCAAGGTCGAACTTTTTGTTTGCAGCACAATTCTCTACCCGGTAATAGCTTAAAGGGAGCAAGCGATACAGACAGCCACTTACATTCATCTGGGACTAGTGGGAATACGTGTCTCCAGACGTTGTACATGTTTTCTAATTTGTACACTTAGTCGACATAGCTCATCGGATCCAGACGGAGATTCTAACAATCTGTAATTATATGAGCGCATGGATAACGAAGTGCGTCAAACATCTCACAGCCGCAAGTCCTATTTCACAAGTGTACTCGATATTGCCCGCCAATAACACCTTGGTGCGGTCTGTCAAACTCTGTCATGCGAAACCATAAGTTGTCTCGATCGTGACAGACTGTGTGCATGGTGTTCGCCTGCGCCTTGGCCTTGTTAATTTCTTGCACTATCTTACTACACCATACATGCCTCCCTACATTTGGCCTGCATAACTCCCTGCTCACTTTGGAAATAGTGCCGCTAAACGAAAATATGTCTCTCGCACAACCGATGTTATTGGTAGATGGCGCGTTCCTTTTAGTACAGAATTTATGCATTCAACCAAGTTTGAGGTCATATGACCATATCATAGGCCGTCATCTTATGTTTGTGCCCACTGTTCGAAAGGTATGTTCAAAGGTAGTCCGTGCCTTCGCCATTAATTGAATGCAAAACTGTCAACATCTCATGAAAACGATCTTTATTTATTTCATACCCTACCAATATAAGTTCATAGCGAATATTACATACCACTCTTTCAATTAGAATAAATTTAAAATGACAAATGAAATTATATTAATAGAGACTAAATACCCATGTTGGTCACTTGTCGTCGTTTACTCTTAGATGGATATTACCTGTAGTAGTTGGAAGCAACATGCCTTAGGCAATACCGATGGTGTATGCGCTGCCATAAGCTTCCCTGTCGATCAATTACAGCTAGTATGCCGGTGCCCTAATTCGAAATAACACAGATATCAGGTTGGGGCACACATGCCTCCTTAACCTAGATAGAAAGAAATCCTAGTCATCAGCTGACTCCTCCGGTGTTATTGCAAATGCAATTGGAAGAATTCTTCCACTGTCATCTTGTGCCACTGCTAGCAATAGCTGATAGGTTTATCTACCAAACATAAAGGTACCGTCAATTTGTACCAATGGCTTGCAGTATAGAAATACGTAGCGGCATTGCTTAAAGGTCCAAAACAGGCATTTGAACACTTGGCATCAATGTAGCAATCGTCGTTGTAGTACGCATGTTCCGTTTTAAGGTCTGTTATGCAACCTGGGACGTATCTCTCTAGCACTTGACACCACTGCCATATTTCATTATATGAAGCGTCTCATCTACTATGCATCTTCTTCAACACCTTCTGCTTAGCTATCCAAGCCTTGCGATAAGAGAGCATGTACCCCATTTGGCTACGAATATTGGCAATTAAGATCGACACTGAAGTCCTGGGATCTGCCTTTACCATGGGTAGTATCAAGCTAGCTAACATAGCTGAATCCATTTTGGGATGATCTTGTGAAATACCTATAAACGGAGTACATTAAATAATACAACATTACATAATAACAGTATTATTCAGAAACCTTAAATACTGTACCTACAGCACATGTATATGGACCTTTGTACTTTTTTTATCTCTTACAACCCTGTTCTTTTCCTCAACGAGGAATAGATTTTCTATGAACATGTATCGTCTTGCACTGCACACTTTGCCTCAAACTTATCTGCTTTGGATTTAACCACGTGGTAGTTAACGCCGTTATTGATGCTATGTTGTTTCAAAGCACCAATAAAACTATCCTTGTTGGAAAACTAATTACCAACTTCAAATTCACCCAAATCCAGACGTGAACTTGTACGATCATGTAACTTGTGTGGTAGATCTGGAAACTCCAACACATCATCTATAGACAGATTGACATTATGCATGTGGGCTGGAGGTGAGTATGCCCTGAATCGTGGATCTTCTTCTTCATCTGAACCCCCTTCACCATCTTCACGTTCGGTTGGAATAGGCTCTGGTTCAAAAAATAATGCAACTTCTGTACCATCGGGCCAGGACTCTCGAGGTGGATCCACATTGGAGTCATCTTCTAACCCACATCATCTGCAACGTACGAGGTCCCCTCACTGGTGGACGTCGTAGGGAGTACATCATCCCTTCTTTTGGGTGTTTCATAACATCCTCAATTGGATGTAGATTGTTCGGTTAACCGAAAAAATTCGGTCGGGGGTCGGTTAATTTTTTTGGTTTGTTCGGTTAACCGTTAAATTGGTTCGAAACAGGTCGGTTAACCAAAAAAATTTGGGTAAACCAAAATTTGCAAGGTAGGCCTACTCCCTCCCAATTTAAACCCAGCCCAATTTTTTCTTAGGCTCACCTCTTGCTGCCCATTTCTGATTTCTCAGCCGACTAATGCTGAGCTGTGCACAGTCACAACATCCCCCCAATTTCACTTTCACTTTCACTCACACACACAATCACACTTAAGTCTTAACAAGACCCAACACCCGTAGCCCTAAATCCTACCCTAACACCCCTAATCTCAGTCGGCACTCGACAGTCGAATCGGGAAAATGAAAAACCCACTATTTCTCTTCCGTCAGAGTTACCGAGTTGGAGTGTCGGACCACCAACACCAGTACGGTAGTACCCAGACCCAGGGCCATGTTTGCTTTCTCAAAATCTTTGAATATAATGTATTTTACTGTCACAAATTCAACTTTACAACTAATTAATGGAATAAATGAATGAATTAATTAATAAAACAAAAGTAAATTACAGGCAATCCTTTGGGGTTTAACAGAGCAAAACATGTTCTATTTTTTTTCTTTAAAACAACTCATGTTTGTGAAGTCCTTAAAGGTTGCTTCAACTTTAATTTATGGTCCCTCAAAAGAAAGAAAGAAAAAAATCTACATAAATTGTGCTGTGAATTATTATTATTATTATTATTTCTCATTATTTGTGTTATTAGATACATGAGATACACGTGATTAAACCGTTTGGTTACCAAATCTAATGTCGGTGGTGAGTATCCAAAATACAGGATCAATAATAATACGAGAGACAAAAAAAATATAGTGGGGATCAATAATAATTCAGGTAATTTTTGGGTAATTCGGGTAATTTTTGGGTAATTCGGGTAAGTCGAGTAAGTCGGGTAATTCGGGTAATTTTTCACCAAAAATGAACAACACATATTTTTCAGTTAATTCGATTAACCGACCTTATTAACCGAAAATATTTCGGTTCAGTTAATTTTTTTAAAAAAATTCGGTTCGGTTAACGGTTAAAAATTTTGGGAGGTCGATTAATTCGGTTATAACAATTTTGGGTCGGTTAACCGATCGGTTAACTGAATGAACACCCCTAGATGTCGTTCCTTAGTACGTATTTCAAGCATCAAACATCGACCCACCGAGGTGCATGTCCCATCCACTGACAGAGTGTCGTGCAGGGGATGTATATTCCATACCGCTTCCAAACATGGGTTGTTCCGTGTTTTGTAACCCACTAACCGAGTGTCGGGCAGGGTCGCGTATACCTCCCGAACAGCAGTCGCAAGTGCATCATTTGGCGATGTAAATTGTACATATAACTCAATATAGGTTGCTCCACTAAGGAGATAAGTCTGCACCATTGCCTCCAAGCTACGAGCACCTTTTATGTCGAACGAGTCATATGTCACCAGATCAACAGAAGAACAAAATCGATACGTAATAGACAGAACTTTAGATTTAACCATGTGGTAGTTAACGCCGTTATTGATATTATGTTGTTTCAAAGCACCAATAAAACTATCCTTGTTGGAAAAATGATTACCAACTTCAAATTCACCCGAATCCAGACACGAACTTGAACGATCACGCAACCTATGTGGTAGATCTGGAAACTCCAATGCATCATCTGCAGACAGATCGACATTATGCATGTGGGCTAGAGGTGAGTATGCCGTGAATCATGGATCTTCTTCATCATCTGAACCCCCTTCACCATCTTCACGTTTGGTTGGAATAGGCTCCGGTTCAGAAAATAATGCAACTTCTGCACCATCGGGCCCGGGCTCTCGAGATGGATCCACATCAGATTCATCTTCTAACCCACCATCATCTGCAACGTACGAGGCGGTAGACGTCGTAGGGAGTACATCATCCCTTCTTCTAATTGTTTCATAACGTCCCCAATTGGATGTAGATTGCCAACCACTAGAAGTTGATGTCGTTCCCCAGTACGTATTTCCAGCATCAAACATCGACCCATCGAGGTGCATGTCCCATCCACTGACAGAGTGTCGTGCAGGGGATATGTATTCCATACCGCTACCAAACGTGGGTTGTTCCGTGTTTTGTAACCCACTAACCGAGTGTCGGGCAGGGGTCGCATATACCTCTCGAATAGCAGTTGCAAGTGCATTATTTGGCGATGTAAATTGTATATATAACTCAATATAGGGTGCTCCACTAGCAAAATGAGTCTGCACCATTGCCTCCAAGCTACGAGCACCTTTTATGTCGAACGAGTCATATGTCACCGGATCAACAGAAGAACAAAATCAATACGTAATAGGCAAAACTTTCATTGGCGTCGTTCCGAATATTTTACGCCTAATTCTTTTACGAAGTTCTGTCAAATCTATGTTCTGGTTAAAAACCAGTCGCACTGTATTCTTCGATAAAAAACAACACCATTTTCGGTGTGGCGAACCTCACCATCATAGTAAATAACAACACTAATACGTTCACTCATGTTCAATTTCAATCCTTCTTAGCCTCTCTAAATATTTTTGCTGTAACTTATGCAATCTGAGAAAAAAATTTGCCTCATTTATAGCCTTAGGCCAAACAGGAGCTACTGTAGCAAAAGCGCGTCCACATGGGAGCTTCTTTCAGTACTTTTGCTGACAAAGCATCTTACTTAAAGCGTTTTTGACACTATTTGCTCAGAAACGTCTACTCAAAATTATTTTTCAGGAGCTACTGTAGTAAAAGCGCGTCCACGTGGGAGCTTCTTTCAGTGCTTTTGCTGACAAAGCATCCTGCTTAAAGCGTTTTTGACACTATTTGCTCAGAAACGTCTACTCGAAATTAGTTTTTCAGGAGCTACTGTAGCAAAAGCGCGTCCACGTGGGAGCTTCTTTAAATTAACTAATAATTTAATTAAGAAACCTTAAAGCCCAAACCCTAATTTATTTGAGTTTTTACTTAAAAACCCTAATCTAATTTTTTTAAAATTTATAATTAATTTACTCAAGTAACCCTAAATCCTAATTTATTTAATTTTTCTTTAAAAACCCTTAACACTAAACCTTAATCTAATTTTTAAAAAATTTTTAATTAAATTACTCAAGAAACTCTAAACCTTAATTTAATTGTTTTTTCTTTAAAAACAATAAACACGAAACCTAATCCAATTTTGAAAAATTTATAATTAATTTAATTGAGAAATCCTAAATCCTAAACCCTAATCCCTTATTTATTTAATTTTTTCTTTAAAACCCCAAACCTAAAAACCTAAAAACCCTAACCCTAAACCCTAAACTAATAACCCAACCGCTGGGAAAACGCGTCCTTGAGGAAGCGTTTTTCTGCTACGTCACCTGACAACGCGTTAACGTGGACGTGTTTTTGGGGAAATAGGGTCATTCCAGTAATTAATTATTTACCGTGCCCATTTCAGTAAATTTTTTAAAAAAGAGCTTTTATATGTATTTTGCCCTCAATTTTGGGAAAAGTGATTTTGAAAAGCAAACATCATTCCTTTTATTCGAAAGTGATTTTTATGTCAAAAGTGCTTCTAAAAAGTACTACTAAACACAGCCTAATTGTGCATTTATATGTATTCTTTTTGGAGTGTCAAAAATAGAAATGACTCTTATTTAAAGTAATTCAACTCAACAATTACATAGTATGAACTATATTAAATAACTCAAAGCCAATAGTTTACTAATGCTGAAATAAAAAATTTGTGAACCCATGTGTTGGGCTAACAGTTAGCGTATTCACCGCTTCAGATGTGATTTCAGTTCGAGTTACATTAATCACGTTGTTGTTAGGCTTTACCCTTCTTTTATAATTCACACCAAAAAAAAACCTTGTACTCAAAATAAATAAATTAAAAGCAAGTCCATTAAGAGTTCAATAGTGTGGAAAATGATAAATGCATATATAACTATATTAATGCAATTTATTTTTCCTATATTTCTTTCATTGATATTCATTTTAACTTTGAAATATAGTTGACATGTAATTAAATTAATATTAATGTGTTTTTTATAAATTAATTTATTAAATTAATTTGATATATTATTTAAAATTAATTACAAAAATATAATTAAATTGTTTTTATTAATATAGATTTTAAATTATGAAAAATATTATTTTATATATTTATCTTTAATTTTTAAATAATTCATCTTATTTTTTAAAAATAAAAATTTAAACATACTATAATGTTGAAATAAATAAAATAAGATTAATTGAAATCATTTCCCATTAAATGGTAATTAGTTCTTCCATACCATTTTTCACATTTTTATAGAAAAAATCTATCGATTATTGTTATTTTGAATTATCAGAGGTATATAAAAATTTAAACCATTGAAAAATTTTAAATTTTAATTGATTTAATTTTTTAGTGGTCTATCACACAATTCAAAATACAAATTTTTAGGGTGTTATAAATCGAAATTAATAAATTAATTTAATTCATGAATTTGATCATCAATGCAAAGATAGTTTTAGCGTTTTTTTAATAAATTAATTTTAGTTGCTGATATCACGGCTAGCAACAAATCTTTCCTTACCTTCTCGATAATCAAGAGGAAACTCATTGAAATTATTTTCGTTATCAATAAACAACCCTATAAGTTCTAGCCTAGGATTTAGCTGACCGATAGTATTACCTAATTCTAACCAATCAACACAAGTGGAATTCATTTAGAATCAATTAAATAATTACAAAATTTGCTATTTTAATTCACAAGACAAAATATTTTAATAATTGAATTGGTTTGGTGCTTTGCCCTTTATTAATAAAATTTTATTTGCTGAGCTGAAAAAAAGAAAAAAGAAAAAAATAGTTGCAATGTGTTTTTGGTGGTGAGTAGGAGATTGAAGAAGAAAATAGATGGGAAATTAAATTAACTAAAACAAAACGCAAGTCTAGTTGTCCACTACAACTTTTCCATTCTAAAGAAATAAAGAGCACTAAAATAGCTAGAAATAATTTACATTGTAAATTAACACAAAAAGTAAGTCTAGTGTGGAAAATTGAAAATTTACATTGTAAAGCTGAAGTGGAATTTCGAACAAAAGCAAAACAGGCCTTAATTAGTGCTTAAAGTCAAAAAGTAATTGGACACAAGAATTGCAATAGCAAGGTAATTTTTGATTCATATTATTGAAGAATTCAAGACCCACTGTTCGTTTGCTTCATATGAAACTGAAGAAGAAAATTGTGGGTAAATTAAATTAATTGAATTGAAACAGAAAGCAAGTCTAAGTCATGAATTAAAGGTTTAGTAGGACTAACAAATTCCACCCTATCACACATTATTGAGACATTAGTCACATTTGAGTCGTAAAGTGATTAAGCAAATATTCTTTTAAGATTCTTTCACACGAATAATCATCTTAAATTATTTCATTCTTTCAGATTTTCTTCCAAATCATTCTTGCATTAATTCATAACCATATTATATAAATAAATATTCTTAAATTTATACATTTTCTGTATATTCCTTGGTACCTATAACAGGCCTCTAGATATCAATGACATGGGTGACTTTGCTATGGATACAGAAAGACTTTTTGAGCAAGACATGTATTTAGAGGGATCTCAGGACTTTGAAGACAACATAGATTGTAACCTATCCCCAGACTTGTTGAGGATGGTAGAGCAAGAGGAGAAGCAGATCCTACCTCATAAGGAAACGGTGGAGATTGTGACCCTGGAGGAGGGAAAAGTAGTAAAAATAGGAACGTGCATAACCGAAGAAACGAAGCAAGACCTCATCGAATTACTTTGAGAGTTCAAAGACATCTTCGCATGGTCATACCAAGATATGCCCGGGCTAAATACCAACATGGTAGTTCACCGGCTTCCCATAAAAGAGGATTACAAACCAGTCCAGCAAAAACTCTGGAGAATGAGGCCCGATGTTGTACTAAAAATAAAGGAGGAAGTGCAAAAGTAGTTCGAAGCTGGGTTCTTACAAGTAGTCAAATACTCAGAATGGGTAGCCAATATCGTGTCCATCCCTAAGAAAGATCGGAAGGTACGAATGTGTGTAGATTATAGAGACCTGAATAAGGCTAGCCCAAAAGATAATTTTCCCTTGCCTCACATCGACACCCTAGTGGATAACACGGTAGGACACTCGATATTTTCCTTCATGGACGGTTTTTCGGGGTATAACCAGATTAAAATGCATCCTAAGGATATGATGAAAACCACATTCATAACCCTATGGGGTACTTTTTGTTATAAGGTAATGCCATTTGTGTTGAAAAATGCGAGAGCCACACACCTGAGAGCCATAGTGACCCTTTTCCATGATATGATGTCTAAGGAAATTGAAGTATATGTTGACGACATGATTGCCAAATCCCAGACGGAAGAAGAACACGTTCAAGTCCTAAGAAAGTTATTCTTAAGGTTAAGGAAGTTCCAACTCAGACTCAATCCGGCTAAATGTATCTTTGGGGCTAAATCAAGGAAGCTTTTGGGGTTTGTAGTCAGTGAAAAATAGGTTGAAATTGACCCAGATAAAGTCAAAGCTATGCAAGAATTGCCTCCCCCGTGTACGCAAAAAGAAGTTAGGGGATTTTTAGGGAGACTAAATTATATAGCTCGGTTCATTTCACAACTTACTGAGAAGTGTGACCCTATAGTTCGTCTCTTTAAGAAGCATAACCCAGGTATATGGGATGAAGAATGCTAGATAGCTTTTGACAAAGTGAAGTAGTATTTATCTAATACCCTAGTACTGTCACCTCCAAGTCCGGATAAACCGTTGATCCTCTACTTGACCGTGTTTGACCGCTCCATGGGATGCGTATTAGGCCAGCATGATGAGACGGGGCGAAAGGAGAAGGCAATATACTACCTCAGTAAGAAATTTACTAATTGTGAAATGAGATATTCGCCTATTGAAAAATTATGTTGTGCCCTGATCTGGACAACGCGGAGATTGAGGCAATATATGCTTTACCATACAACGTGGTTAATTTCAAATCTAGACCCTTTGAAATATATGATGGAGTCAGCTGTGCTGAATGGGAGGATGGCTAGATGGCAGATTTTACTCTCAGAATTTGATACAGTATATGTAAATCAGAAGGCTGTCAAAGGGAGTGCAATAGCTGACTTTTTAGCTAGTAGAGCTCTAGAAGATTACGAGCCTTTAGACTTTGATTTCCCGAATGAGGACTTGATGAGTGTGGCAACTGCTGAAGAGGATTCTCAAGAAAATCATCCTTAGAGGCTAAACTTTGATGGAGCATCAAATGCTATAGGTAATGGGATTGGGGCAGTCCTTGTATCCCCTAATGGAGATCATTACCCTTTTACCAGTAAATTGGGTTTTGATTGCACTAATAACATGGCCGAGTATGAAGCTTGCATTATGGGTATCCGGGCAGCCATGGAGCAGAAAATTAAGATACTAAAGGTATACGGAGACTCGGCATTGGTGATATACCAGCTCAAAGGGGAGTGGGAAACTAGAGACCCAAAATTAATCTGTTACCGGAGATTGGCTTTGGAGTTAATAGAGGAGTTTGACAGTATCACTTTTTGTTATCTCCCACGAGAGGAAAATTAGATGGCCGATGCTTTGGCTACCTTAGCGTCTATGATCCAAGTGAACAAAATAGAGGACATGAAGCCTATTCAGATCAGCATTTCTGAGATCCTGGCTCACTATTACAGTATTGAAGAAGAGGGAAATGATGACCATCCTTGGTACCAAGACATACTGCGATATGTGAGAAATTGTGAATACCCTGATCAAGCTGCAGAAAATGATAAAAGGACATTAAGAAGGCTCGCCATTGATTAAGTCTTAGATGGAGAGATCTTATACAAGAGAGGAAAGAATCAAGTACTATTGAGATGTGTGGACGCTGTGGAGGCCAAGAAAATTTTGGAAGAAGTCCATGAGGGTATCTGCGGAATGCACGCCAATGGTTTCACAATGGTTAGGTAGATCATGAGATTCGTGTACTATTGATCCACCATGGAAGGAGATTGCATTGATTACGCCAAGAAGTGCCACAAATGCCAAATTTACAGAAACAAAATACATACACCCCCTTCACCTCTTCACGTTATAACCTCTCCATGGCCGTTCTCCATGTGAGGTATGGATGTCATTGGGCCAATATCACCAAAGGCTTCTAATGGGCATCACTTCATCTTCGTGGTCATTGATTACTTCACCAAGTGGGTAGAAGCTACATCATATGCAAATGTCACGAAGTCAGCAGTCAGCAAATTCTTGAAAAAGGAGATCATTTGTTGATATGGAATGCCAAAGAAAATCATATCCGACAATGCGTTGAATTTGAACAATAGCACAATAGCTGAGGTTTGCAGCCTTAAGATCAAACATCATAACTCATCGCCGTATTGCCCAAAAATGAATGGTGCAGTTGAGGCGGCCAATAAAAATATTAAGAAAATTATAGGGAAAATGACGAAAACTTACAAGGATTGGCATGAGAAGTTATCATTTGCTCTTCTTGCCTATCGAACATCTGTTAGGACTTCTACCGGGGCAACACTTTTTTCTCTAGTTTACGGGATGGAAGCAGTATTACCCATTAAAGTTGAGATCCCTTCTTTACGAGTGTTATCTGAACTACAGTTGGATGAAGCCGAATGGGTCCAATCTCGATACGATCAGTTGAACCTAATAGAAGAAAAGAGGTTAAGAGCTATTCACCACGGTCAGATGTACCAGAAACGAATGATGCGAGCCTATAACCAAAAGGTTCATCCCAGAGAATTTCATGAAGGAGAGTTGGTGTTAAAAAAGATCCTTCCTCTACAAAAGGATTTTAGAGGGAAATGGATGCCAAATTGGAAATGTCCTTACATCGTAAAGAAGGCCTTTTCCGGAGGAGCTTTGATTTTGAGTGAGATGGATGGTAAAAATCTGCCAAATCCTGTAAACTCGGATTCGATCAAGAAATACTTCACCTAAAAAAAAGAGACCAAAGTGAAAACCCACAAAGGGTGCTTTGATTCCTAATAAATAAATAAATAAATAAATTTTGGAGAGGCCAAGGTGAAAACCCGCAAAGGGCGCCTTGAGACCAAAGAGGATTTGAGTCAAAAACCCGAAAAGGGTGGCTCAAATATTGATCGGAATGGGGCATGAGGTGATTTAAGCTGCTCAAATTTTGATTAGATTGGGGCATATGATGATCTTGCTATACCTGAATCAATAGAAAAGGGCATGCAACATCTTGGAGCATTGACAGAGTACTGCAGATCTCCTAAACACATGTCAAACTCAGAATAGTCTTCAGAAAGTCTGTACAGAGAAATTCAAGTTGCGATAACTGGGGCACCTAGTTCTTATACTATTTATATTGAATGTATTATTCTTGAAATACCTTTTTCTTTTTTCCAAGATACACATTCTCAATCAACTTCTTTGTTATTCTCTTTTTACTTTTCGATATTGTATTTCTTTCGAGTAATGCTCAAAAATTGACTTTATTCTTGTCCACTGTTATGAACTTTTTGCAAGCATATTGCATTGGAATAATGATTAATGGACTAATAAAGGTCTGAATTAAGATAATCCTTTTGGATTTTGTTGACAGAAACATTGACTGAACAAAATGTCAACAATAATCATGAGTTAGTAAGAAGAGATCTCTTTGAAGGAAAATTCTTCGTGTATAAATATTTGATGTGGCACTTTGAGAATGGTATAAAAAACCAAAGAATTACACGTTTGGTATCCTTAAATTGCGATGGGAAAGGATTGAGAAAAGACCAGATCTCCTCATTTTTGAGTTACAACTTTTTGCGACCCAGTGGATTGAACTTGGAGGTTTACAGTAGGGGCAATTTAATTAAATGTTTCATTGAAGACGCCAGCCAAGAAGGAAGGTGTTGAAGCAGGGCTGTGACAAAGCCTTAATAAACCTTGATTAATGATAATTTAAGTGATAAAAAAGGGGTCGTTTTCAAACAGTAGAATCTTGTATTCATGCAAATACCATTCACATGTCTAGTTAGGAGTATTTGATTCATTTTGATCATGCCATCCTAATCATTAGGAATAGTTAAGTTCATCATACAGGTCATGTTCCTCAGAGAACAGATCAATGAAGATAGCAGATCTCGCCTTCCTGTACCAGCAGTGAAGCAGATCAAAAACAAAGCCTGGACTCCCTCGGTTGCAATGGAGCAAGTTGAAGATAGCAGATCTTGTTTTCCTCTATCGACAGTGAAACAGATCGAAGCCACTAATCCTATCTCTCTGAAGTTGCAGTGGAGCGGATTAAAATAACAGATCTTATCTCTCTGAAGTTGCAGTAGAGTAGATCGCATTAGGTCTTATCTCCCTGAAGTTGCAGTGGAGCAGACCGAAGAATCTCAAATCTTATCTCCCTAAGCAGTAGGGGAGTAGATCGAAGATGACTAATCCTATCTCCCTGAAGTTGCAGTGGAGTGGATTGAAATAATAGATCTTATCTCTTTGAAGTTGCAGTAGGGTAGATTGCATCAGGTCTTATCTCCTTGAGGTTGCAGCGGAGCAGACCGAAGAGACAGACCTTGCCTCTCTCGGTTGCAGTGGAGCAGGTTGAAGATAGCAGATCTTGCCTTCCTGCATTGAGAGCGGAGCAGATCGAAGCCACTAATTCTATCTCCCTGAAGTTATGGTGGAGCGAATTAAAATAGATCTTATCTCTCCGAAGTTGCAGTAGAGTAGATCGCATCCTGTCTTATCTCCCTGAGGTTACAGCAGAGCAGATCAAAGAAGCCACTCTTATCTCCCTGAGGTTGCAGTGGGGTAGACTGAGTATAGCAAATCCTACTTCCTTGGCGGTGTAGTGGAACAGATGGAAGCTACAACAGCAAATCTTACTTCCCCGACATCACAGTTAAGTAGATTAAGGTTACGAGTTACAAATCCTATCTCCCTGACGTCACGGTGGAGCGGATCGAGACACCAATTCCTATACCTCTGTGGAATGAGGCAACTCGAAGAAGAAAAGCACCAAGGTCCAGCACGACCAGGAAAAATTGGCCATTTTAAAGTCTTTGCTCCGTTCCTGTTACACGACAACGAGCAAAGAGGGGCAGCTGTAATGGCCCAATATTGCTCGGCCCGTACACAAATAAATACCAAATAAAATAAAGGCCCAAACGTCCAAAATTACAGACTAAAATCAAACTTAAACCCGAATGGTCCAATTACAGTAGCTCGATACCCGGCCCAATTATATTGAAGCGCAAAATGAAAATTTTCAGAAACCCCTAGGGTTTCCAGAATTTTTAGCGCCGCAGTCAGCAGGCTCCCCTCCACGCACGCCCCAGCTGGCCTCCGTAAGTGCCACGTCCCCTGACACCGTACGCCGTACCTGTGAATGCAAACAAAACACAGCAGAGAACAAAACCAATTCGATTTTTATTTATTTTTTATTTTTATTTTATTTTATTTTATTTTTTTTGGGTTCTTTGTCAAAAATGAGAATATAAGAACCAAAAAAACTTTTGTATTTCTTCTTACGCATTCAAAATACAAAAATCAAAATACAAAAAAGGTGATTTCTGGGTTCTTTTTTTCAATTTGCAGATCATTTTTTTCTTTTCCCTTCATTCTTTTCCATTTTGTATCTACTGATTGTTTATTAAAGAAAGAAACAGCAATAAGAAAGGGTAGAAAGTACCTTGTGACGAGATTCGGGCCTTCTCTGTTGTCATTGGAGAACAGGTTTGGATCGAAGATCACTCAAGCGCCCTCAGTGCACAGAACGGCACAGAGAACATCTGTTCTCTTTTGGTTTTCTAAATGAACAAAATGTTTAGGGCTTTAGTCTTTAAACGTGGAAGCTGAAACGTCGCCGTCTGTTGCCAATACAATGGCTTCAAACGGCAGCGTTTGAAGACCTGATCCAAACGGTGACCCGATCCGGGAAGGATCCGTGCATATGGATCGATTGGTTTATTTATTCAATAAGTCCTTGCGCCTTTATGGGAATTGCAATTTAATTTCTTTAATTATCTGTAATTTATACCGTGTATTTAACTTATTTTTCATTTGGATCCGAACTTGAACGGTGCCCTTTTTGTGATGGATTGTGATTATTTTAATGCCTGCGTTTAATTGCCTGATTAGTCCCTCAGTTTTGAAATGGATTTCAACTTAATACAAACCTAATTCTTTTTTTTCAAATCCAACAAGTTTTTTAAAACAATTAGGTTCTACTTTTATTTATTATAAAATTTAACATTTTTTTGACATTTAAATTTTAATAATATTTTAAATTCATTGTTGCTATAGTTTTAAAATTTATTAATTTATTATTTTTAACTTATTATTAATACTTTCAAATTCATTATATATTATTAGTTTGAACTTGCTATACATGTTTATTTAATTTCTTTTTTCTTTGTGTGTTCAAATTTTATTTAAACTTTTTTTATGTTTTATTATAGTTATTGCTATCATTTTTAAAATTGTTTTATCATATTTAAATTCGTCTTCAAAAAAATGTTTTTAAACAAATTAATTCTTATTTTAACCCATTATTTTTAACATTATTAGATATTTAGCTTAATATTGTTTTCAAACCCTTTTTTAGTACAAATTTTTTAGAAAATAATACGCAAATTCTTTCAAGTTATTATTTTAAATATATTTTAAATTCATTAAATATTATTTCAAAATTTCTATTGTATACTTCATTTTCAAATTTGATATTATTATTGGTTCCATTGTTTTTGATATATTTATTTGTTACTTTATATCTTTAAATAACGTATCTTAGAATATAACTTAAATCATATTTTCGTAATAAAATTATATGACTCTTTTATATATATATATAATTTATATGCAAATATTTTTAGTATTCATATATATGTACATAAAACATAGTATTAACTTTGAATTATTTTACACTGTTTTAAATATGAACATTTTGTCGCTTAAACTTTTTTATTTGATTTATTGGTTGTTTATTTATTAGTATTTAAGGTTGTATAATATGATTAAAGTCAATGTTGGTATTTACATAATACTTACTTAATTGTTTTTAGTTTAAATTTAGATTGTATTTCGTATTTTACATTGTATGTATTGTTATCCAATCACGTTCCTTTTGCAAGAATTGTATTTTATTAAGGCACTGTAGTTGTTTTATTACTTAATTCCTAAAAGGTCGATGTTCATAAGTTCTAGAAAGAATCGTGCCTTAACTTACTAGGCTTCGATTCTTCTCGATGAATTTAGATAATCAAGTGTTCAATTTATTAAAACCATTCAATTTAAAACTAAGCATTTAGGATTTCAAAATGTCGGATCCTAACTTACTGGATGTGATATTCTGTTATCCTGATTTTTAGAATAAAGGCATAGTTTGATGTTTAAGAACTTCGAGAAATCGAAACCTAAATTACTGGATTCTGACTTTCTCGTTCGACTTAAATGATTGAACAACCTTTTCAAAATGCATGAATTTGAAAACAAAAAGACATACTTAATTTTGACGAATGAATTGTTGTACTCTAACTCACTGAGTGTGGCAGTTTATTTCTTCAAAATGAGTAAATCTTGCTATTCAATTCGGTTTATTCAAATTTCAAATTTAGAAGGATTGTATTTTTTTTAAATCTTTTCAAAATTTCCACCCTAATACATAAAACAACCAATTTGGTACTAGTTTTGGATGTTACGAGGGTGCTAACCTTTCCTCATATGTAACCGACTTCCAAACTCGCTTTCTCATATTTCGTAGACCAAATTCATTTTTAATGGTGAACCAGTCACACCTTAATAAAAGATTGGTGGCGACTCCCATTTTATTTTCAAAGTCGATCCCCATTTTTCAAATTTAAAAATGGTTTCAACAATAGTCATCCCAAAACACCTTGAACGAAGCGTGATGGTTGGGGGAAGCTAAGTAACACTAAAAAAGAGTTCTCTTGATGATGATCTTCCGTCTGAATTTCCAGGTGAACTCGGCGTGGACAGTGAGATTATGAACACATAAATCGTTGTCCTTAGACTTACAGTGAACTAACAATGTTTGATCTTTGCTTAGCCCATTGATAACATGTATGTGCCATGTCTTGAATCACGTATGAAGTTGGTTAGGTTCAGAACTTGATGAAATTATAGTTATTACTTGAATAAGTATGAACAACATAATATTTTTATAAAAATTATTCGTGATTTTCTTTTGGCTTTTAATTTGTTTTAGAATGTTTTTGTCTTTTATTATTATTGTTATCATAATTATATATAATGGAAGTAGAAAAAAGATTAAAGGTTTAAGACAGATATTTCTTTTGATATTTCCAATAAAGGAAAACAAAATGGACACACTTGTTTAAAAGAGTTGTAATGGATTTTCTGGCATTCGGATATCATTTTATTGTAGTTTATATCCTTTTTAGGTGATTTATGGGAAAGTCCCACATCGATTTATATTTGATGTTGATGATTTATTTTCGTGATAACGGTTTAATTGGGATTAATTTGAAAATATTTTGGTTTAAAAAAATCAAAATGAAAATCCAACATCAAAGGTTAAGGGTGTAGCTAGAGGGAAAAGTAGTGGCCTTTCTCCCTTGATTGAATGCTATAACTGCACATCTAATGATTCTAATTAAAATAATCATACGATACTATCACTTAGTTATTTTATTCTTAATTAGTGAATACTTAAAATTTTATTATTTATCTCTTGATTAATTTAAACCATCTAGAGAAAAATAATTATAACACATATATGATGCCATCATTTTTACCCATGGTAACTTTGGTTTTATTGACAGTAATTTCGACTTGACACGTGATGTTTTTTAATTAGTCCAAAAATTTCTTCACTTACAATAAATATAATTATTTGTGTATATAATATGTGAATATAAAATGGTGTTGTATAAATAATGGTGTTAGTGGACTGTAAACATTAGATCAAATAAAAATTACATGTATAAAGTTGCACAAAACAAAAAAACGTGTGTAGTTTTCATATTTTCTCTTCTATTAATTCTTAGGTATGTGAATTTGTCTATGAAAAATTATTAACACATGAATATCTAAAAAAATTATAATATGGGGAATTATTTAGTACACGGCCAGTAAAGTTTTTAAACTCCACAGCTCAGGTTAGAACTGACAAGTGTCATATAAGGATATAATAAAACATTAAAATATTTATTTTTAAGAAAATTGCAAATCAATTTTATAAGACTATTTGTAAAATAAAAAAAGACACTAACAATATATATAATTTTATAAAATAAAAAACATCAACATCACAAACCACAATTTTTTTTATCTAAATTGAATTATTAGTATATTTCATGAGACACAACACAACTACATTCTAAGTAAAAATATTATATAGTTATAGATTATTATTGCTATTATAATGGCAAAACAGGTAACGGAAGGACATAAAACACTCCCTTTTTCATTATCATAATCGTCCTTGTTCCCAATTGCAGTAATAATCATCTCGACTTTTAGGAATATTTCTTATGTAAATTCCATCATCTTTAGCGATCCAAAAGCAAGTTCCCCAATCACACAGATTATACAACACTTGGTTATCCCAAAATGCTTTGAACGAAGCATGAAGGTTGTCGTAAGCCATGTAACACCAGAAAAGTGTTCCCCCAAAGAACCTCGGCCTGAATTTCCAGGTGAACTCGGAGCCAACAGTGAGGTTATGGATGCCCAAATCGTCATCCTTAGACTTGCAATGAACTAATAGTGTCTGATCTTGGCTTAGTCCATTAACGGCGTAGATATGCCATGTCTTGAACCACGGATGAATCCAACGGCTATTATCATGGCCACCTTTATTAGGTTCTGAACTTGATAAAGTTATTAATGAGGTTATGGCTATTGCTTGAACAAGTATGAAGCACAAAACATTCTTATAGAAATTGTTCATGGCTTTATTTATTTGTTTGTTTTTTTATTATCGCAGTTATATATAGTGGAAGTTGAAAAAAAGAAAAATGATAGAAGCTTTTTAAGGCAAAGTTTTTTCCTTTGGTAATGAAGTATAAAATTTAATGTAAATACCAAAAAGGGAAAACAAAATGGATACACTTACTTAAAGGAGTTGCAATGTTGCCAAAGTTATAAAAATTATCATTAATGGACTTTTTTGGCATTTGGATATCCTTTAATTAATGTTTTCTTTAATCATTTTTAGGTGATAAGTTTATTTAATTGGCATTGATAATTTATTTCTGTATTTTGGTTTTTCTTTTTAAAAATTGAAAACAAAGATATGAGGTAGTTTAATCAAATTTTATGAGTTAAAATTCAATTAACCAATTGTTATTGTTGTAAAATAATTATCGGAAAATTATTAAAATTGTCATTTTTTTCCCTTTAGGTTACATTTTAGTTACTTATGTTTAAAATATTATGTTTTAGTCATTTACGTTAACGTAATGTAACATTTTAGCCACTGAGTCGTTAATGCTGTTAATAATGTAATAGTAAACTGACGTGGCATGTTAAATTACCATTTCAAACAAAAATTTAAGTTAATAATTATACAATTGGTCTTCAAACTACTTTTCCAAAGAAAAAAAAATTAATGTATCATAAGAACAGCCCAAAGAATCATGACAAAGATGCTGTTGGATTTCATATAGAAGATCTTCAAAGAGCCTTAAAACAACTTCCACAGGGCATGGTTTTGCCAAAGCATCTGCAACAGTATTGGCTTCCCTATAAACATGTTGGATTCCAACAGTCCACTCCTTAGAGCATGCATCCCTGATGCGTCGCACTAATGACAGTTGACTGCCATCTTCTTAATTCTCTCGCATTCAGTAGCTCGACCACCATTTGCTGTCACAGTCAACTAAAACCTTTGAAACACCCTTGTTCCAACAAGCTTCTAAACCTTAAAAATAGCCCATAGTTCAGCATTTAGGATCTACGAAAACCAAGTATCCAGTTTCCCCTTGAGTCTCTAAGCACACCCCTATAGAGGCCCATCCTTCCAACGGCTGTACAACACCATCAATGTTGAGTTTCACCCATCCCAGAGGGGGCAGTTCCCATTTCACCTGTATGACTGCAGTGCTTGAGCTGGAACCATCATTAGGAATAGAATTATGTATATTATAAAGTAATACACGTCTGTCTTTTTGATGATTTCTAATTTCTATATATTAAGAAGAGAATTGTGATGGCTTTCTTTCACTTTCTTGTAATACCTTTATCTTTATCTTATATTTGGTTTGTACATTTCTTTTTTGTCAAAAGTAATTTCATCAAAACAAAAAAAAGATTACTTAGCTAATCAAAAGGAAAAAAAATATTGATTGGAAAAAAAAATCAAAATTATAATAATAGTCTCCATAAAATATTGAAAATCTTCTTTAATTTTAGGCTTAAATCATAAATTATTATCTAAATGGTATCATTTTTTTTTTAATCTTGATATCTAAGCTATTTTTTTTCTAAGTTGACATCTTCATTAGTAAAATCGTTAAGTCTATTTAAAAAAAAATTAGCGCATAAATTAGTATCTAAACTATATATATTTTTATTTTAATATCTATTTTTTTAAAAAAATTGGGTTATTGTAAAGTAATTGATTAAAGAAGAAAAAGGTTCACGTGAAAAATCAAAGGAAAAGTAGAAATAGTCAAAAAGATAATTTCCCATGGAACAAGAAGAAAGACATACATGTTTGATTACCCATTATTATATTTCTCACTTTATATGAGTTGTAGAAGAAATTGAGTCGGTTGGATTTTACGAAAATGCTTTCAGTTGGAAGCACTTTTTACCATATCAACACTAAAAGTGACAACACTAATTTTTTTATTATTCTTTGGTTATGAAAATAAAACTTTCAAAACATATCTTTATATAGACCCAAAGTCACATTTCCCTTATTTTCTTAAGGAATGTGAGATATGTGTTTATATAGACTCATAACATATTTACAATTTATTCCTAAATAATGTGGGATTACGTACTCTTTTACCTATCTCTTTTCCTATGTTTGGTGCTATGAATAAAGGGAAAGAGAAAGGCGGAGATGTGTGTGAGAGAGATATTATTAAATAATAATTCAATTAAATTAAAAACTTTAATATTATGAAAAATGTCATATATCAAATTTTAATTAGTTGAAAGAATTTTTCTAACAACTATAATAGTATAGGCCATAATAGTTATGAAATTATAGTTTAGATTGTTTTCTCACAAAAAATGAATTTATATATTTAACCAAAAAATATATAATTTAAAGGTTCTTATTCCAACTTTTATTTTACATGTACAACAATAGTATAAAAATATAATTCAAAAGATAATAATAATAATAATAATAATAATAATAATAATAATAATAATAATAATAATAATAATAAATAATCAAACAAACATTACTATCAGTGATAATTACGAGATCACAAGAAACCTTTTCATTAATGTTTACACAAATACTAAAACTCCAAAGTTAGTGATGAATTAAGTGAAATGAACTCAACAAAAATAATTAAAAATAAATAAATTTCAATATAAAAAATACAACAATCTACATTCGTATCTTTTTATTTTCAAATATATATTCTAGAATATTCTCTATATTTCTATAGAGAAAACAGATTTGTGTAGCCTTTAATTTTATGTTGTTATTTGTTATTTTATATTTCTTCTTTTGTCAGATGTAATTTGATCAATAAAAAAGATTTCATTAATCCAAAATTGAAAAATATTCATTTGTAAAAGAAAAGAAAATCAAAATTATAATAATAATTTCGATAAAATATTTAAAAGCAATTACATAAAATAAAAAAATTTAAATATGTATGAAAAAAATCATGTTTTTGGATATTATGATATTAAATATTAACTTTCTTTTTTAATGTCTTCTAACTAATCTTAAACTCATAACTATATTGAGATGCTCTTCATAAAATTGAATAAATATATAATTATTAGAATAAAATTTCAATTTTCAATAATTTTTACTCTTAATAAATGATATTTTTCACAGCGGGTGGATATTTGTAATTTTCAAATTATCTTAATTAAATTTGTAAATACATTTAAAATTGGAATCCGTAAATTATCCGAGTATTGCTATTTAAAATTGAATCCAAATTAAATATCATTATCCACTTAGATATCCAAATTTGTAAAAATTTTGAATTCAACATTTTCGATCGTATATCATATATTTAAATTGGAAAAAATCTGAATTTGGAAAATAATATAAAATAAAAAAATGGTTTAAATAAAATTTATTAATAATTAACAATAAATAAAAGTAATTAAAAAATAAGTTAAATACCGATCCAAACAAATTAAACATAATAATTTTACAACAACTTAAATATACCTAATAACTTAAACATAAAAATTTCAAACAAATTAAAAATTCATAACAATCGCGCAATATTCCAAATTTAACATTTTCAATCATATCTCATATATTTGTATCTATAAAAATTTGGATATGAATTCGTGAAATAAAAAAAATTAATTTATAAAAAGTTATTTATAATTAACAATAAATAAATGCAAATTAACATTTAACCCCATAAAAGTACGGTAATTTTTTTTTTTAAGAAAAATCACCCAAACATTATTTAAGATTTATCAGAAAACATTTGATTAATTTAAATTCTGAAATCCTACATTAATAAAGATCGTAGAAAAATGTATAACCTTCCTATTCCACAACAGATTTGATGAAAGAAGTTGCATTGAACCTGTCAAGATATTTTTTTAGAGGAAAAATTCTTCAAAAGATTGGGCATCTAAGACAACTAGAGGTACCAATTTATTATTTAAGCCTTTCTTAAAAATAGATTTAACAGTTTGATTAATAGAGGTACCAACTTAGAAAAAAAAGTAGATTAAATACCATTTGTGATCCAAAAAAAATATAATTTAATTAGATACCAATTTATGAGTTAAGTTTTATTTCTAATATATAATATAGTATTAAAAATATTTATATTTTTTACAAATCTAATAATACTCATATTGCATTATATTATTTATTTTTAATATCATTTTTTTCATAATTATCTTTTTAACTTATAAAATTTCAAGCATTTAATTTTTTATAAAAATTAATATTTATATAAAATATTGATAAATACTATCATTTTGAAATTATTCATTTTAAAATTATAATATTCTAAAATCTAGAAAATTTTAAAGTTCTATTGATAAAAAATAATATCTTTAAATGATTTAGGGGGTTTTTTTATTTTTATTTAGGGATTCCTTTTTCATTTTTGGGGAAAATATTTAGTTTCATTTTTTTTTTTCCGTTTTTAACACGAAATTTTCTTGCACTGCAAAATTCAAGAAGATTAAAATGGGATTAATTATGGGGGTTTAAGTGAATGATGTGAGAAAGAGGTTCCTTCAACTGTTAGTTTTATTAATTTCTATGATTAAAGTGAAAACAATTAAAGTTAGTTTATTAAATTAAAAGCACAATTTTATAATTTTTTAATCAAAAAATTTAGAATAAAACTTTAGAAAATTGGGAGAGTTGAGAGTTTAGAAAAAAAAAAATAGAGAGTTGGATTTGAGTAAAAATAATAAAAAAGAACCTGATATTTATAGGGAAAAATTATTCTTGGCCTTAAAAAATTTTCATTGATTTAGGTGATTCTGTAACTCTGTGTTAGAGATTATCAGTTACTGATGAAATTAGCCAAAACCAGAACAAGTTCAAAAACATATTACAATTCCAAAAGATCAAATCATATTTACATCAGTGTAAAAACAACCCGAGCTCCAATATGCCGTATGATCTTAAGTCAGATGTTTACCTGCACAGAAAAAGATAAAACAAAATATGAACTACAAGCATCGCGCATAACCAAACTCAAATACAAATAAACATATTGTAACATATAATTCATAATAAAGCGGAGAACTTAAGAACAGTTGTATAACTAGTACGAAACAGTTCTAGAGTATCATAGAGATTTGAACAATGGTAGCATAGCAGAACAAGATTGAACAGAGCAAAATAAACAATTCAAATAGAGCGAAACCGGACAGAATAGTACAAAACAATGCAAAACATAACAGAAATTGTATGTCGATGTCAATGCAATATTGTTTTTCGAAATCAATCAGAATGCAGATTTATCAAAAATCATCCTACCCAACTTCGTTACACACCAAAATAGAGTTCCCCAGAACCCGTCCAACCAAATCACACCAACAAATAACTGTGGACAGTGCCACCTAAATTTGCAGTGAATCTGACAGATCAGAGACATGTGGTCGAGCCACTATATTGCAGTCAAGCTGTCATAATAGAGTTGTGGATAAACCACCAAATAATGCAGATTAGTAAACTGCCAGAAACTTCCTCCTTTCACATCATCTCAATCCTATGCAATATGTCATGGCATGCAGATACAGAGTCAAGGTGGTAAGCATGTAGGTGATGCTATCGTACAATAATAGAATCAAGAGCTATGGGAGTTTATGCTCATAAAACAGATTTATCAAATCTCAACAGATCATATCAGATTGCTATGAAATCATATGCATGATTATAAGTTAGAATCAACACTAGTCAATTTAACATATTCAGATATATCATATTCTATGTCACAGAGTAACACAGGGCGTACCATCAAACTTAACAGAATACAGATTGTACCTAGATAAATCGCATACCTTAACGTGTCCAAACAGAGGTACATTATACATTAGCCAGTTACCATTTCTAGCTTATATCAAAACAAACAAGTGTACGGATAGCATATTCTACACTAGCAAATCAATAAATAGAGAGTTTTATAGCTTAATACAGATCATACAAACCTTACGGAGGCCTACGTTTGTACCGGGCGACGTTCACGGCCTAAATGAAAATTTTAGAATATTTGCCTACATGCTCGTGTGGTTTCACACAGCTTGGAAAGCTAGCCCGTATGACTTTACACGGTCTAACAAATGAAAATTTTTATTTTTTTATTTTTTAAAAAAAAAAATTTAAACATACTATAATGTTGAAATAAATAAAATAAAATTAATTGAAATCATTTTCCATTAAATGGTAATTAGTTCTTCCATACCATTTTTCACATTTTTATAGAAAAATTCTATCGATTATTGTTACTTTGAAGTATCAGATGTATATAAAAATTCAAATCATTCAAAAATTTTAAATTTTAATTGATTCAAGTTTTTAGTGGTTTATAAAACAATTCAAAATACAAATTTTTGGGGCGTTATAAATAGAAATTAATTTTGATCCATGTAAATAATTAATTATATAAAAATTTTGATACAATCATATTTCCTAAAATTTGAAGTCTAATATAACCTTTTTTTAACTAAATAGGACATTCGAAACTTACTATTAATTGTATAAGAGATAAATTTCCCTATTAAGGCAAAGCAAAATTTCCCATAAATTCCCAATAACTCATACAATACTCACAAGAAATGGGTCACCCTTGCTACATTCTATGCTTCAATGGGGTCCCTTCATTAATTATATATACATACAAAACTTTGATCTGCACAGTTTCAATCATCCTCTTTTTACCATTCCCTCCCTCTTATATATCTATAATTTATGTAAATGTCTCCATCACAAGTTTCCCTACATTGTTTCATGCCAATAATACAACTCTTTCCTAATATAAAAGTGTACATATTTATAAATTATTATGGGATGGCATACTAGGGTTTACCTATTATTTTTAAGATTGAAGATGATGGTTGAATATAAGTAAAACAGCTATTCTTAATTTAATATATTCTTGAAATAGGTGAAAGTATAATATGTTAGTTCAAATCTCCGATGAGAAAAATCTGTAACACACGAACGAAACTCGAATAGAAAAAGAAAAAATAGGACAAGGCTCCAAGGCATGTATCAACCCACTATCTTTAAGGTTATATTAGCCCCCACCTATCTTCGGTGTGCAAATGAGTTCTAAGCAAATTAATCTTGAGGATACAATGAAGCCAATGACTATTTTCGTTTTGCACTGACGAGAATAGTCCACTACGCACTGAGCAATGTATAACAAAAACTCAATTTCTACAAAGGATTTCTGCAGTAATACTTTATAGAATAATCTAATAATATTAGTAAATGAAGGAAGGAAAGAAAGAATAGTAGAATTTGTTAGTGCGTTTTCCAAATGAAACCCCATTCCCATTTATAGGAATTTTCATGTTTCTTCACAGAGGCATCTTTCATCAATAGGTGTCTTTCTGAATAATAATCTTTAAAATAAACACATAATTGTTCATTTAATATTATAATTATTCAAATAATATTATTTAAATAGTTATAACTCTTTTCCAAAAAAATCAAATAATATAATCTTTTGATTAATTACACCAATTCATTTATAGTTATTGGAACACTATAAATATTTGAAAATGTTCCAACAATCTCCCCCCATTTTCAAAATATTTTAGATTTTGATATTCTTGGAAATAAATTTGCATAAATGAAGGTATCTTACAATTGAACCTTCACCTAGTGAAAACATGTTAAAGTTAATCAAAATTGCATGGTAGACTAAGCTTTGAACCAATTATTCCATTTGATTAACCGAACACATCTCACACAATGATTTCAACATCGGTCAATGCATAGTATCTAGGGACACCATTATGGCCATGTGTCTGTGTCCTCTTTTCATGAGTGTTGTCAGAGCCAAACCTTTGAGCTCCTAGAAGTGGCCGCACTTCCATTCACATAGGTAGATCCCATCAAGAGTGTTCCAGTAATTATAACACTTTAACATATTTATGTTATGGGTCCATTAAGAGTACACTACTCATCATTCCCTTATCATTACGGGTACCAAGCACTTTAATCTTAGGATGGATTTGTTTATAGTTCTAACAGTCACATGCTAATGGTGTACTTTGTCTCATTGAACTCAAGACTTGACGTTATACCAAGCGTGACTCTAATTAATGAGCTTGAGTCCCATCCCTTTTGAGGTCCTTTTTACTACATCTCTAGCAAGACTGTTTGTCAAAGGATCCGTCAACTTTTCACTTAACCTCACAAAATTAATAGTGATCACTCCATCAAAGATTAATTGTCAGACATAACTATGTCTTAATCCATTGTGTCTAAACTTTCCATTATATAATTGGCTATATGCCTTTGATAGAGTAGCCTCACTATTACAACGAATAGGAATAGGTGAAATTGGCTTGGGCCATAAAGGTACATCATAAAGCAAATTTCTTAACCATTCTGCTTCTTTAGATGCAACGGCTAATGCAATAAATTTTGCTGCCATGGTGGAATCAGTAATACATGTTTGCTTCTTGGAACCCCAAGAAATGGCTCCTCCACCAAGAATGAAGATTCATCCACTAGTAGATGCATGATCTTCCAAACTTGTAATCCAACTAGCATCCGAATACCCTTCTAAAACTGGAGGATATCCATTATAACACAATCCATAGTTAATAGTTTTCTTTAAGTACCTAATTACTCTATTCAAATCTTGTAAATGCAAACTACTTGGATTACTTGTGTACCTACTCAATTTTCCAATAGCATATGCAATATCTAGTCTTGTACAAGTCATTATGTACATAAGATAACCAATTAGACTTGCATATTTCAATTGATCAATTTTCCTACCAGCATTAAATACTAATTTTATTTGAGGATCCATGGGTGTAGGTGCTGGTATACTGTTGAAAAAATCAAACTTTTTAAGCACATTTTCAATGTAATGTGATTGTGATAAAACTATAGTGCTTTCATTTCAGGTTATTTTAATCCTAAGAATAACATCTGCTACACCCATATCCTTTATAACAAAGTTCTTTGACAAGAATTTCTTTGTGTTTTCTATTTGTTCCAAATCTGTGCCAAAAATGAGCATGTCATCTACATATAAGCATATTATGACACCTTTTCCATTTTCAAATTTGCTATATATGCACTTATTGGATTCATTTATTTTATAGCCATTAGCTAAAACAACTTTGTCAAACTTTTGGTGCCATTGTTTTGGTGCTTGTTTAAGCCCATATAAAGATTAGCAAGCTTACATACCTTATGCTGTTGTCTTGGAACAACAAATCCTTCTAGTTGCTCCATGTACACTTCCTCTTCCAATTCACCATTTAAAAATGCAATTTTAACATCCATTTGGTGAACAACCAAATTATATATAGAGGTAAGTGATATTAAGAGTCTAATTGTAGCAATTCTTGCTACTGGAGCATAGGTATCAAAGTAATCAATATATTATTTTTGTGTAAAACCTTTAGCTACCAACCTTGCTTTAAATTTATCAATGGTTCCATCGACCTTCATTTTCTTTTTGAAGATCCATTTACAACTTATTGGTTTGGAACCGAGTGGAAGATCAACTAAGATCCAAGTTTGATTTCCTATTATTGAATCCATCTAATCATTTATTGCTTCTTTCCAAAAAGTAGAGTCTTGAGATTTCATTGCCTTTTCAAATGTAATAGGATCAGATTTCGTATTATAACAATAAGGTATCTTATTGTATATACTTTCACCTTTTCCTTCTACAAGAAACATAATGAAATCTGGTCCAAAATCTTTGACATTTTTAATCCTCTTACTTCTTCTTAATTCTTGACAAGATTTATCATTATTATCAATTTGTTTCAATGGAATCTCATTCTCAATTGAAGAATGAATCAATTGTTGTGGCTATAATTGTTTGATATAGAATTAAATCTATTTTCATCAAAAATAGCATATCTTGATTCAATAACAGTATTAATTGAAATTGAATCATTTGGGTCAATTACCATGAACCTATATGCCTTGCTATTATGTGCATAACCTATAAATATGCATTTAATTCCTCTTTCACCTAACTTTTTATGTTTAGGTGTTGAAACTTTGACAATAGCTCTACAACCCCAAACCTTCAATAATTAAGGTTTGGTTTCCTTTTCTTCCATTTTTCATAAGGGGTTATTTTAGTTTCCTTATTAGGAACTCTATTTAATAAATGGCAAGCTATTAGAACAACTTCTCCCTAGAAACCTTGTCCAATACCTAAATATGATAACATTGAATTTACCATTTCAGTCAAAACACTAATTTTCCTTTCAGCTATACCATTTTGTTGTGGTGTGTAAGGGGCTGAAACTTGATGGACAATTCCAGTGCATTCAAAATAACTTGGATTATAATATTCTCCACCTCCATCTGATCTTAAGCACTTGATAAATGATTCACACTGAAGTTCAACTTTAGATTTATAAACTTTAAATTTATCAAGCGCTTCATCTTTTGAATGCAATAAATATACATAATAATATCTAGAACAATCATCAATAAAAGTAACAAAATATTTCTTTCCACCTAATGTAGGAGTATTATGCATGTCACATAAATCACTATGTATCAAATCAAGCAATTTTATTTTCCAAGGTTTTCTTGTAATTTTAGTCAACATACATGTATTACATTTTTTAATATAATTATTAAAAATAGGAATTAAATCTAACTTATACATGTCAGTCAATTTTCTATAATTCAAATGACCTAATCTATAATGCCACAAACAAAAAGACTCAACCATAATATTGAGTTTGAACATACTCTCATACATATACCCTTTCCCCACAAAAATTCCTCCCTTAGACAAAATAAACTTATCTGCCTCAAAAACAAGTTTGAAACTAAACTTATTCAACAAACTTCTAGACACTAAATTCTTCCTAACTTCTGGTACATAATATACATCATTTAAGGTTAAAACCTTTCCAAAAGTGAATTGTAGTTCAACAGACCCTTTGCCTTTGATTGCTGCAGTGGAAGAATTTCCCATGTACAAGACATTGTCATTTTCACATTGTGTGAACTTTGTGAACATGCTTTTGTCTTTGCACACATGTTTGGTTGCTTCGGTATCAATCCACCATGTATTATCATCTTGTGCCATATTAATTTCAGATATCATTGCAATGAAATTTTCGTTATTATCAGCCTTAGAAGATGATTTCTTCTTCAAAATTCGACATGCATTCTTGAAATGTCTCAGCTTTCCACAATGATAGCATGAGCCCTTTTGTTTCTTTTTCAACTTAAGTGCTCTATCAGTCTGTTTGAGCTTTCTCCTAAATGGTTTAGTAGTCTGTACTTCCTCCGTAACATACACTTTGGCATTTCTAAATTTAGGTTCTGATATTGTTTTCAATATTCTTCTTCAATACGAAGATGATTTACCAAAGCCTCAAGATATTTCCTATTTCTTATGTTTTAGACTTCTTTTAAAGTCTTTCCAATATGCAGGAAGTTTATTTATTATGGAGGATACAATAATCATTTCATTCATTTTCATATCATATTGCTTGAATTGATTCAGCATCTTTTCAATATCACGAAATTGTTCCATAACAGAGTGACCATAAACCATTTGATAATTATTGAAACGACTGACAAGAAATTTCTTACTTGTAACATCTTCGGTCATGTATCTTCTCTCTAGTTTGTCCCATAATTCTTTAGTGGTGACCTCTTTTTGCTAGGTGTCGAACCATCAGATAAACCATTCAATATGTGGCCCATGCACATGTAATCAGCATTGTCCCATTTTGTCTTTCTCGGGTTGTAGCAATAGATTCGTTATCATTCTATTCAAGTCTTGGAGTATCCAAAACATAAGCAACCTTCAAAGTTGATAATAAGAAGTGCATCTTTTTCTACCATCATAAAAAATTGCCACTATCAAACCGATCAAGTTTCACAAAGTTGGAAGCCAACTCCCTTAGTGTTCCACTTTTATGTGTTGTGGTAGTCATCATGAGTTATAACCTTAAAATTGTTAGTTCAAATCTTCGGGTGAGAAAAATCTCTAACACACGAACGAAACTCGAACAGAAGAAGAAGAAATAGGACAAAGCTTCAAGGCATGTATCAAGCTACTATCTTTAAGTTATATTCACCCCACCTATCTACGGTGCGTAAATGAGTTCCAAACAAATTAACCTCGAGGATCCAATGAAGCCAATGACTATTTGCGTTTTGCACTGACGCGAATAATCCACTATGCACTGAGCAATTTATAACAAAAAACTCAATTTCTACAAAGGATTTCTACAGTAATACTTTATAGAATAATCTAATAATATTAGAAAATGAAGGAAGGAAAGAAAGAATATTAGAATTTGTTGGTGTGTTTCCCAAATGAAATCTCATTCCTATTTATAGGAATTTTCATGTCTATTCATAGAGGCATCTTTCATCAATAGGTGTCTTTATGAATAATAATGCCTTTAAATAAACACATAATTATTCATTTAATATTATAACTATTCAAATAATATTATTAAATAGTTATAATTCTTTTCCAAAAAATCAAATAATATAATCTTTTGATTAATTACACCCATTCATTTATAGTTATTGGAGCACTATAAATATTTAAAAATATTTCGACATAATGGTGATTTTTGTACTAAAAATTAAATTGTATTTTGTCTTTTCTACTAAAAAATTTAGTTCCTATACATTAGAATAAAGAGTCTCTCTTAAAATTTTCATCCATTTGTACTGTTAAAAATTGGCAAGACTAACAAAATAACTAGACAATAATATGTGATGTACCATGTGTACGTCATGCTGATGTAAAGCAACCAGTTTTTAACAATAGAAATGGGTGAAATTTTTAATAGAAGAACCATTTTTCTATTTGATCTAATGTAGGGGCTAATTTAATTCTAACAATTCAAAACACAAATTTTTGGGACATTACAATATAACAATGAGTAGGGTCAAATCCACGTAGACATATGATAATTCTAAGTTATTAAATACTAAGTTAGAGAGAGATTGAAGATAAGAACTTTAGATGAAAATTATGTTATAATATTAGTAAGGTAATGGATGTTATAAGAATAAGCTTCATTTAATGTTAAAGGCTTTGAAAACATTGTGGAGTATTTGGGACCGAATTAAATAAATTGAAAGTTGTAGGAAATTTTTGTCATGAATTGAAAGTTAGAGGTCTCTAGTGGAGAAATATGAAATTAGTTTTCAATCTAATAAAGCAAACAAAAAGTTACGAGCATTTAGGATATTAGGGCTTATAGGGACTAAAATGAACAGATGCTCTCATGTCAATATTGTGTCAAATTTTGTTTGAATTGTGTGATTGAGTTTTTTGTATTCCGGTTTAATTACGTAGCTCAAGACAACATAGAAAGGAAAGTTAAAGTCATTGACGAATAGTTGCTTCTAGTTTATGCTACTATAATTCACTTCCAAAATATGTTCGTAATTATCTAGTCGTTATAAACAAATATGAATTACATGCCAAGGTAATTATATCTTTCTCCAAAACTATAGGATAATGAATTTGAAATTATGATTGTTGAATCAAGCTATGAATGATTGAATTTGTTCTCTCCCTATATATATGCTTGATATATATATAAGTACTTATATCTTGATGCGATGACTATATGGGTTATAATGAAGATTATAATGATAATGTCTCGTTAAACTATGTTAAACATAGTCTGAGTATATTTGACATGACATAAGATCATAGATATCAGTGATTGATTAGCTCCAATTCTCAAAGGGTTGTGAGCATCCTTAATTCTCAAATGGTTGACATGACATATTTTGACATGGATATTGAGTAGTCTCAATTTCCAAAGGGTCATGGACTTATTTATGTACACCTAAGTATTTGTTCTAATGTCTATCGTCGATTAATAGTGGTCGAAATGAGTAAGTAACGAAAATGATGATAAATGACATGTTGAAAATTGAATACATTATGATAGGAGACCATGAAATGTTGAAATAAATATTGAACGGGTAGATTTGGGGAAAATATGATTATTGATTATGTGGAAAAGAAAAGGGGTGAAGTAAAGAAATTTGATGTTTACTTTGCACATTTGATTTAGTTTAATCTTATTGTATTGAATTTGAATTGTATTAGCATCACTAAATATACAATACTCATCGTATGGTTATATTTGTTTCTATGCACAAGTCTCGGATGAGGGATCATAAATTATAAGTCGTTAAACATCCAACTCGATATCTCAGCTCAGAAGATCATCTTTTTGCCTATTTTGTGTGTGTGTGTATATAAATATATATATATATATATATATATTGTTATATGGCATATATCTAGGTTGGTTTGGGCTCAGGGGCGAATCTGCAGCCCCCAACCCCCCTAAAATGGAAAATTTTTCATTTTGCTCTTTAAAATTTTTAAAATTTTAAATTAGTAAAGGTAAAATTGCACTTTGCCCACCCTAAAAAGGATAAATTTTGATTTAATCCTGTAAAATTTGCATTTTTACTAAAAAATTACAATATTTCGGCCCCCTAAAATTTTTTTGACTTCGCCCCTGTTTAGGCCCGTCACTTAAGTTGATATTTTGGTATAGTTGGTACTTGATATATAAGGTTTACAAAGTTATTTCATCCTTTGATTAGTAGATAGTTATCTTTGATTGTATTTTCCATGTGTCAAATTGGTTAAAATGAGTTGTGTAATGCTTTGGTATGTTTAAATAGGTTATGATCATGATTTGAATGGTTTGACATATTCATTCTAGGCTAATTTTCCATATAGTCTCGAGACAGAAAGAACATGTCTCGAGACCCAAAGATTATATTTTATCATTTGCGATGTTGCATTAGCATTGGTCTCAAGACCAACCATATAGGTATTGAGGCAACTTGACTTATGTTTTGAGAAAGAGTGAGTTATGTCTCAAGACAATGGTACATCGAAATAATGACCTATCCACATAATGCAACTTATTATTAGTTAAACGTTAGTAAATAAATGAGATGATATTTTCTTACATTTTACATTGTGAGCAAAAATAATTGAGGATAAATACAAATTATATTAATGTGAATAATGAAATTTTATTTAAACCAATTTGTTCAAAAACTTGACTTAGAGCAATAAATCCTAACAACTTAGTTCCATATAGAAATCAATCTCTCCGTACGTGTTTCTAAAACTGTAATGAAATTAAAACTAGTTTACTGTAAATATACAGTTGTCATCAAGTAATAATTGCAACAAGATTCTTGCCTACACCAAAGGAGGGTAAATTTGCCCAAGTAATAATTGCAAAAGCTCCTCAAATCTTCAAATCACATTATTTGCTCAAGTGATTTCATCCAAATATTCAATAATCCACATAAATTGAGATTAATAAACATAAAAATACAAAAAAAAAGAGAGAGAGAGTAATATAACCTAATTACATAGTGAAATCTAAAGAACCAAAACTACATGAAAGGAAAACTAAAACTAAGTCTTTCTTTATAGTTTTAAATCTAAAAACCTCTAAAAGTTGCCTCAAATCGACTAAAAATGTGTTATATATATGGTTTGGTAGGTGAAAGGATGAAGTTGCTCTTAATATAATTGTAATTTTCAATTGAGTGTCACAACTTTACTATGAAATTTCACAATTTCCCCTTTTGTAATTGCTCGAGATTTGGCTAATGTCACAACATCACGACATCAACTGATTCATGTCATGACGTATGGCCTTAAAATGCTCTTATTTTTCCTTTAGCATCCATGACGTCGCAACGTTAGCTAATCCACTCTGTGAGGTCAGCCATATCATGACTTAGCCACAATCTCATCACGATGTCCGGCATTGATCAACACCATTCATGATGTCGTGATTTTAGCTGATTCAATTACGACTTGGCCTTTGCCGTGTCATGACGTTAAAGGCTATTTTCTACTATCTTCCTTGAAGTTGAGTGTTTCTCTTACAACCAAACACAAAAAAACATAAAAATAATATTAAACCTTAAAAACTTTAAATGCATGAAAGTAACTTAAAATCATTACTAAATTGTAAAAAACTAAAATTAAAAACACTGCTAATGTAAGATTTTTGAGACCTACAAAAATAAATTTCTACTCAAAAGATATAAATTTTGTATATAACAATGAGTAGAGAGTTGAATCCATAGAATCAAGTGATAATTCTATTTATTTAGTAAAAGAAAATAAAATCAAAGGGTTTAAAATTAAAATTAAAACTATGTAAGAAAATCACAAAATAAAATAATTACAAATTTTGCTATTTTAATTCGCAAGACAAAATATTTTAACAATTGTATTCGTTTGGTGCTTTGGCCTTTATTAATAAAATTTTATTTGCTGAGCTCAAAAAAGAAAAAAGAAAAAATAGCTGCAATGCGTTATTGGTGGTGAGTAGGAGATTGAAGAAGAAAATAGATGGAAAATTAAATTAACTAAAACAAAAGGCAACTCTAGTTGTCCACTACAACTTTTCCATTCTAAAGAAATAAAGAACACTTAAATAGCTAGAAATAATTTACCATTATCATTGAAAAATTAACACAAAAGTAAGTCTAGTGTGGAAAATTGAAAAATTACATTGTAAAGCTGAAGTGGAATTTAGAACAAAAGCAAAACAGGCCTTAATTAGTGCTTATAGTCAAAAAGTAATTGGACACATCAATTGCAAGGTAATTTCTGATTCATATTATTGAAGAATTCAAGACCCATTGTTCGTTTGCTTCGTATGAAACTGAAGAAGAAAATTGTGGGTAAATTAAATTAATTGAATTGAAACAGAAAGCAAGTCTAAGTCGTCAATTAAAGGTTTAGTGCTAGCAAATTCCACCCTATCACACGTTAGACATTATTCACATTTGATTAATTCAAGAAGAAAATTGAAAGCACAAACATCCATAATCTCTCATTAGTGCTAACAATAACAGTGCAATTGATGACACCATTTTTTGATAAAACGGGTCGACTTGGATTTTAAAAATGAAAACGAAAAAACGGGAGTCACCACCAATCCTTTTAAATAAGGTGTGATGATCATCACCTCGAAAAGTGATTGTTTTTAACAAACGATTTTATTTTATTAAAACAACGATTTTGGTCCACAAAATTCAGAAAAATAGGTTCAGGAGTCGGTTACGTACGAGGAAGGATTAGCACCCTCGTAACGCCCAAAAATTGGTACCTAGTTGATTAGTTAATATCTTAATGTCGAAAACTAAAAATTTTAGAGAGATTTAAAGTACGATCCTTAAAAAACTTGAATGACATGGATTAAGATTTAAGAGAATATTTGGCTATTTGGTCCAACGAGAAATCGAAACCCAGCACATTAGGGCACGTTTTCTCAAATTTCCAAACGTAAAACATTGCCTTATTTTGAAATTTTTAAAAGGATATTTGGCTATTTGATCGAACGAGAAAAATTGAAACCTAGCACATTAGGGCACGTTTTCTCGAATTTCCAAACGCAAAACATTGCCTTACTTTGAAATTTTTAAAAGGATATTTGGCTATTTGGTCGAACAAGAAAAATCGAAACCCAGGACATTAGGGTACGCTTTCTCGAATTTCCAAACGCAAAACATTGCCTTACTTTGAAATTTTAAAAGGATCTTTGACTATTTGGTCGAACGAAAAAACGAAACCCAGCAAATTAGGGCACGTTTCCTCGAATTTCCAAATGCAAAATATCGCCTTAGTCCGAATTTTAAAAGGATATTTAGCTATTTGGTCGAACGAAAAAATCGAAGCCAAGCGCATTAGGACACGTTTTCTCGAATTTCCAAACGCAAAATATTGCCTTATTTAGAAAAATTTCCTTTTTGAAGTATGGTGTTAATATGCATAATGGAATAATAAATATGAATACACAATAAAAATAATACGAGCAATAGCAACAAAGATGAAATAAATCAAATACAAACCAATAACATACGAGATGACAAGCATGTAAGTAAATGAAAGTAAAACATTCTTTTAAAATAATAATGAAAACGTAAAAAAGTCAATAAAGAAAATGAATAAAATTATAAAAATGTAACAAAGATATATGTATGTACATATATAAAAATTATAAGATATGTATATATTCAAGGATGCATATATATTTGAAAGTTAAAAATATGTACATAGATATATATAGACATATATATAAGTTTAAAAAATAAGTATGTACATATACATATATATGTATGTGAATTAAACTATATGGGTATATATACATATGTATATGTATGTAAAAATGTGAAACATAAAAAAATATATTTATGACAAATAAAAAAAATGTAGGTATATATACATCAAAGTTTGAAACTAAAATAAACAATAATAATAAGTAAATAATAATATTATTATTAACAAATATTCTAAAATTTAAAAATAATAAAAAATATAAGTAAATAAATAAAAATATATGGGAAAACCAAAATATCTTTAACTTGTTACATAAATAAATAGAAATATATAAATAATATCTTTAATTAATTAATAATAATATTATTATTAATTAATTAAAAATAGCAAGTTTAAAGGACTAAATCGAACTAAAAGACGAATTTGGGGAGGATTTGAAATAAAAAAAGGGAGGGATTGATTTGAATGCGCGAATAACAGAGGGACTGGAAGAGAAATTTTCCCTTCTCCTCTAAATCGGCGTCGTTCGAATAGGACTAAATTGAAATCAGAAATAAACTAAAGGGCAAATTTAAAAATACAAAAAAATGATTGAGAAAACATTAAAAAGCGGAGGGGTTAAAAGCGTAATTTACCCCTCCGTATAAAAACACGCGAATCCTAGGCATAGGGCGGTCGGATCTCGGGTCAGGAGCCGAAAATGACGTCGTTTTGGGGCTTTCCTGACCCTTCCAAAATGGCGCCGTTTCAACCCTTTATAAAAACCAAAATTTTTTAAAAAATTTTCATTTTCTTTCTTCCCTCAAAAAAACTAAAAAATTTTCTCTCAAGTCTCTCTCCCTCCCTAAAATTCGGCCAAGGTCCGGTCGTCTGCCGCCGTGCTGGCCACCGATCGCCGACGCCAAAGTCGCCGTCTGTGGCGGCCAGAAACTAAAATTTTCTCTCTTTTTTTGGCGATCGAAAAACCGGTGAGCCCCCTTTCTTTTTTATATTTATATTTGTATTCGTATAAAAAGAAAAAAATAAATTCGAAAAAGGAAAATAAAAATAAAATAAAACCACATTTGGGTTCCCGATTTGATTTCTTTTTTTTTTGCTTGTATTCTGTGAACTTTTTTCTGTTTTTATTTATTTCAAAAAATCCCCTTTTACATTCGGTTGAAATGGCTTCTTATAGTCGAAACATACATTTTTCCATTTTTAAAAACTGTCACTTCTATTTTGATCTTTGCAGGTGCAAGTGGTTGATGTGACAATGACGGTGGCAGAGTTGGTGGCGGTGGTAGGTGAGGCGGCAGACATAGGGTACGCCGGCTAGGGTTAGGGGCTAGGTTTTTTTCATGTTTTTGTTTTGTATTTTGGGCCGTTTGGGCCATTAGGGTTTAGTTTTAGTTGGGCTTAAACTTTGGGTTTAGGTTTGGGTTGGTTTAGGTGGGTATTGGGTTGGGTTTGGTTATTGGGTAATGGGCCCCGGGCAAAATGGGCTGTACAGCTGCCCCTCTTTGTTCGTTGTCGTGTAACAAGAACAGAGCAAAGACTAAGAAAAACCAATTTTGCCCAGCCTCGCTGAGTCTTGACTTATTTTGATGCTTTTCTTCTTCAAGTAGCCTCATTCTAGCCCACTGTATCTTGTCGCTTCGATCCATTCTACTGCGCTTCAGAGAGATACGACTTGTAGCTTCAATCTACTCTACTGCACTTCAGAGAGATCTGACTTGTAGCTTCAATCCACTCTGTTGCAACTTCAAAGAGATCTGACCTGTAGCTTCAATCCACTCTGTTGCAACTTCAGGGACGAGGTTTCTGATTTTAGTCTACTCTACTGCAAAGTCAGGGAGATAAGACTTGTTGCTTCAACCTTGCTTCAACCTCTTCCGCTGCGACGCAACTTCAGAGGTATAGGATTCATTGTTTTAATCCACTCTATTGCATCTTCAGGGAGATATGATTAATAGCTTCAATCTGTTCCACTGTAATTTCAGTAGATAAAATTCATCATTTTAATCCGCTCCACTGCAACTTCAGGGAGATGAGATTCGTATCTTTAACCTGCTCCACTGCAACTTAAGGGAGATAAGGTTTGCTATCTTCAGTCTACTCCATTACACTTCAGGGAGATAAGACTTGTATCTTCAACCTGTCCCACTGCAACTTCAGGTGGATAAAGTTTGTTATTTTTACCTGCTCTACTGCAACTTCAGGGAGAAAATATTAGTTCAGGGAGATAAGATTTGTGGCCCGTCTTCGATCTACTTTGCTGCCAATACAGGAAGACAAGATCTGCTATCTTCGATCTACTTTGTTGAAATACAGGAAAACAAGATCTACAATCTTCGACCTACTCCACTGCTGCTCAAGAAGACTAGATCTGTTATCTTTGATCTACTTCACTGCCAATACAGGAAGACAAGATATGCTATCTTCGATCTACTTCACTGCCAATAC
The DNA here is from genome assembly GCA_008044935.1 of Gossypium turneri. Lineage (NCBI taxonomy): Eukaryota > Viridiplantae > Streptophyta > Magnoliopsida > Malvales > Malvaceae > Gossypium > Gossypium turneri. The sequence continues at coordinate 4,645,868 of CP032575.1, read as the reverse complement.
AGGAAAACAAGATCTGTTATCTTCAATCTACTTTGCTGCCAAAACAGGAAGACAAGACCTACTATCTTCGATCTACTTTGCTGCCAATACAGGAAGACAATACCTGCTATCTTCGATCTACTTCGCTGCCAATACAGGAAGACAAGACCTGCTATCTTCGATCTACTTTGCTGCCAATACAGGAAGACAAGACCTGCTATCTTTGATCTACTTCGCTGCCAATACAGGAAGACAAGACCCTATCTTCGATCTATTTCGCTGCCAATATAGGAAGACAAGACCTGCTATCTTCGATCTACTTCGCTGCCAATACAGGAAGATAAGACCTGCTATCTTCACTTACTTCGCTACCAATACAGGAAGATAAGACCTGCTATCTTCAATCTACTTCGCTGCCAATATAGGAAGACAAGACCTGCTATCTTTAATCTACTTCGCTGCCAATACAGGAAGACAAGACCTGCTATCTTCGATCTACTTTGCTTCTAATACAGGAAGACAAGACCTGCTATCTTTAATCCGCTCTGCTGTAAACCCAGGGAGGCAAGGCTAGTGTCTTCGATCTGCTTCGCTGTCAGTACAAGAAGGCAAGATCTGTTATCTTCAGTCTGCTCCGCTGTCAGTACAGGAAGGCAAGGGTGGTGCCTTCGATTTGCTTCGCTATCAGTACAGGAAGGCAAGATCTGTTATCTTCAATCTGCTTCACTATCAGTACATGAAGGCAAGGCTGGTGTCCTTGATCTGCTTCGCTATCAGTACAAAAGGCAAGATCTGCTATCTTCAGTTTGCTCCGCTGTCAGATAGGAAGGCAAGGCTGGTGTCTTCGATCTGCTTCGCTATCAATACAGGAAGGTAAGATCTGCTATCTTCAGTCTGCTCCGTTATCAGTATAGGAAGGCAAGGCTGGTGTCTTTAATCTGCTTCGCTGTCAGTACAGGAAGGCAAGATCTGCTATCTTCAGTCTGCTCCGCTCTAGTGTCTTCGATCTGCTTCACTGTCAGTACAGGAAGGCAAGATCTGCTATCTTCACTGATCTGTTCTCTGGGGAACATAACCTGTATAATCTATTTTATGAACCTAATTATGCCTAGTGATTAGGATGACATGATCAGAATGAATCAAATGCTCCTAACTAGACGTGTATGAATGACATTTAAACGAATGCAGAATGTCATTTTTTCGAGAATGATCCTTTTTATCACTTAGGTTATCATTACTCATAGTTTATTAAGGTTTTATCACTGACACGCTACAACGCATTCTTGCTCGGATGGCATATCCAAAGAAACACTTAATTAGATTGCCCCCACTGTGAACGTCAAAGTTCAATCCACTGGGACGCAAAATTTGTACCATCATTCTTCCACTATAACCCAAGGGTAGAAAGATATGGCTCTTTCTCAATCCTCTCCTATCGCAATTCAAGGATACAGAATGTGAAGCTCTTTGGTCTTTTACCCCTTTCCCAGGTTGTCATACCAAATGCTCATGCACCAATGAAGAATTTTCTTCTCCCAGGAAACCTCTTCTTATTGCTTGATGAACATCGCTTGTTTGTTCATTGAAGCTTTGGCATCTTGTCATTTTGTTCAATCAATGTTTTGATGACAAAATCCAAAAGGATGGTCTTAAGTTAGACTTTTCCTTCTTAGATATTTTAACCTTTAAACTTGGTGCTTTCTAAACAATAGTCTTGTTTCAGGTTACTGTATTATTTAGAAACTTCTAGAGTAATACGCAAAACTTCTATTGTGAAAGTATTATGAGTCCATTAATCATTATTCCAATAATAATGGATAAACATAAAATTGATTTAGGAGCATGGCCCGAATTAAATAATTATTAAGGATAGTAAGAATAAAAGAGGAATTGATTGGGAATACGTATCTTGAAAAAGAATGAAGTATTCCAAGACAACAAATTCAATAGTATGAAGATTAGGTGCCCCAGATATCGCAGCTTGAACTTTTCTATACAAACTTTCTGAAGACCATTCTGAGTTTGACACCCAAGATGTTGCCTACCTTTCCTATTGATTCAGGTATAGCAAGATCATCATATGCCCCAATCTGATCAAAATTTGAGCTGCTCTGATCACCTCATGCCCCATTTTGATCCAAAATTTGAGCTGGCCTTTTGGGTTTTCAACTCAAATCCCCTTTTGGTCTCAAGGCGCCTTTTACGGGTTTTCACCTTGGCCTCTCCTTTTCGTTCCTTTTCTTTTTTCTCTTTTTTTTGAAATATTTTTATTGACTCTGAACTCATAGGATTAGGCAAGTCCTTGTTATCCCTTACGGTCGAAATCAACATTTTTTTAGATAGGCCTTTCACATAAGGTTCTTCTCGGTTTGGCATCCACTTCTTTTTGAGGTCTTTTTGTATGGTGAAGATCTTCTTCAGTACTAGGTCCCCCTCATGGAATTCTCTAGGGCGGACTTTCTTTGGTGAGCTCGCATCATTTGCTTTTGGCACATTTGACCATGATGGATGTTCAACTCTTTAATCAGGATTAGATTCAAGAGTTTAGAGAGAAAGAATCTTGTCTTCAATGGGTAAAAATGCGATAAGCCAAAAAGAAAGGCATTGCCCCGGCAGAGTTTTTTTTTGCGTCGTCCTCTTTTTTTGGGCGATATGGTGTTAATCTTGAACAGACTGCAAACTTCTGATATCGTGCTCTTGCTCAAATTTAGTGCATTGTCAGATATGATCCTTTTTGGCATTCCATACTGACATATGATTTTTTTCAAAAATTTACTGGCTGTCGACTTTGTGACATTGGTATATGAAGCGACTTCTACCTACGAAGATAAATCGATGACCGCCAGAATATTTTGGCGAGATCGACCTAATGACCTTCATGCCCCACATAAGGAGAAGTCATGGATCCCAATGATTCTTTGTTGGGTAAGATCTGTTTTCCCATCTTGTTCTACCATCCTTAATAAGTCCGAAGATAGGCTACAATCTATGTCATCTTTAAATACATGAGATCCCTCTAAACACATATCTCGCTCAGAAGGAGATTCTGAGTCTGTAGCAGCGTCACTCATGTCGTTGATATTTAGGGACCTATTGTAGGTACAAAAGAATATACAAAGAATGTATGGATTTAAGAATAATTATCTATACAGTACGATTATGAATGAATGATTGATTTGGAAGTAAATCCAAAAGAATGAAAGAATCAAAAATAATTATTCGTAAAGAATGAAAGAATATTGGCTCAAAAATGATCGCAAAGATGCATTTCATTAAAATAATAACATTCAGACATGAGCCTATTTCACAAAAGAGTTCTTATTGCCTCTAGGCTAAAAGCAACAAGTGTGTTCTGGATATTACTCTGAGCAAGCTCTAAATACTACAGGAATTTCTTCTGCAGTCCGATTATTTAGAACACTCCCAAGCTTATAAGGGCGAATGTAGCACCCCTTACCCATATTCGACATCGGAATAGGTACGAGGCATTACCGGAGTTTACTAATTAATTTTCAGACATTTCATTTTTATCTAACGTCATATTTATAACCAATCAAAATCAAAACATTAATGAGCTAACGTTAACCAAATTAACTTATACACGCCATAATAACCAGAATCAAATCATCCAAAATTACCGATAGAACCAATGGATAATGTGATATATCTCCAACAAGCTTCCGATAATCATTTCAAACATCTAATAACTATACATATTACCAATAATAATTCAGTTCCATATAAAACACACATATATATAATATTCATTACCAAATAGCATTCACTTCAATTGAAATTAAACAAAATATAATTTATACGAACTTACCAGGCTAAATTGCAGAAATACCAAAATTTAAGAACATTTTAGAAATTTTCTATTTTTCTCGAATTTCCACCCAATCTTGATCTAAATTAAAATTTTATTCAATTTACTACTTTAAATAATAAAACAATTCATTTTATACAATTTGGTCACTTTTTGACATTTTTACAAATTTACCCTTAAATTTTCACTTTTGTTCAATTTAGTCCCTGAAACATATAAATTGGTCATTTTTAATAAAAACTCATACTAGTTGAATAATCATATATTTTCCTCCTCCTCCTCTCCATTCCACATCCTTAATATATATAACATGCTTATATGTAACATTATCTATAATTTCACATTTATTTATATTCATTCAAAGCTGTCCACTTGAGTCATAGTCACTAAATTATTTATACCCTGAGCTACGAACTCTAAATTGAGATTCGTTAATTTTCTCTGAAACTAGACTCAAATATATTCTTAGCATAAAATTTTAAGAATTTTTTAGTTTAGCCAATAAGTACAGTTTATTCTTTAAACTTATCCCTGTTCTGCTGTCTGACAGTTTTGACCCTTCTTCACTAAAATTAATTATCTCATCGTATGAGATTCAGATGATGTTACCACTTATTTATATTAAAAATAGACTCAGTAAGGATTTAAACATATAAATTTAAGCCTCTAATTGTTTTTCTCCTCCATTTTTGATGATTTTCCAAAGTCAGTACAGGGGAACCCGAATCATTCTGACCTTATCTCACAAAACCTATTATATCTCATAATTTACAATTCCATTGCTTAAATTGTTTCTTTT
>CP032575.1:4357403-4641164 GCA_008044935.1 Gossypium turneri | reverse complement strand
TACATTAGAATAAAGAGTCTCTCTTAAAATTTTCATCCATTTGTACTGTTAAAAATTGGCAAGACTAACAAAATAACTAGACAATAATATGTGATGTACCATGTGTACGTCATGCTGATGTAAAGCAACCAGTTTTTAAACAATAGAAATGGGTGAATTTTTAATAGAAGAACCATTTTTCTATTTGATCTAATGTATAGGGACTAATTTAATTCTAACAATCAAAACACAAATTTTTGGGACATTACAATATAACAATGAGTAGGGTCAAATCCACGTAGACATATGATAATTCTAAGTTATTAAATACTAAGTTAGAGAGAGATTGAAGATAAGAACTTTAGATGAAAATTATGTTATAATATTAGTAAGGTAATGGATGTTATAAGAATAAGCTTCATTTAATGTTAAAGGCTTTGAAAACATTGTGGAGTATTTGGGACCGAATTAAATAAATTGAAAGTTGTAGGAAATTTTTGTCATGAATTGAAAGTTAGAGGTCTCTAGTGGAGAAATATGAAATTAGTTTTCAATCTAATAAAGCAAACAAAAAGTTACGAGCATTTAGGATATTAGGGCTTATAGGGACTAAAATGAACAGAATGCTCTCATGTCAATATTGTGTCAAATTTTGTTTGAATTGTGTGATTAATGAGTTTTTGTATTCCGGTTTAATTACGTAGCTCAAGACAACATAGAAAGGAAAGTTAAAGTCATTGACGAATAGTTGCTTCTAGTTTATGCTACTATAATTCACTTCCAAAAATGTTCGTAAATTATCTAGTCGTTATAAACAAATATGAATTACATGCCAAGGTAATTATATCTTTCTCCAAAACTATAGGATAATGAATTTGAAATTATGATTGTTGAATCAAGCTATGAATGATTGAATTTGTTCTCTCCCTATATATATGCTTGATATATATATAAGTACTTATATTGATGCGATGACTATATGGGTTATAATGAAGATTATAATGATAATGTCTCGTTAAACTATGTTAAACATAGTCTGAGTATATTTGACATGACATAAGATCATAGATATCAGTGATTGATTAGCTCCAATTCTCAAAGGGTTGTGAGCATCCTTAATTCTCAAATGGTTGACATGACATATTTGACATGGATATTGAGTAGTCTCAATTTCCAAAGGGTCATGGACTTATTTATGTACAGATCTAAGTATTTGTTCTAATGTCTATCGTCGATTAATAGTGGTCGAAATGAGTAAGTAACGAAAATGATGATAAATGACATGTTGAAAATTGAATACATTATGATAGGAGACCATGAAATGTTGAAATAAATATTGAACGGGTAGATTTGGGGAAAATATGATTATTGATTATGTGGAAAAGAAAAGGGGTGAAGTAAAGAAATTTGATGTTTACTTTGCACATTTGATTTAGTTTAATCTTATTGTATTGAATTTGAATTGTATTAGCATCACTAAATATACAATACTCATCGTATGGTTATATTTGTTTCTATGCACAAGTCTCGGATGAGGGATCATAAATTATAAGTCGTTAAACATCCAACTCGATATCTCAGCTCAGAAGATCATCTTTTTGCCTATTTTGGTGTGTGTGTATATAAATATATATATATATATATATATATGGTTATATGGCATATATCTAGGTTGGTTTGGGCTCAGGGGCGAATCTGCAGCCCCAAACCCCCAAAAATGGAAAATTTTTCATTTTGGCTCTTTAAAAATTTTTAAAATTTTAAATTAGTAAAGGTAAAATTGCACTTTGCCCACCCTAAAAAGGATAAATTTTGATTTAATCCTGTAAAATTTGCATTTTTACTAAAAATTACAATATTTCGGCCCCCTAAAATTTTTTTCTGACTTCGCCCCTGTTTAGGCCCGTCACTTAAGTTGATATTTTGGTATAGTTGGTACTTGAATATAAGGTTTACAAAGTATTTCATCCTTTGATTAGTAGATAGTTATCTTTGATTGTATTTTCCATGTGTCAAATTGGTTAAAATGAGTTGTGTAATGCTTTGGTATGTTTAAATAGGTTATGATCATGATTTGAATGGTTTGACATATTCATTCTAGGCTAATTTTCCATATAGTCTCGAGACAGAAAGAACATGTCTCGAGACCCAAAGATTATATTTTATCATTTGCGATGTTGCATTAGCATTGGTCTCAAGACCAACCATATAGGTATTGAGGCAACTTGACTTATGTTTTGAGAAAGAGTGAGTTATGTCTCAAGACAATGGTACATCGAAATAATGACCTATCCACATAATGCAACTTATTATTAGTTAAACGTTAGTAAATAAATGAGATGATATTTTCTTACATTTTACATTGTGAGCAAAAATAATTGAGGATAAATACAAATTATATTAATGTGAATAATGAAATTTTATTTAAACCAATTTGTTCAAAAACTTGACTTAGAGCAATAAATCCTAACAACTTAGTTCCATATAGAAATCAATCTCTCCGTACGTGTTTCTAAAACTGTAATGAAATTAAAACTAGTTTACTGTAAATATACAGTTGTCATCAAGTAATAATTGCAACAAGATTCTTGCCTACACCAAAGGAGGGTAAATTTGCCCAAGTAATAATTGCAAAAGCTCCTCAAATCTTCAAATCACATTATTTGCTCAAGTGATTTCATCCAAATATTCAATAATCCAACATAAATTGAGATTAATAAACATAAAAATACAAAAAAAAAAAAGAGAGAGAGAGTAATATAACCTAATTACATAGTGAAATCTAAAGAACCAAAACTACATGAAAGGAAAACTAAAACTAAGTCTTTCTTTATAGTTTTAAATCTAAAAACCTCTAAAAGTTGCCTCAAATCGACTAAAAAGTGTGTGTATATATGGTTTGGTAGGTGAAAGGATGAAGTTGCTCTTAATATAATTGTAATTTTCAATTGAGTGTCACAACTTTACTATGAAATTTCACAATTTCCCCTTTTGTAATTGCTCGAGATTTGGCTAATGTCACAACATCACGACATCAACTGATTCATGTCATGACGTATGGCCTTAAAATGCTCTTATTTTTCCTTTAGCATCCATGACGTCGCAACGTTAGCTAATCCACTCTGTGAGGTCAGCCATATCATGACTTAGCCACAATCTCATCACGATGTCCGGCATTGATCAACACCATTCATGATGTCGTGATTTTAGCTGATTCAAATTACGACTTGGCCTTTGCCGTGTCATGACGTTAAAGGCTATTTTCTACTATCTTCCTTGAAGTTGAGTGTTTCTCTTACAACCAAACACAAAAAAACATAAAAAATAATATTAAACCTTAAAAACACTTTAAATGCATGAAAGTAACTTAAAATCATTACTAAATTGTAAAAAACTAAAAATTAAAAAACACTGCTAATGTAAGATTTTTGAGACCTACAAAAATAAATTTCTACTCAAAAGATATAAATTTTGTATATAACAATGAGTAGAGAGTTGAATCCATAGAATCAAGTGATAATTCTATTTATTTAGTAAAAGAAAATAAAATCAAAGGGTTTAAAATTAAAATTAAAACTATGTAAGAAAAATCACAAAATAAAATAATTACAAATTTTGCTATTTTAATTCGCAAGACAAAAATATTTTAACAATTGTATTCGTTTGGTGCTTTGGCCTTTATTAATAAAATTTTATTTGCTGAGCTCAAAAAAAGAAAAAAGAAAAAATAGCTGCAATGCGTTATTGGTGGTGAGTAGGAGATTGAAGAAGAAAATAGATGGAAAATTAAATTAACTAAAACAAAAGGCAACTCTAGTTGTCCACTACAACTTTTCCATTCTAAAGAAATAAAGAACACTTAAATAGCTAGAAATAATTTACCATTATCATTGAAAAATTAACACAAAAAGTAAGTCTAGTGTGGAAAATTGAAAAATTACATTGTAAAGCTGAAGTGGAATTTAGAACAAAAGCAAAACAGGCCTTAATTAGTGCTTATAGTCAAAAAGTAATTGGACACATCAATTGCAAGGTAATTTCTGATTCATATTATTGAAGAATTCAAGACCCATTGTTCGTTTGCTTCGTATGAAACTGAAGAAGAAAATTGTGGGTAAATTAACTTAATTGAATTGAAACAGAAAGCAAGTCTAAGTCGTCAATTAAAGGTTTAGTGCTAGCAAATTCCACCCTATCACACGTTAGACATTATTCACATTTGATTAATTCAAGAAGAAAATTGAAAGCACAAACATCCATAATCTCTCATTAGTGCTAACAATAACAGTGCAATTGATGACACCATTTTTTGATAAAACGGGTCGACTTGGATTTTAAAAATGAAAACGAAAAAACGGGAGTCACCACCAATCCTTTTAAATAAGGTGTGATTGGATCACCTCGAAAAGTGATTGTTTTAACAAACGATTTTATTTTATTAAAACAACGATTTTGGTCCACAAAATTCAGAAAAATAGGTTCAGGAGTCGGTTACGTACGAGGAAGGATTAGCACCCTCGTAACGCCCAAAAATTGGTACCTAGTTGATTAGTTAATATCTTAATGTCGAAAACTAAAAATTTTAGAGAGATTTAAAGTACGATCCTTAAAAAACTTGAATGACATGGATTAAGATTTAAGAGAATATTTGGCTATTTGGTCCAACGAGAAATCGAAACCCAGCACATTAGGGCACGTTTTCTCAAATTTCCAAACGTAAAACATTGCCTTATTTTGAAATTTTTAAAAGGATATTTGGCTATTTGATCGAACGAGAAAAATTGAAACCTAGCACATTAGGGCACGTTTTCTCGAATTTCCAAACGCAAAACATTGCCTTACTTTGAAATTTTTAAAAGGATATTTGGCTATTTGGTCGAACAAGAAAAATCGAAACCCAGGACATTAGGGTACGCTTTCTCGAATTTCCAAACGCAAAACATTGCCTTACTTTGAAATTTTAAAAGGATCTTTGACTATTTGGTCGAACGAAAAAAATCGAAACCCAGCAAATTAGGGCACGTTTCCTCGAATTTCCAAATGCAAAATATCGCCTTAGTCCGAAATTTTAAAAGGATATTTAGCTATTTGGTCGAACGAAAAAATCGAAGCCAAGCGCATTAGGACACGTTTTCTCGAATTTCCAAACGCAAAATATTGCCTTATTTAGAAAAATTTTCCTTTTTGAAGTATGGTGTTAATATGCATAATGGAATAATAAATATGATAATACAAATAAAAATAATACGAGCAATAGCAACAAAGATGAAATAAATCAAATACAAACCAATAACATACGAGATGACAAGCATGTAAGTAAATGAAAGTAAAACATTCTTTTAAAATAATAATGAAAACGTAAAAAAAGTCAATAAAGAAAATGAATAAAATTATAAAAATGTAACAAAGATATATGTATGTACATATATAAAAATTATAAGATATGTATATATATTCAAGGATGCATATATATTTATGAAAGTTAAAAATATGTACATAGATATGTATAGACATATATATAAGTTTAAAAAAATAAGTATGTACATATACATATATATGTATGTGAATTAAACTATATGGGTATATATACATATGTATATGTATGTAAAAATGTGAAACATAAAAAAAATATATTTATGACAAAAAAAAAATGTAGGTATATATACATCAAAGTTTGAAACTAAAATAAACAATAATAATAAGTAAATAATAATATTATTATTAACAAAATATTCTAAAATTTAAAAATAATAAAAAAATATAAGTAAATAAATAAAAATATATGGGAAAACCAAAATATCTTTAAACTTGTTACATAAATATAAATAGAAATATATAAATAATATCTTTAATTAATAATAATAATATTATTATTAATTAATTAAAAATAGCAAGTTTAAAGGACTAAATCGAACTAAAAGACGAAAATTTGGGGAGGATTTGAAATAAAAAAAGGGAGGGATTGATTTGAATGCGCGAATAACATAGAGGGACTGGAAGAGAAATTTTCCCTTCTCCTCTAAATCGGCGTCGTTCGAATAGGACTAAATTGAAATCAGAAATAAACTAAAAGGGCAAATTTAAAAATACAAAAAAAATGATTGAGAAAACATTAAAAAGCGGAGGGGTTAAAAGCGTAATTTACCCCTCCGTATAAAAACACGCGAATCCTAGGCATAGGGCGGGTCGGATCTCGGGTCAGGAGCCGAAAATGACGTCGTTTTGGGGCTTTCCTGACCCTTCCAAAATGGCGCCGTTTCAACCCTTTATAAAAACCAAAATTTTTTAAAAAATTTTCATTTTCTTTCTTCCCTCAAAAAAACTAAAAAATTTTCTCTCAAGTCTCTCTCCCTCCCTAAAAATTCGGCCAAGGTCCGGTCGTCTGCCGCCGTGCTGGCCACCGATCGCCGACGCCAAAGTCGCCGTCTGTGGCGGCCAGAAACTAAAATTTTCTCTCTTTTTTTGGCGATCGAAAAACCGGTGAGCCCCCTTTCTTTTTTATATATTATATTGTATTCGTATAAAAGAAGAAAAAAATAAATTCGAAAAAGGAAAATAAAAATAAAATAAAACCACATTTGGGTTCCCGATTTGATTTCTTTTTTTTTTTGCTTGTATTCTGTGAACTTTTTTTCTGTTTTTATTTCAAAAAAATCCCCTTTTACATTCGGTTGAAATGGCTTCTTATAGTCGAAACATACATTTTTCCATTTTTAAAAACTGTCACTTCTATTTTGATCTTTGCAGGTGCAAGTGGTTGATGTGACAATGACGGTGGCAGAGTTGGTGGCGGTGGTAGGTGAGGCGGCAGACATAGGGTACGCCGGCTAGGGTTAGGGGCTAGGTTTTTTTCATGTTTTTGTTTTGTATTTTGGGCCGTTTGGGCCATTAGGGTTTAGTTTTAGTTGGGCTTAAACTTTGGGTTTAGGTTTGGGTTGGTTTAGGTGGGTATTGGGTTGGGTTTGGTTATTGGGTAATGGGCCCCGGGCAAAATGGGCTGTACAGCTGCCCCTCTTTGTTCGTTGTCGTGTAACAAGAACAGAGCAAAGACTAAGAAAAACCAATTTTGCCCAGCCTCGCTGAGTCTTGACTTATTTTGATGCTTTTCTTCTTCAAGTAGCCTCATTCTAGCCCACTGTATCTTGTCGCTTCGATCCATTCTACTGCGCTTCAGAGAGATACGACTTGTAGCTTCAATCTACTCTACTGCACTTCAGAGAGATCTGACTTGTAGCTTCAATCCACTCTGTTGCAACTTCAAAGAGATCTGACCTGTAGCTTCAATCCACTCTGTTGCAACTTCAGGGACGAGGTTTCTGATTTTAGTCTACTCTACTGCAAAGTCAGGGAGATAAGACTTGTTGCTTCAACCTTGCTTCAACCTCTTCCGCTGCGACGCAACTTCAGAGGTATAGGATTCATTGTTTTAATCCACTCTATTGCATCTTCAGGGAGATATGATTAATAGCTTCAATCTGTTCCACTGTAATTTCAGGTAGATAAAATTCATCATTTTAATCCGCTCCACTGCAACTTCAGGGAGATGAGATTCGTATCTTTAACCTGCTCCACTGCAACTTAAGGGAGATAAGGTTTGCTATCTTCAGTCTACTCCATTACAACTTCAGGGAGATAAGACTTGTATCTTCAACCTGTCCCACTGCAACTTCAGGTGGATAAAGTTTGTTATTTTTACCTGCTCTACTGCAACTTCAGGGAGAAAATATTAGTTCAGGGAGATAAGATTTGTGGCCCGTCTTCGATCTACTTTGCTGCCAATACAGGAAGACAAGATCTGCTATCTTCGATCTACTTTGTTAGAAATACAGGAAAACAAGATCTACAATCTTCGACCTACTCCACTGCTGCTCAAGAAGACTAGATCTGTTATCTTTGATCTACTTCACTGCCAATACAGGAAGACAAGATATGCTATCTTCGATCTACTTCACTGCCAATACAGGAAAACAAGATCTGTTATCTTCAATCTACTTTGCTGCCAAAACAGGAAGACAAGACCTACTATCTTCGATCTACTTTGCTGCCAATACAGGAAGACAATACCTGCTATCTTCGATCTACTTCGCTGCCAATACAGGAAGACAAGACCTGCTATCTTCGATCTACTTTGCTGCCAATACAGGAAGACAAGACCTGCTATCTTTGATCTACTTCGCTGCCAATACAGGAAGACAAGACCTGCTATCTTCGATCTATTTCGCTGCCAATATAGGAAGACAAGACCTGCTATCTTCGATCTACTTCGCTGCCAATACAGGAAGATAAGACCTGCTATCTTCAACTTACTTCGCTACCAATACAGGAAGATAAGGCCTGCTATCTTCAATCTACTTCGCTGCCAATATAGGAAGACAAGACCTGCTATCTTTAATCTACTTCGCTGCCAATACAGGAAGACAAGACCTGCTATCTTCGATCTACTTTGCTTCTAATACAGGAAGACAAGACCTGCTATCTTTAATCCGCTCTGCTGTAAACCCAGGGAGGCAAGGCTAGTGTCTTCGATCTGCTTCGCTGTCAGTACAAGAAGGCAAGATCTGTTATCTTCAGTCTGCTCCGCTGTCAGTACAGGAAGGCAAGGGTGGTGCCTTCGATTTGCTTCGCTATCAGTACAGGAAGGCAAGATCTGTTATCTTCAATCTGCTTCACTATCAGTACATGAAGGCAAGGCTGGTGTCCTTGATCTGCTTCGCTATCAGTACAAAAAGGCAAGATCTGCTATCTTCAGTTTGCTCCGCTGTCAGATAGGAAGGCAAGGCTGGTGTCTTCGATCTGCTTCGCTATCAATACAGGAAGGTAAGATCTGCTATCTTCAGTCTGCTCCGTTATCAGTATAGGAAGGCAAGGCTGGTGTCTTTAATCTGCTTCGCTGTCAGTACAGGAAGGCAAGATCTGCTATCTTCAGTCTGCTCCGCTCTAGTGTCTTCGATCTGCTTCACTGTCAGTACAGGAAGGCAAGATCTGCTATCTTCACTGATCTGTTCTCTGGGGAACATAACCTGTATAATCTATTTTATGAACCTAATTATGCCTAGTGATTAGGATGACATGATCAGAATGAATCAAATGCTCCTAACTAGACGTGTATGAATGACATTTAAACGAATGCAGAATGTCATTTTTTCGAGAATGATCCTTTTTTATCACTTAGGTTATCATTACTCATAGTTTATTAAGGTTTTATCACTGACACGCTACAACGCATTCTTGCTCGGATGGCATATCCAAAGAAACACTTAATTAGATTGCCCCCACTGTGAACGTCAAAGTTCAATCCACTGGGACGCAAAATTTGTACCATCATTCTTCCACTATAACCCAAGGGTAGAAAGATATGGCTCTTTCTCAATCCTCTCCTATCGCAATTCAAGGATACAGAATGTGAAGCTCTTTGGTCTTTTACCCCTTTCCCAGGTTGTCATACCAAATGCTCATGCACCAATGAAGAATTTTCTTCTCCCAGGAAACCTCTTCTTATTGCTTGATGAACATCGCTTGTTTGTTCATTGAAGCTTTGGCATCTTGTCATTTTGTTCAATCAATGTTTTGATGACAAAATCCAAAAGGATGGTCTTAAGTTAGACTTTTCCTTCTTAGATATTTTAACCTTTAAACTTGGTGCTTTCTAAACAATAGTCTTGTTTCAGGTTACTGTATTATTTAGAAACTTCTAGAGTAATACGCAAAACTTCTATTGTGAAAGTATTATGAGTCCATTAATCATTATTCCAATAATAATGGATAAACATAAAATTGATTTAGGAGCATGGCCCGAATTAAATAATTATTAAGGATAGTAAGAATAAAAGAGGAATTGATTGGGAATACGTATCTTGAAAAAGAATGAAGTATTCCAAGACAACAAATTCAATAGTATGAAGATTAGGTGCCCCAGATATCGCAGCTTGAACTTTTCTATACAAACTTTCTGAAGACCATTCTGAGTTTGACACCCAAGATGTTGCCTACCCTTTCCTATTGATTCAGGTATAGCAAGATCATCATATGCCCCAATCTGATCAAAATTTGAGCTGCTCTGATCACCTCATGCCCCATTTTGATCCAAAATTTGAGCTGGCCTTTTTGGGTTTTCAACTCAAATCCCCTTTTGGTCTCAAGGCGCCTTTTACGGGTTTTCACCTTGGCCTCTCCTTTTCGTTCCTTTTCTTTTTTCTCTTTTTTTTTTGAAATATTTTTATTGACTCTGAACTCATAGGATTAGGCAAGTCCTTGTTATCCCTTACGATCGAAATCAACATTTTTTTAGATAGGGCCTTTCACATAAGGTTCTTCTCGGTTTGGCATCCACTTCTTTTTGAGGTCTTTTTGTATGGTGAAGATCTTCTTCAGTACTAGGTCCCCCTCATGGAATTCTCTAGGGCGGACTTTCTTTGGTGAGCTCGCATCATTTGCTTTTGGCACATTTGACCATGATGGATGTTCAACTCTTTAATCAGGATTAGATTCAAGAGTTTAGAGAGAAAGAATCTTGTCTTCAGTGGGTAAAAATGCGATAAGCCAAAAAGAAAGGCATTGCCCCGGCAGAGTTTTTTTTGCGTCGTCCTCTTTTTTTGGGCGATATGGTGTTAATCTTGAACAGACTGCAAACTTCTGATATCGTGCTCTTGCTCAAATTTAGTGCATTGTTAGATATGATCCTTTTTGGCATTCCATACTGACATATGATTTTTTTCAAAAATTTACTGGCTGTCGACTTTGTGACATTGGTATATGAAGCGACTTCTACCTACGAAGATAAATCGATGACCGCCAGAATATTTTGGCGAGATCGACCTAATGACCTTCATGCCCCACATAAGGAGAAGTCATGGATCCCAATGATTCTTTGTTGGGTAAGATCTGTTTTCCCATCTTGTTCTACCATCCTTAATAAGTCCGAAGATAGGCTACAATCTATGTCATCTTTAAATACATGAGATCCCTCTAAACACATATCTCGCTCAGAAGGAGATTCTGAGTCTGTAGCAGCGTCACTCATGTCGTTGATATTTAGGGACCTATTGTAGGTACAAAAGAATATACAAAGAATGTATGGATTTAAGAATAATTATCTATACAGTACGATTATGAATGAATGATTGATTTGGAAGTAAATCCAAAAGAATGAAAGAATCAAAAATAATTATTCGTAAAGAATGAAAGAATATTGGCTCAAAAATGATCGCAAAGATGCATTTCATTAAAATAATAACATTCAGACATGAGCCTATTTCACAAAAGAGTTCTTATTGCCTCTAGGCTAAAAGCAACAAGTGTGTTCTGGATATTACTCTGAGCAAGCTCTAAATACTACAGGAATTTCTTCTGCAGTCCGATTATTTAGAACACTCCCAAGCTTATAAGGGCGAATGTAGCACCCCTTACCCATATTCGACATCGGAATAGGGTACGAGGCATTACCGGAGTTTACTAATTAATTTTCAGACATTTCATTTTTATCTAACGTTCATATTTATAACCAATCAAAATCAAAACATTAATGAGCTAACGTTAACCAAATTAACTTATACACACCATAATAACCAGAATCAAATCATCCAAAATTACCGATAGAACCAATGGATAATGTGATATATCTCCAACAAGCTTCCGATAATCATTTCAAAACATCTAATAACTATACATATTACCAATAATAATTCAGTTCCAATATAAAACACACATATATATAATATTCATTACCAAATAGCATTCACTTCAATTGAAATTAAACAAAATATAATTTATACGAACTTACCAGGCTAAATTGCAGAAATACCAAAATTTAAGAACATTTTAGAAATTTTCTATTTTTCTCGAATTTCCACCCAATCTTGATCTAAATTAAAATTTTATTCAATTTACTACTTTAAATAATAAAACAATTCATTTTATACAATTTGGTCACTTTTTGACATTTTTACAAATTTACCCTTAAATTTTCACTTTTGTTCAATTTAGTCCCTGAAACATATAAATTGGTCATTTTTAATAAAAACTCATACTAGTTGAATAATCATATATTTTCCTCCTCCTCCTCTCCATTCCACATCCTTAATATATATAACATGCTTATATGTAACATTATCTATAATTTCACATTTATTTATATTCATTCAAAGCTGTCCACTTGAGTCATAGTCACTAAATTATTTATATCCTGAGCTACAGAACTCTAAATTGAGATTCGTTAATTTTCTCTGAAACTAGACTCAAATATATTCTTAGCATAAAATTTTAAGAATTTTTAGTTTAGCCAATAAGTA
Source organism: Gossypium turneri (assembly GCA_008044935.1). Lineage (NCBI taxonomy): Eukaryota > Viridiplantae > Streptophyta > Magnoliopsida > Malvales > Malvaceae > Gossypium > Gossypium turneri. The sequence continues at coordinate 4,628,898 of CP032575.1, read as the reverse complement.
CAGTTTATTCTTTAAACTTATCCCTGTTCTGCTGTCTGACAGTTTTGACCCTTCTTCACTAAAAATTAATTATCTCATCGTATGAGATTCAGATGATGTTACCACTTATTTATATTAAAAATAGACTCAGTAAGGATTTAAACATATAAATTTAAGCCTCTAATTGTTTTTCTCCAATTTTTGATGATTTTCCAAAGTCAGTACAGGGGAACCCGAAATCATTCTGACCTTATCTCACAAAACCTATTATATCTCATAATTTACAATTCCATTGCTTAAATTGTTTCTTTTATGAGAAACTAGACTCAATAAGCTTTAATTATATATTTTGTTCATCCTCTAATTCAATTTATACGATTTTTAGTAGATTTTCAAAGTCAGACTACTGCTGCTACTTCAAAACTATTTTAGTGTAAAATGTTGATAACTAAATTTATAACACTTTCCTTTCCTTTCTCTTCAATATTTTCCATCACTTTCTCTTATTTCCCTTTACTAACATAACAAGAATATAGAACCTTATATAATGAAACTTTACCTTAACATTAATTTCCTACTTTTTCAATAATATCAAACTCAAAAGTATATAAAAATCTTGATGTTCTTACCTTATGCCATTGATTTCAATCTTTAACTTGATTTTCTCCCTCCTCCAGCTTCTATTTCTTGAATCTAACTTGATATTCTAGCTCCCCATAGTCTCCTTGTTATCTTTCTCTCCTGATGGATATGGAAATTCTTTTGATTTCTAAGTGAAAATGGTGGATTTTTGGTGAAAGGACCAAATTGTAAAGAAAGCAAAGCTTTCTTTCTTCCCCTCTTCTTCTCACGTTAATGCATGCAAAAATGGTGGGAATGGATGGATACTTTTCATCCTTCTTTCCACATATATATATATACTAAATAAATTAAATAATAAAATAATATCATTAAAAAATTAAATTAAAATATTAATAAACTAATATTTATTTATTTATTAATCTAAAATATCTCCAACATCATCATTATCTTCTAGATTTGTCTCTCTTCTAATTGACCATTTTGCCTTTTATGATCTTTTAAAATTTCATCCTTGAGTCATCACTTAATTTGGTAAAATTATGATTTAGTCCCTCAAACTTCTTCACCTTTTTCAATTTGGTCCTAATCCATCCATTTTTCTTAGTTTCTAGATTATTCCACCCTTAAAATATTTACACTATTGGTCCTTCAACTTTTTCATATTTACACTTTAACCCCTCAAGTTTTGAGTATTTACTCTTGGGCAACAAAACTTTTCTCACTTTTACAATTTAATCCTTTCTTGGATTAATATGTCATAAATATCCTTTCCAATGTTGACATAACTCAATTATCCTTTTTATCACTATATTTTCTTATTTTACCATATCAGTATTTTCATGCAACCTTCCTATCATAATACAACCCATGTCATAATTTTAAAATAAATTTTTCCTTGTCGAATTTGTGGTCCCAAAACCACTGTTCCATCTAGCCCCAAAATCGGGCTGTTACAGCGAATATCTAACAAGTTCCCTTTTTAATTGCGTCTTCATGTATGGCATTAATGTGAATGTTTCCCAACACTTCTTCATACATCACATTCAACCCATTATCAATTTGATTGGGTAGCGAATTTTCTGCATTGGATGAATCATCAAATTTGACAATGCCCATACTGATAAACCTTTCAACCACTTTTTTTAAAGGCAATGCAATTTTCTATGGAATGCCCCGTAATTCCCGCATGATAATCGCATTGTGCATTCATGTCGTACCATTTGGGGTACGGAGGTTGTGGGGGTTTTGAGTAGAAAGGGGCAACAACGTGCGCATTGAATAAGCTTTGGTACAACTCCTTATACGAAATCGAAATTGGCATGAACTGAAGCTTCTTAGTGTTTTATCTTGTTTCAGATTCTTGTCTTGATGAGTCTTGTTGGTTAACGACCATTTTCCTTGGCCGATTCACCGTAATTGGCCTTGAATAACCCTTGTTATATGTACTCGTGTTGTTCACCTCATTTTCTTTTTTCTTCCAGATCAAACTTTTGTTATTCTCCTCAGCATCAATCTTTCCGCTCCTTATGGCACTTTCGATCATCTCACCATTCATGACTATGTTAGAAAAACTTTTTGTGGCACTTCCTAACATATGTGTGGTGAATGGGGCTTTTAATGTATTAATAAAGAGCATTGTCATTTCTCTTTCTAAAAGTGGTGGCTGAACTTGGACAGCAATCTCCCTCCACCTTTGTGCGTATTGCCTAAAAATTTTATTTGGCTTCTTTTCCATATTTTGCAGGGTGATTTTATCAGGGACCATATTTGCCACATGACTGTACTGTTTCATAAATGTTTGTGCTAAACCCCTCCAAGAACTAATCTGGGTGCGGCTCAATTGATTGTACCACTTAGACACTGTCCTTGTAAGGCTATCTTGAAAGCAGTGTATAAGCAATTGGTCATTGTTAACGTATCCAGTCATTCGCCTACAAAACATGGTAATATGGGCTTCAGGGCAACTGGTCCCATTGTATTTCTCAAATCCTGGCATTTTGAATTTGTAGGGGAGTACCAAATCTGGAACCAGACTCAGATCTTTAGCATCCATCCCATAATAGCTCTCAGTGCTTTCCATTGCCTTGAATTTCTCTTCAATCCATTTCCACCTTTCTTCTAGCTGTTTTGGCAATTCATCCTTTGCTTTTTCTTTTTCAGCCACTTTATCGAAATTAGGAATAACAGGGTTAATAGGGTTATCTCCGGGGTTAGAGCCTGATCCGGCTTGAAAGTGTATTGGGATTGAGGCACCGGCTTGAAACTGCTGAGGCCTGATTGTGACGGAGGATTTGCGTGGGTACACCTCAGCTTGAGTCTGCATATGCGGAGGGGTAAAGCTTGGAGGATAGAGTTCATCATTGTCTCCTTCTTCAGCATTAGCCATAGGGCTCTTTCCTTTATCATTTCCCCCGGCCAACAGTTGTGTTAGCTGAGTCATCATGCTTTTTTGGGACTCCACCATCTTTTCCGACAAATCTTGCTAAATTTTTTCTAGCCGCTCTTGCATTTGGTCTTGCATCTCTTTTTGGAGTTGTTCAAGTCTTTCAATTCTTTGATCCATGTTCTTCGATTTTTCCCGAGTACCGTAAAGGTGTTGGTTTTCTAGGCTAACTGAAATAATTTTATTCAATTAGGGTCTTTTAATTGTTCTTAATGCATATGATGTCATGTACTGCGAATGCGTAAAATGAATGCAAAAAGACGTTGACTCTTATTCAAATTCCATTTAGAAAAACTTTACTAAAAAACAAATTTCTTTACATAAAGAGGATGCATGTACGGCCTTGCTCTCATACTCCAAGAAACAACATCGATCTTTTCCTTTATCTGGATGTTTAAGATAAATCTTGGAAATTTCTAAAGGATGCCACTACTAGCTCCTTCTTGCTTGATCCTGGTTGCGATCCATCGTCTGCCCATCCTTGTAATGCTTATTACCTTCTTTAAGGCAGTCGAAATTAGCTTGAATTCTCGGGCCGCGAAGTAAAGTCATGTACTCTTTCATAACCCTCATTTTGTTGTGTTTCTTGGAATATATTCTGGTGACCGTATTGTCTCCCACTTTATCAAGAAATCTGTTTTCTTATGACAAGCTCTCTATTTAGCAACTAAACATGAATCAACACCTTTTTCCTATTTGATGAAAAATTCAATGCAATGCAATGCAATCATAACCGAAACAAGACGAAATGGGTTTGTACAAAGCAAAAGTAAGCAAAAAAGAAACAAATAGAACACCTATTCGGGTGACCACTAGGGGTTTGGAGTGGCTCTACCTAGGGTGGGCTCTTAAGGTCTTTTAGATGTGGCTTGGTTCTAAAGCAAAGGTACCCGAACCAGCAGATTCCTCGATCCTCACCTATTATAGGCTCATACGGACCGAGTTCGGTTCAGGGGAATACATTTCCCTATGGCTACACGGAGATGAAAATCTCACGAAGACATAGGTACGGATGTATCCCGAAAGCGATCCACTATCCTGCACGGAGGTGAAAACCTCACGAAGGAGTAGCTTGTCACTCCCACTTTAAAGGGTGTGACCAACGGTCATGCAATGCAATGTGCAGAAAGATACCGAAACTTAAACTAACACAGCACTTATAAACCATAATGATGAATATCATAATAAAGACGGATGAAATGCAACGAAAGGATCGTATATTCAAATCAAGCTTTCAATTTTTGACGAAAAAGACAAAAAGTAATCAACTCATGGCTTGACTCTCGTATTTTGGGTCCCCAGCGGAGTCGCCAAGCTGCTGACACCATTTTTTTGATAAAACGGGTCGACTTGGATTTTAAAAACGAAAACGAAAAAATAGGAGTCGCCCCAATCCTTTTAAATAAGGTGTGATTGGATCATCTCAAAAAGTGGTTGTTTTTAATAAACGATTTGATTTTATTAAAACAACGATTTTGGTCCACGAAATTCAGAAAAATAGGTTCGAGAGTCGGATACGTACGAGGAAGGATTAGCACCCTCATAACGCCCAAAAATTGGTACCTAGTTGATTAGTTAATATCTTAATGTCGAAAACTGAAAACTTTAGAGATATTTAAAGTACGATCCTTAAAAAACTCGAATGACATGGATTAAGATTTAAGAGAATATTTAGCAATTTGGTCCAACGAGAAATTGAAACCTAGCACATTAGGGCACGTTTTCTCAAATTTCCAAACATAAAACATTGCTTTATTTTGAAATTTTTAAAAGGATATTTGGCTATTTGGTCGAATGAGAAAAATTGAAACCCAGCACATTAGGGCACGTTTTCTCGAATTTCCAAACGCAAAACATTGCCTTACTTTGAAATTTTTAAAAGGATATTTGGCTATTTGGTCGAACAAGAAAAATCGAAACCCAGCACATTAGGGTACGCTTTCTCGAATTTCCAAACGCAAAACATTGGCTTACTTTGAAATTTTAAAAGGATCTTTGACTATTTGGTCGAACGAAAAAATCGAAACCCAGCACATTAGGGCACGTTTCCTCGAATTACCAAACGCAAAATATTGCCTTAGTCTGAAATTTTAAAAGAATATTTAGCTATTTGGTCGAACGAAAAAATCGAAGCCCAACGCATTAGGGTACGCTTTCTCGAATTTCCAAACGCAAAATATTGCCTTATTTAGAAAAATTTTCCTTTTTGAAGTATGGTATTAATATGCATAATGGAATAATAAATATGATAATATAAATAAAAATAATACGAGCAACAGCAACAAAAATGAAATAAATGAAATACAAACCAATAACATACGAGATAATAACAAGCATGTAAGTAAATAAAAGTAAAACATTCTTTTAAAATAATAATGGAAACGTAAAAAAAGTCAATAAAGAAAATGAATAAAATTATAAAAATGTAACAAAGATATATGTATGTATATATATAAAAATTATAAGATATGTATATATATTCAAGTATGCATATATATTTATGAAAGTTAAAAAATATGTACATAGATATGTATATATACATATATATGTATGTGAATTAAACTATATGGGTATATATACATATGTATATGTATGTAAAAATGTGAAACATAAAAAAAATATATTTATGACAAATAAAAAAAATGTATGTATATATACATCAAAGTTTGAAACTAAAATAAACAATAATAACAAGTAAATAATAATAAAAATAATAATAATAATAATAATAATAATAATATTAACAAAATAATGAATTAATCTAAAATTTAAAAATCATAAAAAAACATATAAGTAAATAAATAAAAATATATGGGAAAACCAAAATATCTTTAAACTTGTTACATAAATATAAATAGAAATATATAAATAATATCAATAATAATAGTAATATTGTTATTATTATTATTAATTAATTAAAATAGCAAGTTTAAAGGACTAAATCGAACTATAAGACAGAAACTTGGGGCGGATTTGAAATAAATAAAAAAAGGGAGGGATTGATTTGAATGCGCGAATAACATAGAGGGACTGGAAGGGAAATTTTCCCTTCTCCTCTAAAACGGCGTGTTCGGATGGGACTAAATTGAAATCGGAAATAAACTAAAGGGGCAAATTTAAAAATACAAAAAAACTGATTGAGAAAACATTAAAAAGCGGAGGGGTTAAAAGCGCAATTTACCCCTCCGCATAAAAACACGCGGATCCTAGGCATGGGGCGGGTCGGATCTCGGGTCAGGAGCCAAAAACGACGACGTTTTGGGGCTTTCCTGACCCTTCCAAAACGGAGTCGTTTCAACCCTTAATAAAAACCAAATTTTTTTAAAAAATTTTCATTTTCTTTCTTCCCTCAAAAAAACTAAGAAATTTTCTCTCAAGTCTGTCTCCCTCCTCAAAAATTCGGCCAAGGTTCGGTCGTCTGCCTCCGTGCTAGCCGCTGGTCGCCAGCGTCGGAGCTGCCGTCTGCGGCGGCTGAAAATTAAAAATTTTCTCTCTTTTTTTGGCAATCGAAAAACCGGTGAGCCCCCTTCCTTTTTTTTATATATTATATATGTATTCGTATAAAAGAAGAAAAAACAAATTCGAAAAAGGAAAATAAAAATAAAATAAAACCACCTTTGGGTTCCCGATTTGATTTCTCTTTTTTTTTTTGCTTGTATTCTGTGAACTTTTTTTCTGTTTTTATTTCAAAAAATCCCCTTTTACATTCGGTTGAAATGGCTTCTTATAGCCGAAACATGCATTTTTTCCATTTTTAAAAACTGTCACTTCTATTTTGATCTTTGCAGGTGCAAGTGGTTGATGTGACAATGGCGGTGGCAGAGTTGGTGGCGGTGGTAGGTGAGGCGGCAGACATAGGGTGCGGAGCTAGGTTAGGGGCTAGGTTTTTTTCATGTTTTTGTTTTGTATTTTGGGTCGTTTGGGCCATTAGGGTTTAGTTTTAGTTGGGCTTAAACTTTGGGTTTAGGTTTGGGTTGATTTAGGTGGGTATTGGGTTGGGTTTGGTTATTGGGTAATAGGCCCTAGGCAAAATGGGCTTTTTCAGGAATGATAAGATTAAATGAAAATTAAAACAGAAGCAAAACAGGCCTTAATTAGTGCTTATAGTCAAAAAGTAATTGGACACATCAATTGCAAGGTAATTTCTGATTTATATTATTGAAGAATTCAAGACCCATTGTTCGTTTGCTTCGTATGGAACTGAAGAAGAAAATTGTGGGTAAATTAAATTAATTGAAACAAAAAGCAAGTCTAAGTCAGGTTTAGTAGGCCTATCACACTTTATTGAGAGATTATTCACATTGGACCGTAAAGTCATTAACTAAAGAAGAAAATTGAAAGCATAAACATCCATAATCGCTAATTGGTGCTAACTATAACAAGGTATTTATAACATTAATCCCATCACATTTATAAATATGAGTTTTAATTTTACAAGAAAATTAATCACACTTATAAATAATAACTCTCGTTTAAAAGACATTTATTAAATTCATCATTCCTATTTTTGTCATCATTTTCTTTTATTAATCTGATCACCCAAAAAAGAAATCTATCAAATTTGTCACTCAACCATTAAAATGGTAATAGAAGACTAACTGTGCATTTACATGTTTTTTTTTTTTTTTGGTGTCGAAAATAGGAGTAACTCTTATTTAGAGTGACTAACAAGGTAGTTTACCATAATTTTAAAGTGGCCAAAATAAGAATGATTACTATTTAAAGTGATCAAAATAAGAAATTCACAGTAAACATTCTGTTACAATTTAATGGTGGAGTAACTAATTTAATCAATTATTTTTTTGGTGTCAAAATTATAAAAAAAAAAGATTGGGATGACCAAAATAGGAAGGACTTGCCCCTATTTAGAGTGACTAGTGAGGTAGTTTACCCAAATTAAAAATTGAATTGTGAAGAGCTTAATTTACAATATATCATTTTTTTTATAGTTTTTATAAATGCTTTAAAAACGATTAGAATTTTTTTATTAGTACCATATTTGAATTATTAAAATAATTTATATATTTTAATTATGTTAATAATTCTACTAATTACATGAAATAAAACTATATTTCATATTGAATATATTAAAAATACTTCAATTATATATGATTTGAATTTTTTATTATAATATTTGAATTGTCAAATAACAAATGACATTATTATAATTAATTTTTTTATCATATAAATTTTATATATCCTTAAAATATTTTATTATTATGTTAATAATTATTAAAATGTAAGTATATAAAATCATTAAATATATTAAAAAAATTAAAGATAAAAGTAAATATAATTTGATAAATTTTAAAAAATAAAAATCCAATTTCAATGTTTTCTCTACAAAATGTCGTCAAGAAAAAGGAAAACTACAAAACTCTAAATCAATGTTGAAGTCGTCCATTAAAGGTTTAATACATCCATATAGTATGAATGCTCATATGCCATTCAAGCTGGGTCTTTATAAAGAGGGCTTTCCTCAGCTATTAGCATTCAAAATTAAAACAACAAAACACTATTTCATTTCCTCTTGCTTCATATTTGATGATTACGATGTCAAGTAAGAGTTCTCATAAACTTTTTTTTTTTTGCAATATCTTGTCTTCTTCTTCAGGAGAAATGCACTGAAGCAAGCGTACTGTGCAATGAGAGTGAGAGAAAAGCGCTACTTGAATTTCAGCACAGCCTTCAAGCCATGTCTTTGTCAGGCGACGATGCCCTTTCTTTATGGGAAAGTGAGGAGTGCTGTTTTTGGCTTGGCGTCGAATGCAACAGCCTTACAGGATACGTCGAAATGCTCGATTTTAGCTTGCAATATTTTGTTGTAGCAGGTACGATTAGCCCTTCACTGCTTAAACTGCATCATTTGACTTCTTTAAATTTCGAAGGTAATGATTTTAATGGAAGTCTCATCCCAGAGTTTTTTGGTTCCTTGAAAAATTTGAAATTACTGGATCTCTCTAATGCTAATTTTAGAGGCCCAATTCCTTCTCAACTTGGAAATCTTTCAATGTTGGAGACTCTTAGATTGGGTGGCAACGGTAGAGTTTTCAATGTTGGAAAACTTGAGTGGCTTTCCCATCTTTCTCGTTTGAAAGAGGTTGATCTCAGTTTCACTAACCTGAGCAATGCCAATGATTGGTCTCAAGTCATTAGCCACCTTCCTTTGCTCCAAAAACTAAATCTAAGAGATTGTCTTCTTCCAAGCATATCTTCTTCATCACTTTCCCTTGCCAACTCTTCTACATCTCTCACCTATCTCGATCTCTCTGATAATAATCTCCCTTCTTCTGCCATATGTCCATGGTTGTTTAATGTTAGCAGCAACCTTGTTTCACTTGACCTCTCAAGTAACAAGTTGGAAGGTCCAATTCCAGAAGCTTTCGGGAACATGAAGGCTATTCAAGAACTTTATCTGAGTGATAATCTTTTGGTACTAGCTGAGAATCAAGTTAGGGGCGATTCTGGGTTGAATGAAATCGGAAAACTACCAGATTTTAGGGTTCTAGATCTTGGGTACAACCTTTTAAATGGATCCATAAGCAAAAGCATTGGACAACTTTCCAACCTGCATGTCTTGCGGCTTGCAGGGAATTCTTTTGATGGTGATGTGATTTCCGAAGCTCCTTTCTCAAATTTCACCAATTTAGAGGTGTTGGATTTATCGTCCACTTCTTTGACTTTGAAATTCAACACCGGATGGATTCCTCCTCTTCATCTGAGACAAATAATGCTTTGCTCTTGCAAGTTAGGGCCTCGTTTCCCAGATTCGCTACGGACTCAAACGCACTTCCTACAGTCTTTGGATTACCTTGATATTTCTGCTTCAGGAATTTCGGATTCTCTTCCCTACTGGTTTTGGAACTCATTTCAGAGATTAAGGTACCTAAACATGTCTTTCAATCAGATCGGTGGTACTTTTCCAAATAACTCTATCCACATAAGCCATCTAGATCTAAGCTCTAATAATTTCTCAGGACCATTGCCACATTTTTCTTTAGACTTTATTGATACCGGGTCCATTAACCTTTCCAAAAACAAGTTTAATGGTTCGGTCTCTCCAATTTGCAATATTACTGAGGAAAGCTCTTTGGCATTGCTTGATCTCTCAAATAATCAATTTTCTGGAGTGGTTCCTGACTGTTTTCACAGTTTCCGGTCTTTAACAGCTTTGAATTTGGGTGATAATAGTTTCTCAGGCTCACTTCCAAGCTCCTTAGGATCTCTGACTTCTCTTGAAATGCTAAGTTTACGTGGTAATAAATTCTCAGGAGAATTACCTTTATATTTACAGAATTGTACAGAGTTAAAATTCCTGGACTTGAGTGATAATGAATTATCAGGAGAAATACCTATGTGGCTCGGGCAGCGGCTTTCATCTTTGGTTTTTCTTAGCCTTCAAAGGAATCAGTTCAGGGGAAGGATTCCTCATCAACTTTGTGAATTGAAATATCTACAGATCTTAGACCTCTCTGTAAATAAAATATCTGATTCCATACCACCGTGCCTCAAAAATCTCAATTCCATGGCAAAAAAAGTGAGTTTAGATCGAAGGATTGAGCTTCACCTGTTAGATCACCCGTCTGTGAGATCGTCGATTCATGTTAGGTATGTTGATGAGGCATTGATTACATGGAAGGGAACAAAGCAAAACTATCCACAACTTGGACTGCTACTAGCCATTGATCTCTCGTGTAACAAATTAACAGGAGAGATTCCTGAAGAATTAAGTAGTCTTCAAGAACTGGTTGCATTGAACCTGTCAAGAAATTTTTTTACAGGAAAAATTCTTCAAAAGATTGGGCATCTAAGACAACTAGAGGTGCTTGACCTGTCAAGAAACAAGTTTTCAGGAAACATCCCAACGAGCTTGTCTGAATTAACATTTCTAAGTATCTTGGACTTGTCTTACAATGACTTGTCTGGAAAAATTCCAACCAGCACTCAACTACAGAGCTTTGATCCTTCATCATTTTCCCATAATAGAGGACTTTGTGGTCCTCCTGTTTCACCGAATTGCTCAATGGTGGAACCACCTCCTGGAAAACCTGCAGTAGGAGGTGAAGAAGATTCTGATGATCAGTTCATGAAATGGTTTTACATTAGCATGGGACTTGGATTTGTTGTGGGTTTCTGGGGGTTTTGCGGTGTTGTGTTCTTCAAGCGTTCATGGAGGCATTCATATTACCGTTACATGGATAATGCAAAGGATTGGGTTTATGTTACATTTGTTCTGCTGAAAGCAAGGTTAGTGAGGAGAATCAAAGGTCTTTCAACAAGGTAATAAATTGACTTTCTTCACTCCTTAACAAAGTTCTTTCAACGTTGAGAAATATATCCTTAACTAAATAACAAAGTTCTATATTATTATTTTTCAGGTCTGATTAGAACTGCAACTGAAGGTGGTTTTTCCTGCACCTGAGAAAATCATAAATTAATACATGTTTGTCTTTTTCATGATTTCTAGTTTCTATATATCAGGATGAGATTTGTGATCACTTTCTCTAATTTTCTTGCAATACGTTTATCTTATATTTGGTTTGTATATTTCTTTTCTATCAAAAGTAATTTTATCAAAACAAAAAGACTTCTTGCTAATAAAAAGGAAAAATATATTGATTGGGGAAAATTTATCAAAATTATAACAATAGTTTACCTAAAATATTGAAAATCTTCTTTATTTCTATTCTTAACTTACAAATTGGTATCTAAACTGTACCATTTTTTTTATCTTGATACCCTTCTTTTTTTTTTTTTCCCTACATAAGGTACCTAAACTACTTATTTTTCCTAAGTTGGTATTTCTGTTAGTTAAACTGTCAAATCTATTCACACACACACACAAAAAAAACTTAACCTATAAATTGCTACCTAAACTATGTATTTTTATTTTTCTGTTTTACATCTAAACATTTTTTTTGTTGTAAGTCATACCTTAGGTAGCAAAATAGACAAAAAAAAAAAAATTCTCATATTGCATTATATTATTTAATTTTAATATCATTATTATGTTTTTCATAATTATTTTTTAACTTATGATATTTCAACCATTTAATTATTTTAAAAATTAAATATTTAAATGAAAAAATTATAAATACTAATATTTTAAAATGATTGTATTCTAAAATCTTGAAAATTTTAAAATTTCCTATCCAAACAAAGTTCTGTTGATAAAAATTAATATATATAAAATTGTTGGACTGATATTTAAAAAATGACATAATTTCAAATTTTCAATAATATTTACAATAACGACTTAATTTTCGTGGATGCCAGAAAATTTAGTTTAAAGGTTGAATTCCTTAAAATATCCTTTCAAAATTTCAAATCGAAAAGTTAACAAGTCGTATGTGGGATTAATAAATAAATCTAAACAGTAATTAAATAAATTAAGTTTTTTTTTTATAATTAGTACGATGTCTAATTTATAAGGTGAGTAGACGAAGAAATTTGATTGAAGCTTTGTACATGTCATTGATTAGCAAATGATCATGTCCTTAAAAGCAAATATTCCATGGTTAAAATAAACTTTGTGGCCACCCATGATCTATTTCATTAAGTTCCATTAGCTTATGCATAGTGACTTTATGAGCATTGATTTCATTGATAAGTATAGTGGAAGGAAAGAGAGATGAGGCTTATTTTCCTCATCTCCCTCATGGTAAACAAAGAAAAATTTCATGGTTCTTTTCTTCACTTACGTCCACTAGATTGCTCAAGGAACGTGAGTTTTAGTTTGAATTTTTGTTGAAATTCTAGGCTTTGTTAGTTGATTAGCATAGCCCAGTTATTAGATTAAGGGTGGGTTTGGATGGGCGATTGGGTGCGGTGCGGTGCGTTTAGCTTACTTTTTGTCTCACGCTACAGTACCGCTACAGTATCTAATCTCACCGCCACCGCTGTTTTTACACTAACCGCAGGTAAACGCACCGCCCATCCAAACTCACCCTAAGTAAGTGATGATGTTTAGTTGAGAAATTATATTGAATACTAAGTTAGAGAGAGATGAAGATAAGAACTTTAGATGAAAATTATGTTATAATGTTAGTAAGGTAATGGAAGTTATAAGAATAAGCTAGATTTAAGCTTGAAGGGTTTGAAAACATTGTGGAACATTAGGACCGAATTACATAAGTTTGAGGTCTCTAGTGGAGAAAAAGGAAATTAGTTTCAATCCGATAAATCAAATCAAATGTTATGAGAATTTCAGATATCAGAAATGTACTCATATCTATATTGTGTAGATTTATATTTAAATTATATGATAAATGCATTTTTGTATTCAAGTTTAATTACGTAGCTAAAGATGACGAAAACCATGTCAAGGTAAACAAATATGAGTTACATGCCCAGGTAACTATATCTTTCTCCAAAGCTATGAGATGATGAATTTGAAGTTGTGATTGTCAAATCAAGTTATGAGTGATTGAAATTGTGCTTATATATATATATAATATTTGATATGTATAAGTATTTAAATCTTGATGTTATGATTATATGGGTTGTAATGATGATTATAATGATAATGTCTCATTAAATTATGTTAAACGTAATGTAGCCTAATCATAGTTGACATGTAATAGGGTTATAGATATTCAGTTATTTTGTAACATCCTAAACTCGACCTAGAAGTTATGACTGGATGTTGAGCAATTACATTAACTTGTTTAAAAGTATTTGTTTCGATTGAACTAAAAGATCGTTTCGAAAATATGAAAATTTGGCAAAACTCTTATAGGTGATTAGAAAATAACCAAAGTTCAAAAACACTTATTTAAAACTCAAAATTCGAATACAAAGTCACACGTTTTGAAAGTACTAACATTGGTAGATCGTTTGAAGTATTAAAACAAACATTCGTTACAAACTATGTATTTTATTTACAGAAAATACTTAAGTGATTACTTAATTTTTACAACGGAAAGCTTTTAGAATTTTAATTTTGAAAATCGAGTTTCAAATTGTTAGCCCGTGATGCTTTGCAGCTTCATAAATAAATACTCAAAACCAAACAAATAGAAAAAAAATCAAAAGCAATTTTACAACCCAAAATAATTAAAAACATAAACTATCTTATTTAATTAACCGAGAATCAATCCGAGATCTCATACGTCATCTGATCCTAATCTCACCGTTTACCTAAAAGGTCAGAGATAAAATAAAGGAGTGAACTATAAAGCTTAGTGTAGCTAAAACTCAACAGAGATCAGACACAATACAATATACAAGTTAGAAAATCACAAAAAAAATCATAACAATCAATCAAACAGAATCGAGTATGCATGATTATGCCAATGCGGTATTTTTCAGAAAATCATAATACAATTTTTTTAGAAAACGTCCTACTCTACTCCGCTACACACTAAAATAAAGTTCACTAGAACTCATCCAACCAAATCACACTAATAGAATAGTTGTGGTCAATGCCACCAAATATTACAGATAAAACTACCAGATCGGACATATGTGGTCAAGCCACTATATTGTAGCCTAGCTACCAGAATAAACATATGTGGTCGAGCCACCATAATTGCAGACAAGCTACCAGACAGAAATGTAGATGAACCATCAAAAGGGCAAATCATTAAACTGTCAGAATCTTCCTCCTTTCAACATTATCTCAAATCCCATGCAATGTGTCATGGCATGCATATACAGAACCAAAATGATGAACATGTACAATAACAGAAAATAGAAGGCATAGAAGTCCATATTTTTTAGAACAGATTTATCAAAGCTTATAAAAATAAATCGTTAACGAGATTTCACCCTCCACCTCCTAACCAAAAAAAAAGTTTTATACTTACCCCCAAATTAATACTACAATAGAGAATATAGATGGAAAATGGATTAACGACTAGCGATAGAAGAAGAAAGAAAGGAAAATTTTCAGGAAAAGAAGAAAAAGGATTGAAGAAACAAAGAAAGTCTTTTTACCAAAAATCCAAAGTGAAAGAAAACTTGAAAGAGTGGGGGGAGAGTAGGATACTGAACGGTTGAAACATATATTTAGGGAGAAATTTTAGGATAATTAATCTTTTTTGAAAAACTACCCAGAGTTTAAAACAAAACTAGCTCTATTTGACACACACAAAATTCAAACATGAGACCTCTAGGTAAACTAAAATCTTACTACTAAACCAGCAAACTCATTCTATCATTAATTGAATGAAAATGATATTTATGCTAGACGATCAGGGATTGAGGTTAAGATAAAAAATGAAAAAAATTTAAAGGAAATATTCAAACCTAGAACTTCACACATACAAGCACAACACCTATCCACTAAACCAGATCTACTCACTTTAACATGATTTTCACAATCTTAAGTAAAAATTCAGAACGTGATCACTCTTGGTTTCACTTACCCAATTTTTGCTAATCCAATTTTTGGTATGTGATTGATTTATTAGCTCTAATTCCCAAAGGGTTGTAAGCAGCCCTAATTCTCAAAGGGTCATGGGCGGCCTCAATTCTCAGAGGGTCAGACATATTTTGACATATAAATTTAGTAGTCTCAATTCTCGGATGAGAGTTATCATGAATTACAAATCGCCAAACATCCAACTTGACAACTCAACACATAAAAACAACTTGTTGCCTATTTTGTATGTAGATATTTGTTTTGATTATATGGCATGTATCTAGGTTGGTTTGGGCACGCTTGACCTGTTAGGTTTATAAAGTTGAATTTCATCCTTTGATCAGGAGGCAATTATGCTAGTTTTATATAAGTTCAATTATGCAAATTAGTCGGTTGGGCATTGATGCATCGAATGATAAGATATGGTGTTGTTTGATTGTGTTTTGCATGTCTCAAATTGGTTAAATTGAGTTGCGTAATGCTTTGGTATATTTAAATAGGTCATGGTCATGATTTGAATGCTTTGATTCTAGGCTAATTTTCCATATAGTCTTCGAGATGGGAAGAACATGTCCTGAGACCTTAAGGTTATATTTTATCATTTGGAATGTTGCATTAGGCTTGGTATCAAGACCAACCTTATAGGTCTCAAGACAACTAGACTTATGTCTTGAGACAGAGTGAGTGTTGTCTCAAGACAATGGTACATCGACATAACGATCCATCCGTATAATGCAATTAAGTTTTAGTTAAATATTAGGTAATAAATGAGCCGATATTTTCTTGCATTCCACATTGTGTGTAAACACCATTGAGAATAAAGAAAAATGATATTATTGTGATTAATGAAATTTTATATAAAACTATTTTTTCAAATATTACAAGTTCAAAATGATGAATAAACTTCACTTAAAACATTAAATCCTAACAACTTAAACTTAATAGAAATCAATCTCTCCAACTTTAATAAGTAGATCAAAGTAAGACTCTTTAAATAATATCTTTGCTTGATCGAATAACTTCATCAATACCAATATTGTATACTGCTGCTTAAGCAGGTAATAATTGCAACAAGATACTTGTGTCATGGGCCGCAGTTCAAAGCCCGTGACCATCGCACCAAATGCATCCAATGGAGGTCTATTGCTTAGATGTGGATCATTTGGCCTATGAGAACTGGCCCGATTCAAAGAGTTGTTGGACAAGCCTGTCAGATTGAAGCCTAGTTGGCCCGATAATGAAGAGATGGCAACTTAGGCTAATATGGTAACTAATCTTAGAAGATAGAGGGAATCATATCTTGTAAAGATTAGATTAGATTTGATAAGGCTTATCTTGTAAATCCCTAAAATTAAGGGATATGGTTAAATCTCATCCGTCAATGTAATTGTATCTTGACCGTTGGTTTTGGGGGAGCTCCACTATAAATAAAGAGCCTCCCCCTCATTTGTACTCACTCCTGAATTGTTTCATTATTCTTTGTGAATAAGAGAATAGAGAGCATTTACTCAAACACTTTGCGAGCGCTCTTTCTGTTGTTCTTTTGTTTGGCTTCTTTTGGCACAATCGCTTCTGCTATACAAATTGGTGCCTTGGAGGAGTTCTAAAAGAATCCTCACTTGAGTTAAGGCTGACTTGGGCGAGTTTAGACGAACGGATCACCTAAGGCCGTACGGTTTGCGAGACGAAAGGTTTAGCCCCATGACACTTGCCTACACATGAGTTCCAATGATCAGAAGAACCAGGGCAAACCAGGGTAAGTTTAAGTTCCTAAATGATGATTATCGATCTACTAGAATTTATATAGGGTTTGATTGGTGAAAGGATGAAGTTGCCCTTAATAAAATTGTAATTTTCAATTGAGTGTCATAATTTTGCTATGAAATTTCACAATTTTCCCTTTTGTAATTGCTCGAGATTTGGCTAATGTCATAACATCGCAACATCAACTACTGCATGTCATGACGTAGGGCTTAAAAATGCTCTTATTTTTCCTTTAGCATACATGAGGTCGTGACATTAGCTAATCCACTTTGAGATGCCAGGCATGTCATGAGTTAGCCACAATCTAATCACGATATTAGGCATTGATCAACACCATTCATGATTTCGTGTTTTAATTGATCCAATTCACGACTTAGCCTTTTCTATGTCACGACGTTCAACTTCCTTGAAGTTGAGTTTTTCCTTTACAATCAAACACCAAAAACATATAAATTAATATTATGTAAAGAACTATGGTAATATGTAAAGAACTAAGGTAATATGAATAATACAGTACTGTGATTTAATGAATGCCCTGAGTTACTTCATTAATAGTATAGTACTTATAGAGTGCCTTGAGTAACAGATTACTGATCTCACAACTGTTTTGTATAACAACTTTAACAGATACTAAACTAATAGCTACTTACAGAATAACAGACTCCTTATCTATACTTAACATTCACCCATCTTCCCGACAGGCAAAACCCGAAGATGACTCCGAAATCGAGCAAAGAAAGTGACAGAAAGTGGCTTAGTCAGAATGTTAGCAATCTGATCACGAGCAGATACTTCACCAACAACAACAAAGCCTTCGGCAACTTTCTCACGGATAAAGAACAAATTAAGCTCTACATGTTTGAACTTAGAGTGTAGGACAGGATTAGCAGCAACAACAACTGCACTAGAATTGTCACACCAAATAGTAGGTGGGTCAACAGACTGAAGTTGTAACTCCTTGAGCGATGACACCAACCAAGTATGATAACACTCTAGAATAACGTATTTTTATGTATTAATTATGTATTTATTCTGAGTATGATCCTACTAATTTGAGCTATTTATGATCTTTTATCTCATAGGGACTAAATTTGAGGCAAAAGCAAACTTAAGGGCCAACAGCTTGAATTTAGAGATAAAATGGGCCAATGTGCAACACAAGGAAAAGTTGGTGCCAAAAGTGCAAGCATGGAGGACACAAGGGTTCAAATGCAAAAAGAAGAGATTTTATTCTATCAGACTCTATTGTAATTATATTAGGATAATTATTATTAAGATAATTATTAAGGATTATTTAATTTTAGGATTTTATTTTATTTATCTTTATTTATTTTTAATTAAATGAATTTATCTTTTGGGAATTTAAGTAGGATTAGACTATCTCCCCTAGCACTATAAATAGGGGGTGAAGTGACTCAAAAGAAGATCCCATCTTTTTTCTGTAAACACTCTCTTCCCAAAAGTCTAGGCTTTTGTTCTTCTCATATTTCCTTTCAATAAAATCTCTATTTTTATTATATTTATTTTCTTTTCTATCACAACCATGAGCCACTAAACTCATCTAGCCGAAAGTTGTCGATATTTCCCAAAAAGGGTTTATGAGGCTTAGAATCTGTACTTAGCCTTCTCAATGAGTATTCATCGTTTCTCCGCACTACGGGGCTGACGCTTCCGTCCATGTCCCTTAAGAAGTAAGCTTTTCAACGTATGCAAAGGTGGCCACTTTGTATGTTTTGGGAAGGTTGCACAGTCGGTTCGTTAGCTTACTGCGTCAGAGGTTGGCGAGCCCAAGAGACAAAATGGCGTGGATTCGCCATTGAGAAGCGTTGATCTAGCGTAAGACGATCCCACAGAAGGGATTGTTGGCTAAAGTCAGGTTCCACCAAATCGTAAGTCTAAATCCTTGGAGCTGGTGGTCGTAGGCGTCCTCTTCCACTATAACTGGCTTATTCGGTTTGGGAAGGATCATCTAAAAGCCGAGGATTGAACCCAATGCGGAACGAGGCAACTGGAGGCTGGAATCTCCCATAATAATTTCCTTTCTCTCAACTCTATTTTTAATTTCTCAAATTTTCGATTCAATATTCTTAATTCTGTTTTTATTTTATTTTTTGTTTCCAGATCCAAACCTTTAATTCTGTTATTTTTTTTCAGGAACACAGGTTTTCTTGGGCAAGATTCTGTCTGGGATTTCACGGAACAAGATATTGTGCAAATCCAGTCCTTGAGGATTTAACCCTACTTCTCTTTTACTATTTGTCTTCATTATTTATTAGGGATAGAATATTTTTTGTGCTTTCAACGACCGCATCAAAGTAACATCGCTAGTAGCTGCAGCAGACTTTGATTTTTTTAACTATTTATTTTTGTTAATACAGGAGATAAAATGTAATTTATAGAACTTTTATCACCCAAAACTGATTTTACGAGAAAGAAAACACGTACCAAACGATTATAGCTGAGGGAACACCAAGGCGAAAGAACTGTGGAACACCAAGAAAAGCATCCTTGGACAATGGTGAACGAGTTTTCTCACATGTAGATGAATACCTTACATAAATCCCAAGTAAGATCACATTCAACCATGTTGATAAACTAAAAGCTATTGCAGCTCCAAGATCACCTAAATCCAATTTAAACACAAGAATCCAACAAAGAGGCACATGGAAGCACAGTATAAAAATTGAAGTTAAGAGCATTGGTAGAATCAAACTTTGCATTTGTAGAAATCGAGTCAAAGGTTTAAGGATGGTGCTTGCAAATAGTCCCGGGATTAACCATAGGGAATATTGGCGAGCTTTGTAGGAGATAAGTGTATCTTGGCCAACAAGAGGTAACAATTTGTCCATGAATATCCATAGCATGCAAATGGGAGGGCAAACTAAGATGAGCGAAATGATGGCACTGTAAGTATAGATTCCAAGCTTTTTGTATTGTTGTGATCCATAAGCTTGCCCGCATAGAGTTTCCAATCCACCAGCCATTCCTGACTAGTTTGAATGAAAAACATTCAATTAGTTTAAGATGCTCCATCAATAGAGTAGCTTAACAGAAGAAAGAGTAGCTTACCAGAAGGCTAAAACCAGTGATATTGGTGAGGGATGTAGCAATGGCGACGCTAGAGAGAGAAAGCTGACCAAGATGTCCTACCATTATTACTGATACAACTTGCACAAGGTATTGTAGAACCGTCACGGCCACCATTGGTGCTGCTATTCGACTTCCCTTCTTCAGCTCTTCTATATATCCACCCCAATTCGTTGCCCATTTCTTCTCATCTTCTCTCTCCTCTAATTTCGCCATGCTTTTTTTGTTGTTTTGAATCAAATATTGGGGGAGCCAAGCAAGTGAACCCATCTCTTTATAAATTTATAAACTGTGTTTATTTGGATTTAATTTCAAGCTAGAATCAAATAAATAGGCATAATCTCAAATGATAAAATAAATAAAAATAGGACCAAAAAGTGAGACCATATCTGGGTTGAAATCAAAGCTGGATGATGTTACAGTCATTGCATTTATTATTTTCCCAATATTATATTATAATCACAAAGCACAAAAGATCCCTAAATTGTATTCTCTAAGGAAATTTATTTAATAATACTATACTTCTAAGGTAGTATTCCTGTCATTGTTATAATAATAACTAGACAAAAATATTTTCAAGAGATCTAATTTTGATTTTTTATAATCTTATATATGAAATTATTAGCACAATTATAGATATAGTATCGATTTATGTTTACATATTGTATATAAAAATAAATTGATGTGTTTATTTTTTTAAAAAATTTACTACTGAATCAAAATTATTGTTTTGTATGTGCATTTAAATCACAATAAACATTTCATTTGCACTAAATCAAAGTTTATGAATTAAATTGCCATTGAATCAAAACTTTTGCTTAGTTTAAAAATTATCCCTTTTTATATCTTTAAGAATATCATATCGTATTTAAGTTTAAACTTGAAAAATATTGAAAAAAGTACCCTTTAATTTTTTTAACTTAACAAAGTATCCTATTTAATTTCAATTTTATTATATTATGTAAATTATAGGTATAAATATTTAAAAATAGAGTTCACATTATATTAATTTACTCCAAATAAATATAATTTTAAATATGATTTAAGTATGTAATTTTTATAAATTTATTTAAAATATAAATGAACTAATTATATAAAAATTTCTATTAATTTAATTAAAATATAGTAGATTAACCTACAATTAACTTCTAAGCTTTCAGACTAATAAAATTTGTTATAATAAACTTTTGAACATCTAATAATTTATGGGAAAATTATAGCAAAAATTTTGTGTGTCCAATTTTCTTTTTCTCTTTTTGAATCTTATTGGTTGTTTATATGGATGGATTCCAACCCATTATATTTTTCTTAACAATTAGCAACTAGCTGTCTCAAACAAAAAGGAAACTACAAAACTCTAAATCAACGTTGAAATAGTGACTAAAATGTCTTGACTCTAAAACTTTAAACCTTCAACACGCCTAATATTTAATTGGCACTAGTAGTCAAAAAAGTAATTCAACTCAACAATTACAAGGTATTTTCTGATAACATTAATTATATAATAATATTAAATCATTCAAAGCCAATGGTTTACTAATGATGAAAGAAGAAACTTGTGCTGAAAATAAATTAATTAAAAGCAACTCTAAGTCCTCCATTAAAGGTTTAATAGTGTGGAAAATGATTAAAATTTAATTTTTCAGTGGTTTATGTAGGCATAAATTCAATACATCCATATAGTATGAATTATGCTCATATTCCAGTCAAGTTGGGTCTTTATAAAGAGGCCTTTCTTCAGCTATTAGCATTCAGAATTACAACAATTCATTTCCACTTGCTTCGTTTATGATGATTACAATGTCAAGTAAGAGTTCTCATAAACTTGTTTTATTTTTTGCAATATATTGTCTGCTTCTTCAGGAGAAATGTACCAAAGCTAGCGTGAAACTATTGTGCAAAGACAGTGAAAGAAGAGCTCTACTTGAATTTAAGCCCAGCCTTCAAGCCATGGATTCGTCAGGCAACGACGCCCTTTCATCATGGAAAAGTGAGGAGTGCTGTCTTTGGCTTGGCGTCAATTGCAACAGCCTTACAGGATATGTTGAAATGCTCGGTTTTAGCGGTCAATTATGGGTTGTAGCAGGTACAATTAGCCCTTCACTGATTAAACTACATCACTTGACTTCTTTATATTTCGACGGTAATGATTTTAATGGAAGTCTCATCCCAGAGTTTTTTGGTTCCTTGAAAAAATTGAAATTACTGGATCTCTCTAATGCTAATTTTAGAGGTCCAATTCCTTCTCTACTTGGAAATCTTTCAATGTTGGAAACTCTTATATTGGGTGGCAACGGTAGGGTTTTCAATGTTGGAAAACTTGAGTGTCTTTCCCATCTTTCTCGTTTGAAAGAGGTTGATCTCAGTTTCACTAACCTGAGCAATACCAATGATTGGTCTCAAATCATTAACCATCTTCCTTTGCTTCAAAAACTATATCTGAGAGATTGTGATCTTCCAAGCATCTCATCTTCTTCTGTTTCCCTTACCAACTCTTCTACATCTCTCAACAGTCTCGATCTCTCTGATAATAGTCTCCCTTCTTCTGCCATATATCCATGGTTGTTTAATGTTAGCAGCAACCTTGTTTCACTTGACCTCTCAAGTAACCAGTTGAAAGGTCCAATTCCAGATGCTTTCGGAAACATGATGGCTATTCAAGAACTTTATCTTAGTGATAATCTTTTTATATTAGCAGAAAATCAAGGTAGGGGCGATTCTGGGTTGAATGAAATCGGAAAACTACCAGATTTGAGGGTTCTAGATCTTGGGTACAACCTTTTAAATGGATCCATAAGCAAAAGCATTGGGCAACTTTCCAACCTGCGAGTCTTGCGGCTTCCAGGGAATTCTTTTGGTGGTGATGTGATTTCCGAAGCTCATTTCTCAAATTTCACCTATTTACAGAAGTTGGATTTATCCTACACTTCTTTGACTTTGAAATTCAACTCCGGATGGATTCCTTCCTTACAACTGAGTCAACTATTTCTTTGCTCTTGCAAGTTAGGGCCTCATTTCCCAAAAATGGACGTCCTAAACCCTGACGTTGATATTTCTTCCATAGATTACCTTGATATTTCTGCTTCAGGAATTTCAGATTCTCTTCCCTACTGGTTTTGGGGTTCATTTCATGCTTTAAAGTACATAAACATGTCTTTCAATCCGATCAATGGTACTTTTCCAAATAACTCTATCCACATAAGCCTTCTAGATCTAAGCTCTAATAATTTCTCAGGGCCATTACCACGTTTTTCTTTAGACAACTATATAGAGACCATTAACCTTTCCAAAAACAAGTTTACTGGTTCAGTCTCTCCAATTTGCAATTTTACTGGTGCAGTTTATTTGACATTGTTTGATCTCTCAAATAATCTATTTTCTGGAGTGGTTCCAGACTGTTTTGGAAGTTTCCCGGTTTTAAAAGCTTTGAATTTGGGTGATAATAGTTTCTCAGGCTCACTTCCAAGCTCCTTAGGATCTCTGGTTTCTCTTGAAATGCTAAGTTTACGTGGTAATAAATTCTCTGGAGTATTACCTTCATCTTTACAGAATTGTGCCAAGTTAAAATTTCTCGACTTGAGTGATAATGAATTATCAGGAGAAATACCTATGTGGATCGGTCAGAAGCTTTCATCGTTGGTTTTTCTTAGCCTTCAAGGGAACCAGTTCAGGGGAAGGATTCCCCATCAACTTTGTGGATTGAAATATCTACAAATCTTGGACCTCTCGGTAAATAAAATCTCTGGTACCATACCACCATGCCTCAATAATTTCACTTCCATGGCAAAAAAAGTGAGTTTAGATCGAAGGCTTGAGCATCACATCTTAGATACTGAACCTAGATTTTTATCTGAGGAGGATATGTATGGCGAGCCTATATGGATCATTCAGGTTAGATATGTTGATGAGGCATTGCTTACATGGAAGGGAACAAAGCAACGCTATCCACAACTTGGATTGCTACTGGCCATTGATCTCTCTTGTAACAAATTAAGAGGAGAGATTCCTGAAGAATTAATTAGTCTTCAAGAACTGGTTGTATTGAACTTGTCAAGAAACCATTTTAACGGAAAAATTCTTCAAAAGATTGGGTATATAAGACAACTAGAGGTGCTTGACCTGTCAAGAAACAAGTTTTCAGGAAACATCCCGACAAGCTTGTCTTAATTAACATTTCTAAGCAACTTGAACTTGTCTTGTAATGACTTGTCTGGAAAAATTCCAACCAGCACTCAACTACAGAGCTTTGATCCTTCGTCATTTTCCCATAATAGAGGACTTTGTGGTCCTCCTATTTCACCAAATTGCTCAATGGTGGAACCACCTCCTGGCAAACCTGCAGTAGGAAGTGAAGAAGATTGTGATGAGTTCATGAAATGGTTTTACACTGGCATGGGACTTGGATTTGCTGTGGGTTTCTGGGGGTTTTGCAGTGTTGTGTTCTTCAAGCGTTCATGGAGGCATTCATATTATCGTGACTTGGATAATGCAAAGGATTGGGTTTATGTTACATTTGTTCTGCTGAAAGCAAGGTTAGTGAGGAGAATCAAAGGTCTTTCAACAAGGTAATAAATTGACTTTCTTCACTCCTTAACAAAGTTCTTTCAATGTTGAGAAATATATAATAACAAAGTTGTATATTATTATTTTTCAGGTCTGATTAGAACTGCAACTGAAGGTGGTTTTTCCTGCATGTGAGAAAATCTTAATAAAAAACTTATAAATTAATACATGTTTGTCTTTTTGATGATTTCTTTTTGTTTTTTGAATAAATTCTTTTTGATTATTTCTAATTTCTTTCACTTTTTTTGTAATACGTTTATGTTATATTTGGTTTGTACATATTTATTTTTTTGTCAAAAGTAATTTTGTAACACGCAATTCCGTTCTAGAAGTTATGGTCGTTACGTAAAAATCCAGTTTACTAAAAAAACATATCTTCATTAACAGATTCGAAGAAACTATTGATTAATTATACTTTGAAAATGTTTACTGTTGGGAAAAATCTCGGTCAAGTTCAATTTTGGAAAACACGATTAAACACATTTATTTGCAGCGAAATTTTTAGTTAAATTCAATTTGGAAAACATAAGTCGTGTTTTGAAAATCTATCGTTTTGATGTTCGTGAAGTTTCCCTTTAAAATCAATAAACGGTTAAAAATGACATCCTCAAAATGTCTAAAACAGTTTAAAAATAACAAAACACAAGAATCCTAACATTTAATTAACCACAAGAAGAGTAAAATATTTCATCCGAACTCTTGTCGCACCCACCCATCCTAAGTCTGAGGGTTACCTGAAAGTAGCAAATAAACAAAGAATGAGTTTCGAAACTTAGTGTGTAACATGTCATATCATCAATAGAAATTAATCAGACATATATCAAAAATAAAAACCGTATTAGAACACAATAGATGTAGATTTACAATCATACCCGCATCCGCTACACACCATCTACAACCATCCAACACCCCATATAGGGTATTGAATACCCATTCAGCCTTACACATCGTTTAGTGTCGGTATGACACTTTTCAGAATATTTGCAGCTTAGCTGCCAATTCATTAAGCGATTTATCGCCTTTTACAAAGATATGTGTGATTGTGCCACTAGATACGACAAAGATATATTTGCTCACACTTCCCCGATATACACAAGTCCCACCCCAATGCACAAACAAAATTTATTTGACAGTATATATGCATTATTTTGTTGTGCTTTGATAAGTGCTAAAAGTAACATGTTTTAACCTCATTCTTAGTGCATTTTTGGGTGATTATTCGATTTTAATGATGAATTTTATGCTCTTAATCTTTTAAATTCATGTTTTTATACTTAGTAGAGCATTTGGGACCAAAAGGAGTGAAAAACGAGCGAAAATAAAAAAATCGGAACAAGTTACAAGAGCCACATAGGCTGACCCCTTCTACATAGCCTAGCTACATAACCATGTGACCCAGATGGCCTACCACAAAGAAATGTGGTAGGTTGTGTCAATTTCGCAAATTTGTACCTTCAACTGTGAGAAAACATTTTTTTTATTTTTCGAGCATTCTAAGACGTATATATGACAAACATAAGAAGATAAAAGGGAAAGTCATAGAATATTCAGGAAAACAATTCAAAAAACACCATTCAAGCCGATTCTAAAGCAGGTTTCCGTCAAGATTGAAGATTCCCAATTGATTTCTTAGGAGATTATCATGAGCTTCTTTATTTCTTTCAGTTATACTGTATCTTGGATGTTTTTATTTTCAATTATGAACTAATTTTCTAAATACCTAGGGGAGATGAACCCTATGATGGATTCTGTCTTTTAATTTTTATTTTACACAACAAATACTTAGATCTTGTTCTCAATTACATGTGCTTACTTAGATCTTGTTCTCAATTACGTGTGCTTAATTCTTGGTCTGATACTTTTAGATTATTGATCCATATGTGATGTGCTTAAATCAGAGGAGGAATAGACCTTGTTTAATAGTATGTCTTGCATAATTGAGTGGAGTTGCATGCAATCCTAGAAATAGAACGACATAAATCTATCAAATTAGAGTCAAATATAAAATAAGAATCCATAGCATGAGTTAAAGTGATAATAGGGGTTTGAATTAGAAAGAAATTTCAATTAATCAACCTAGAGTCAGTTGCCCTTACTCTCGAAAAAGATATTAGCATAACTCATAGATATAAAAGAGGCTTTCCTCAGCTATTAGCATTCAGAATTACAACAACAAAACACAATCTCATTTGCTCTTGCTTCATATTTCATGATTACGATGTCAAGTATGAGGTCTCATAAACTTGTTTTATTAGATCACCTTTTAATATAGGCTAACATTTTTATGATAGTAGATAATGACATGTAGAATCCAAAATAATAAAATAAAATACTATTTTTTATGATAATTATGATGTCAGGAGGTATAGATATCAGCTTCTTCTAGGTTTTTTTTTTTTTTTTTTTTACAATACTTCAATAACATTCAGCTCACATTGTTAATTACAGACAATTGCTTTTCTTGCTTCGTATGAAATTGAAGAAAAAGTTGAGGGGAATTAAATTATTAAGAAAAAGTAAGTCTAGTGTGGAAAATTGAAAATTTACATTGTAAAGGCCCTAATTAGTGCTTATAGTCAAAAAGAATTCAAGACCCAGTGTTCGTTTGCTTCGTATGAAACTGAAGAAGAAAATTGTGGGTAAATTAAATTAATTGAAACAAAAAGCAAGTCTAAGTCATCAATTCAAGGTATAGTAGGACTCATAAATTTCACCCTATGACACGTTATAGAGAGATTATTCACATTGGAGTCATAATGTGATTAATTAAAGAAGAAAATTGAAAGCAGAACATCCTTAATCGCTCATTAGTGCTAACAATAACAATATATTTTACAACCCGGGGATCTTGAGGCAGCATTTGTTAAACATGAAACCGTTTGATAGCTAAAAAAGCCCCCTACGGCATGCCTTTTCTCCCTCACTATTTTCAACCCTAATTGTGTATGTTAGAACCGGAGAATCCTAGGATAATTCTCAGACACTGGAACCTAGGAATCCCGGACAGCATGTATTAAATATGAAATCGTTTTGTAGCTAAAAACGCTCAATACGGGAAGAATTTTCTCCTCCTCCATTTTCAACCCTAACTATGTACCTCAGACTCTAGGATAATTTTCAGACATCGTAACCCGTAAATCCCAGGCAGCATGTGTTGAACATGAAATTGTTTGATGTCAGGGGGTATAATTCCCTATAAAATAAACTCAGTACATTCTGTTAAGTTTCCATACCGAAATTTCGAGCAGATTGCTACAAAACTCTAATCTTTAATTGGCTCTAACAGTCAAAAAAGTAATTCGACTCAACAATTGCAAGGTATTTTCTTGTTACATTAATTATATAATACTAGTAAATAATTCAAAGCCAATAGCTTACTAATGCTGACATAAGAAACTTTTACTGAAACTAAATTAATTAAAAGCAAGTCTAAGTCGCCCATTAAAGTGTGGAAAATGATAAAAACATGTATCAACTTTATTAATGCAATTTATTTTTTCCCATCGATGTAGTTTCAGGGGAAAAAACCCCTCATTGAAAGGACTAATAAAGAACAAAAATAAAAGAATGAAAGCAAATCAGGCCTAATACTTATGTTAGGATAGTCCCGATTAAGCAACAAGTAACAAAAATAGTGGAATAAATTGAGAAATTGAACACACAAATTTAACGTGGAAAAACTCCTCCAAAGAGGATAAAAAACCACGGGCAAAGATAATTTTACTATAATGGCAAAAGAACAAAAAGTACAAAAGATGGAGATAAAACTAAACCCCGAAAAACCCGAAAACAAAGAACCCTCAAAACTTAAACACAAAATTCTCTAAATGTGTTATGAGTTCTAATTTCTAATGGGTGTTTTTTCTAAGGTTGTAAAAGAGTCTATTTATAGGCTAAATTCATATGTCAAATAATAATAAAATAATCTAAACTAATCAGTGTTTGATTAAAATAAATAAACAGAGTTTAATTAGAAGATTATTTCTCAAATTTAACTGAAAATAAGAGTCGTACTTAACACCTTAGTTAGAGATAATGATCAAAAGTAATTCAACACCCATAATTAATGAATTGCTACCATTACCATTCAAGTTGGGTGTTTATAAAGAGGGCTTTCGTCGGCTATTAGCATTCAGAATTTAAACAATCAAAACACTATTTCATTTGCTCTTGCTTCATATTTCATGATTACGATGTCAAGTATGAGGTCTCATAAACTTGTTTTATTTTTTGCAATATCTTGTCTTCTTTTTCATGAGAAATGTACCGATGCTAGCGTGTGCAAAGACAGTGAGAGAAAAGCGCTACTTGAATTTAAGCACAGCCTTCAAGCTATCAGTTTTTCAGGCATCAACGCCCTTTTTTCATGGAAAAGTGAGGAGTGCTGTCTATGGCGTGGCGTCTATTGCAACAGCTTTACAGGATACGTTGAAATGCTCGATTTTAGCGACCAACCTCTGGTTGTAGCAGGTACAATTAGCCCTTCACTGCTTAAACTACATCATTTGACTTCTTTAAATTTCACCAGTAATGATTTTAATGGAAGTCTCATCCCAGAGTTTTTTGCTTCTTTGAAAAAATTGAAATTACTGGATCTCTCTAATGCTAATTTTAGAGGTCCAATTCCTTCTCTACTTGGAAATCTTTCAATGTTGGAGACTCTTAGATTGGGTGGCAACGGTAGGGTTTTCAATGTTGGAAAACTTGAGTGGCTTTCCCATCTTTCTCGTTTGAAAGAGGTTGATCTCAGCTTCACTAACCTGAGCAATGCCAATGATTGGTCTCAAGTCATTAGTCACCTTCCTTTGCTCCAAAAACTAAGTCTAAGACATTGTGATCTTCCAAGCATATCTTCTTCATCACTTTCCATTGCCAACTCTTCTACATCTCTCACCTATCTCGATCTCTCTGATAATAATCTCCCTTCTTCTGCCATATATCCATGGCTGTTTAATGTTAGCAGCAACCTTGTTTCCCTTAATCTCTCAAGTAACAAGTTGAAAGGTCCAATTCCAGATGCTTTTGGGAACATGAAGGCTATTCAAGAACTTTATCTGAATGATAATCTTTTGGTACTAGCTGAGAATCAAGTTTGGGGCGATTCTGGGTTGAATGAAATCGGAAAACTACCCGATTTTAGGGTTCTAGATCTTGGGTACAACCTTTTAAATGGATCCATAAGCAAAAGCATTGGACAACTTTCCAACCTACATGTCGCGGCTTGCAGGGAATTCTTTTGATGGTGATGTGATTTCCGAAGCTCATCTCTCAAATTTCGCCAATTTAGAGTTGTTGGATTTATCGTCCACTTCTTTGACTTTGAAATTCAACACCGGATGGATTCCTCCTTTTCAATTGAGTCAAATAAAGCTTTGCTCTTGCAAGTTAGGGCCTCGTTTCCCAGATTGGCTACGAACTCAAATGGACTTCCGTTCGGGTTTGGAATACCTTGATATTTCTGCTTCAGAAATATCGGATTCTCTTCCCTACTGGTTTTGGAACACAGTTCAGAGATTAAAGTACCTAAACATGTCTTTCAATCAGATCAGTGGTACTTTTCCAAATCACTTTATCCACATAAGCCATCTAGATCTAAGCTCTAATAATTTCTCAGGACCATTGCCACATTTTTCTTTACAGTTTGGTGTGATCGGGAGACTCGGGACCATTAACCTTTCCAAAAACAAGTTTACTGGTTCAGTCTCTCCAATTTGCAATTTTACTGGTGCAGTTTTTTTGACATTGTTTGATCTCTCAAATAATCTATTTTCTGGAGTGGTTCCAGACTGTTTTGGAAGTTTCCCGTTTTTAACAGCTTTGAATTTGGGTGATAATAGTTTCTCAGGCTCACTTCCAAGCTCCTTAGGATCTCTGATTTCACTTGAAATGCTAAGTTTACGTGGTAATAAATTCTCTGGAGTAATACCTTCATCTTTACAGAACTGTGCCAAGTTAAAATTTCTCGACTTGAGTGATAATGAATTATCAGGAGAAATACCTATGTGGATAGGTCAGAAGCTTTCATCGTTGGTTTTTCTTAGCCTTCAAGGGAACCAGTAGGGGAAGGATTCCCCATCAACTTTGTGGATTGAAATATCTACAAATCTTGGACCTCTCTGTAAATAAAATCTCTGGTACCATACCACCATGCCTCAATAATTTCACTTCCATGGCAAAAAAAGTGAGTTTAGATCGAAGGATTGAGCATCACATCTTGGATACTGGACCCAGCTTTTTAACTCTGGAGGGTGTGTATGATGTGCCTTTATGTATCATTCGGGTTAGATATGTTGATGAGGCATTGCTTACATGGAAGGGAACAAAGCAAAGCTATCCACAACTTGGATTGCTACTAGCCATTGATCTCTCTTGTAACAAATTAACAGGAGAGGTTCCTGAAGAATTAAGTAGTCTTCAAGAACTGGTTGTATTGAACTTGTCAAGAAACCATTTCAACGGAAAAATTCTTCAAAAGATTGGGCATATAAGACAACTAGACGTGCTTGACCTGTCAAGAAACAAGTTTTCAGGAAACATCCCGACAAGCTTGTCTCAATTAACATTTCTAAGCAACTTGAACTTGTCTTATAATGACTTGTCTGGAAAAATTCCAACCAGCACTCAACTACAGAGCTTCGATCCTTCGTCATTTTCCCATAATAGAGGACTTTGTGGTCCTCCTATTTCACCAAATTGCTCAATGGTGGAACCACCTCCTGGCAAACCTGCAGTAGGAAGTGAAGAAGATTGTGATGAGTTCATGAAATGGTTTTACACTGGCATGGGACTTGGATTTGCTGTGGGTTTCTGGGGGTTTTGCAGTGTTGTGTTCTTCAAGCGTTCATGGAGGCATTCATATTATCGTTACATGGATAATGCAAAGGATTGGGTTTATGTTACATTTGTTCTGCTGAAAGCAAGGTTAGTGAGGAGAATCAAAGGTCTTTCAACAAGGTAATAAATTGACTTTCTTCACTCCTTAACTAAGTTCTTTCAATGTTGAGAAATATATAATAACAAAGTTCTATATTATTATTTTTCAGGTCTGATTAGAACTGCAACTGAAGGTGGGTTTTCCTACATGTGAGAAGATCTTAATAAAAAACTTATAAATTAATACATGTTTGTCTTTTTGATGATTTCTTTTTATTTTTTGAATAAATTCTTTTTCATGATTTCTAATTTCTATATATTAAGAAGAGATTTGTGATGGCTTTCTTTCGACTTTTTTTTTTTGTAATACGTTTATGTTATATTTGGTTTGTATATTTATTTTTTTTCAAAAGTAATTCTGTAACACCCAATTCTGATCTAAAAGTTATGGTCGTTACATAAAAATCCAGTTTACTAAAAAACATATCTTCATTAACAGATTCAAAGAAACATATCTCAATCAAGTCCAATTTTGGAAAACACGATTAAACACAAGTCGGATAAATTCGATTTGGAAAACATAAGTCGTGTTTTGAAAATCTATCGTTTTGGTGTTCATGAAGTTTCCCTTTAAAATCAATAAAAGGTTAAAAACGACATTTAAAAGTCCAAAATCGAACTGTCCCCCAAAATGTCTAAAACAGTTCAAAAATTACAAAACACAACCATCCTAATATTTAATTAACCATAAGAAAAGTAAAATATTTTATCCGAACTCTTGTCGCCCCGACCCATCCTAAGTCTGAGGGTTATCTGAATGTAACAAATAAGCAAAGAATGAGTTTCGAAACTCAGTGTGTAACATATCATATCATCAATAGAAATTAACTAGACATATATCAAAAATAAAATTGATGTAGATTTACAATCATACCCCCATCCGCTACACACCATCTCCAACCATCCAACACACCATATAGGGTATTAAATACCCTACATATAGGATTTAGGCAGTATTACATAATTCTAACCAATCAACACAAGTGGAATTCATTTAGAATCAATTTAAATAATTATAAAATTTTCTATTTTAATTCACAAGACAAAAATATTTTAACAATTGAATTCGTTTGGTGCTTTACCCTTCATTAATAAAATTTTACTTGCTGAGCTCAAAAAAGAAAAAAGGAAAAATAGTTGCAATGTGTTTTTGGTGGTGAGTAGGAGACTGAAGCAAGTCTAAGTCATGAATTAAAGGTTTAGTAGGACTAACAAATTCCACCCTATCACACGTTATTGAGACATTATTCACATTTGAGTCGTAAAGTGATTAATTAGTGCAATGATAAGATTAAATGAAAATTAAAATAAAAGCAAAACAAGGTAATAGAAGACTAACTGTGCATTTACATGTTTTTTTTTTTTTTTGAGGTGTCAAAAATAGGAGTAACTCTTATATAGAGTGACTTACAAGGTAGTTTACCATAATTTTAACGTGACCAAAATAAGAATGATTACTATTTAAAGTGATCAAAATAAAAAATTCACGCAAAACATTCTGTTACAATTTAATGGTGGAGTAACTAATTTAATCAATTATATTTTTGGTGTCGAAATTATAAAAAAAAAAGATTGGGATAACTAAAATAGGAACGACTTGCCCCTATTTAGAGTGACTAGTGAGGTAGTTTACTCAAATTAAAAATTGAATTGTGAAGAGCTTAATTTACAATATATCATTGTTTTATAGTTTTTATAAATACTTTAAATTTGAATTTGAAGCTTTAGATTGAAAGTAAAGTTAGTTCCAGTTTTAGGGACTAAATTGAATAAATTAAGAAGTTTGAATAAAATAGAAATTGATTGCAAATTGGTTGTTTATTGATACTGCTACGTGTTTATGTTAATCCGTAGCTAACGTTGATCCAGATTCCTTGAAAAGGAAGGGAAAATCCTAAGTCGTCGACAAATAGCTCATAATTTACAATATGTATTTCTATGACTTAAAGACCTATTTAATTTTTGTGCTTTCATGTTATTTTACCATGTACATTGTTGAGTTAAGTTGTTATGAATAACTTGAATTGATCTGGCTTAGTTACTATAAAATGATGAGGCATGGATTAATTTGAATCAAGTAGAAATTTAAAATTTGATTAGTTTTAGACAATTGGTATGAAATTAAATTGAGGTATTTTGTGACATATGATAATTTAGTTGTCGATGATAGAATCTAAATTGTAATGAATGTGATTTGGTCTACATGTAACGAAAAGAGAAAAGGATAAGTTAATAACTGATATGCCATGAGGGCCAGAGTGCTATATAAATCATTGTTGTCGGGCAATCTGGAGTGGTAGGTCATCATTGTCGGACAACCTGGGATGATGAATTTGAATTGAAAAAACCATCATTGTCGGATAACTCGGGTTGGTAGGCATTGTGCAGAAAGTCATCATTGTCGGGAAATTCGGGATGACAAATTAAGTTGAAGTGATAACGAGCTAAACGTTACCTGGAAAAAGAATGAGCTTATAAGCTTGGGATTTTGTTGAGAAGGTAACATGAACTTGGGCTTTATGTGTAAGGAATGAATACCAAATGATGAGATTACAACTTAAATGCTACATTGTATCATCTCTATTATGTTGCTTTATGTTATAGATATACTACTGAGTTATGTTACTCAATGTATGATTTAATTTCCATGCGTAGGCTAGCTAGGTTTCTACTAAAGGTATTGTGTTTCGACTTCCACATCCAAGCATTACTCTCAGACTCAACAATATTTATTTGTTTAATTTTTTTTTTATAACTTGGCATGTATCTAAGTGGTTGGATCATGTTGAATTTGATGTTAAAAGATGGTATATAATTAAATTTGACATGTTGTCATGTGTATATATATGGTATGTAACTTAGGATTCCTCTAGTTGAATGCTATATAGTATGAGAAGGTGTTTGAGAATGCAATGCATATATGTGCCTAACAAATTGTTGATATATTATATGTCACTAAGTGCAACTGTGTGTGATTTGAAACTATTATGGATGATTGAATGGTAATTAATTAATGAATATGACATATTATAGCTTGAACCAATGATCAAGTCAGATGTTAGGTGTTACAATCACTTTCATTCAAACACTATATTTTTCTTAGCAATTAGCAACTACTCGTTTCAAGAAAAAGGAAAACCACAAAACTCTAAATCAATGTTGAAGTCGTCCATTAAAGGTTTAATACATCCATATAGTAAGAATGCTTATGTGCCATTCAAGGTGGGCCTTTATAAAGAGGGCTTTTCTCAGCTATTAGCATTCAAAATTGAAACAACAAAACACTATTTCATTTCTTCTTGCTTCATATTTGATGATTACGATGTCAAGTAAGAGTTCTCATAAACTTGTTTTATTTTTTGCAATATCTTATCTTCTTCTTCAGGAGAAATGCACTGAAGCAAGCGTATTGTGCAAAGAGAGTGAGAAAAAAGCGCTACTTGAATTTAAGCACAGCCTTCAAGCCATGGATTCGTCAGGCGACGATGCCCTTTTTTTATGGGAAACTGAGGAGTGCTGTTTTTGGCATGGCGTCGAATGCAACAGCCTTACG
The DNA here is from genome assembly GCA_008044935.1 of Gossypium turneri. NCBI lineage: Eukaryota > Viridiplantae > Streptophyta > Magnoliopsida > Malvales > Malvaceae > Gossypium > Gossypium turneri. The sequence continues at coordinate 4,593,630 of CP032575.1, read as the reverse complement.
GGATACGTCGAAATTCTCGATTTTAGCTTGCAATCTTGGGTTGTAGCAGGTACGATTAGCCCTTCACTGCTTAAACTACATCATTTGACTTCTTTAAATTTCAACAGTAATGATTTTAATGGAAGTCTCATCCCAGAGTTTTTTGGTTCCTTGAAAAAATTGAAATTACTGGATCTCTCTAATGCTAATTTTAGAGGTCCAATTCCTTCTCTACTTGGAAATCTTTCAATGTTGGAAACTCTTAGATTGGGTGGTAACGGTGGAGACGTGACGTATCGCCATAATTTCAAAAAAATGTTCAGTGTCGGAAAACTTGAGTGGCTTTCCCATCTTTCTCGTTTGAAAGAGGTCGATCTCAGTTTCACTAATCTGAGCAATGCCAATGATTGGTCTCAAGTCATTAGCCACCTTCCTTTGCTCCAAAAACTAAGTCTAAGACATTGTGATCTTCCAAGCATATCTTCTTCATCACTTTCCCTTGCCAACTCTTCTACATCTCTCACCTATCTCGATCTCTCTGATAATAATCTCCCTTCTTCTGCCATATATCCATGGTTGTTTAATGTTAGCAGCAACCTTGTTTCCCTTAATCTCTCAAGTAACAAGTTGAAAGGTCCAATTCCAGATGCTTTTGGGAACATGAAGGCTATTCAAGAACTTTATCTGAATGATAATCTTTTGGTACTAGCTGAGAATCAAGTTAGGGGCGATTCTGGGTTGAATGAAATCGGAAAACTACCCGATTTTTAGGGTTCTAGATCTTGGGTACAACCTTTTAAATGGATCCATAAGTAAAAGCATTGGACAACTTTCCAACCTGCATGTCTTGCGGCTTGCAGGGAATTCTTTTGATGGTGATGTGATTTCTGAAGCTCATCCCTCAAATTTCACCAATTTACAGGTGTTGGATTTATCGTTCACTTCTTTGACTTTGAAATTCAACACCGGATGGATTCCTCCTTTTCATCTGAGTCAAATAATGCTTTGCTCATGCAAGTTAGGGCCTCGTTTCCCAGATTGGCTTCGGACTCAAATGGACTTCCTACTGGTTTTGGAATACTTGATATTTCTGCTTCAGGAATTTCGGATTCTCTTCCCTACTGGTTTTGGGACCCATTTCAGAGATTAAGGTACCTAAATATGTCTTTCAATCAGATCAGTGGTACTTTTCCAAATAACTCTATCCACATAAGCCATCTAGATCTAAGCTCTAATAATTTCTCAGGACCATTGCCACATTTCTCTTTAGACTTCAGTGATATCGGGACCATTAAACTTTCCAAACACAAGTTTAATGGTTCAGTCTCTCCAATTTGCAATATTACTAATGAAGTCTCTTTGGCATTGCTTGATCTCTCAAATAATCAATTTTCTGGAGTGGTTCCTGACTGTTTTCACAGTTTCCGGTCTTTAACAGCTTTGAATTTGGGTGATAATAGTTTCTCCGGCTCACTTCCAAGCTCCTTAGGATCCCTGATTTCACTTGAAATGCTAAGTTTACGTGGTAATAAATTCTCAGGAGAATTACCTTTATATTTACAGAATTGTACAGAGTTAAAATTCCTGGGTACTTGAGTGATAATGAATTATCAGGAGAAATACCTATGTGGCTCGGGCAGCGGCTTTCATCTTTGGTTTTTCTTAGCCTTCAAAGGAATCAGTTCAGGGGAAGGATTCCTCATCAACTTTGTGAATTGAAATATCTACAAATCTTAGACCTCTCTGTAAATAAAATATCTGATTCCATACCACTGTGCCTCAAAAATTTCAATTCCATGGCAAAAAAAGTGAGTTTAGATAGAAGGATTGAGCTTCACCTGTTAGATCAACCGTATGTGAGATCGTTGATTGATGTTAGGTATGTTGATGAGGCATTGATTACATGGAAGGGAACAAAGCAAAACTATCCACAACTTGGACTGCTACTAGCCATTGATCTCTCGTGTAACAAATTAACTGGAGAGATTCCTGAAGAATTAAATAGTCTTCAAGAACTGGTTGCATTGAACCTGTCAAGAAATTTTTTTACAGGAAAAATTCTTCAAAAGATTGGGCATCTAAGACAACTAGAGGTGCTTGACCTGTCAAGAAACAAGTTTTCAGGAAACATCCCAACGAGCTTGTCTGAATTAACATTTCTAAGTATCTTGGACTTGTCTTACAATGACTTGTCAGGAAAAATTCCAACCAGCACTCAACTACAGAGCTTTGATCCTTCTTCATTTTCCCATAATAAAGGACTTTGTGGTCCTCCTGTTTCACCGAATTGCTCAATGGTGGAACCACCTCCTGGCAAACCTGCAGTAGGAGGTGAAGAAGATTCTGATGATCAGTTCATGAAATGGTTTTACATTGGCATGGGACTTGGATTTGTTGTGGGTTTCTGGGGGTTTTGCAGTGTTGTGTTCTTCAAGCGTTCATGGAGGCATTCGTATTATCGTTACTTGGATAGTGCAAAGGATTGGGTTTATGGTTCATTTGTTTTGCTGAAAACAAGGTTAGTGAGGAGAATCAAAGGTCTTTCAACAAGGTAATAAATTGACTTTCTTCACTCCTTAGTAATGTTCTTTCAACATTGAGAAATATATCTTAAACTAAACAACAAAGTTCCATATTATTGATTTTCACGTCTGATTAGAACTGCAACTGAAGGTGATATTTCCTGCACCTGAGAAAATCTTAATAAAAAAGTTTATAAATTTATACATATTTGTGTTTGTGATGATTTCTAATTTCTATATATTAAGAAGAGAGTTGTGATGGCTTTCTTTCACTTTCTTGTAATACCTTTATCTTTATCTCATATTTGGTTTGTACATTTCTTTATTGTCAAAAGTACTTTCATCAAAACAAAAAAAGATTACTTAGCTAATCAAAAGGAAAAAATATTGATTGGAAAAAAAAAATCAAAATTATAATAATAGTCTCCATAAAATATTGAAAATCTTCTTTAATTTTAGGCTTAAATCATAAATTATTATCTATATTGTATCATTTTTTTAATCTTGATATCTAAGCTGTTTTTTTTTTTTTTCTAAGTTGGCATCTTCGTTAGTGAAACCGTTATGTCTATTTCAAAAAAAGAAACTAAACGCATAAATTAGTATCTAAACTATGCATTTTTTCATTTTAATATTTTTTTTAAAATTGGATTATTGTAAAGTAATTGATTAAAGAAGAAAAAATCCACTTGAAAAATCAAAGGAAAAGTAGAAATAGTCAAAAAGATAATTTCCCATGGAACAAGAAGAAAGACATACATGGTTGATTACCTATAATTATATTTCTCACTTTATATGAGTTGGAAGCGCTTTTTACAACATTAGCACTAAAAATGGCTAGACTATTTTTTTTTTATTCTCTGGTTGTGAAAATAAAACTTACAAAACATATCTTTATATGGACCAAAAGTCACATTTCTCTTATTTTCTTAAGCAATGCGAGATATGAGTTTATATAGACTTATAACATATTTGCGGTTTATTCCTAAATAATGTGAGATTATGTACTCTTTTACCCATATCTTTTCTTATGTTTGGTGCTATGAATAAAGGGGAAGAGAAAGAGAAAGAGAAAGGTGAAGATGTGTATGTGTATGTGAGAGATATTATTAAATAATAATTCAATTAAATTAAAATTTTTAATATTATGAAAAATGTTATATATCAACTTTTAATTAGTTGAAAGAATTTTTCTAACAACTATAATAGTATAGGCCATAATAGTTATGAAATTATAGTTTAGATTGTTTTCTCACAAAAAATAAATTTAAATATTTAACCAAAAAATATATAATTTAAAGGTTTCTTATTCCAACTTTTATTTTATACAACAATAGTATAAAAATATTATAATAATAATAATAATAATAATAATAATAATAATAATAATAATAATAATAATAATAATAACGAAACAAACATTACTATTAGTTATAATTACGGGATCACAAGATACCTTTTCATCAGTGTTTACACAAATACTAAAGCTCCAAAGTTAGTGATGAATTAAGTGAAATGAACTCAACAAAAATAATTAAAAAATAAATAAAATTTTAATAGAGAAAACAAATTTGTGTAGCCTTTAATTTTATGTTGTTATGTTGTTATTTTATCTTTCTTCTTCTGTCAAATGTAATTTGATCAACAAAAAGATTTCATTAATCAAAAAAATGAAAAATATTTATTTGGAAAAGAAAAGAAAATAAAAATTATAATAATAATTTTGATAAAATATTTAGAAGCAATTACATAAAATAAAAAAATTAAATATGTATGAAAAAATCATTTTTTTGGATATTATGATATTAAATATTAACTTTTTTTTGAATTAGAAAAATAATATAAAATAAAATAAATTATTTGAATTAAATTTATTAATAACTAATAATAAATAAAAGTAATTAAAAATAAGTTAAATACCAACAACTTAAATATACCTAATAACTTAAACATAAAAATTTCAAACAAATAAAAAAATTCATAACAATATTCCAAATTTAACATTTTCAATCATATCTCATATATTTGTACCTATAAAAATTTGGATAAGAATTCGTGAAATAAACAAAAAATTTTATTTATAAAAAATTATTTATAATTAACAATAAATAAATGCAAATTAACATTTAACCCCAAACATTATTTAAGATTTATCAGAAAACATTTGATTAATTTAAATTCTGAAATCCTACATTAATAAAGATAGTAGAAAAATGTATAACCTTCCTATGATCCACAACAGATTTGATGAAAGAAGTTGCATTGAACCCGTCAAGAAAGTTTTTTTACAGGAAAAATTCTTCAAAAGATTGGGCATCTAGAGGTACCAATTTATTGTTTAAGCTTTTTTAAAAATAGATTTAACAGTTTGACTAATGGAGGTACTAACTTGGAAAAAAAAATAGTTTAGATACCATTTGTGACCCCAAAAAAAATTTAGACTAGAAAAAAATATATAATTTAGATACCAATTTATGAGTTAAGTCTTATTTTTAATATATAATATAGTATTAAAAATATTTATATTTTTTACAAATCTAGTAATACTCATATTGCATTATAGTATTTATTTTTAATATCATTTTTCTTTTTTTTTCATAATTATCTTTTTAACTTATGAAATTTCAACCATTTAGTTCTTTAAAAAAATTAATATTTAAATAAAATATTGATAAATACTATCATTTTGAAATTATTCATTTTAAAATTATAATATTCTAAAATCTAGAAAACTTTAAAGTTCTATTGATAAAAAATAATATCTTTAAATGATTTAGGGGTTTTTTATTTTTATTTAGGGATTCCTTTTTCTTTTTGGGGAAAATATTTAGTTTTTTTTCCATTTTTAACAGGAAATTTTGTTGCATTGCAAAATTCAAGAAGATTAAAATGGGATTTGTACAAGCCCAATAATGCCCGGGCCTAAGCAAATAAATAGGCCTAAATACTAGACCCAACCTACTAAACCCAGCCCATATACAAATAAAAACAAATGTAAACTAAAACCCAATAATTGAAACCCAATGGCCCAAGTTACTAAACCAAGCTTGCTAGCCCAAAACACCAGCAGGAACCCTAGGAGCAGCAGCTCCCACACGCACGCCGCAACAGCGCCCACACGCCGCGCTTGTCGCTCCGCACTCGTCGCGCGCACTCCATGGTCACCAAACCTGCGAAAAAGGGGGACACAAGCGCAGCAAATAACGGAAAGAAGTTGGGGTTTTGATTTTTTTTCAGATTTTTGGTGTTAATCGGCTATATAAAGCCGATGAAAATCTGTATCAAGGGGGGGAGTTTTTTGGAGTGTAAAAACTGTCGAAAATAAAGAGAAATACTGAGATTTCAAAGATTTTTTTCGAAGGTGAATCGTGTTTTTATTTTTTATTTTCCTTATTTAGTTTTCATTTAAAATATAAAGAAAAGGAAGGAAAAACTTACCCATACGCCGAACCCGCCGAGTCGTGGCCATCTCCGTCGCAATCGGAGCCTTGGCGCAAAGGGGAGCGGCGGTGCTCAAAGGGTTGAGGGAACCCTAAAAAAATCTTACAGAAAAAAGAAAGAATTTGAAATTCTTTCTTTTAGTTTTAATTTTGTTTCTTTTAAAATTTAAAAGCAAAGACGAAATGGTGCTGTTTGGGGAGGGGGGGTCCGCGCGTCAGACCTTAAATGGTCTATTCACGCATTCGGTCCCCCTAGTCTTGCGGTGTGTTTAAATTAAGCTTCTGATTTCTTTTAAATTTTCCCGCAAGTTTTATCTCTGTTTCAATTTGGCCCATGCTGCTGCGCAGCGTTTTGGGAGGCGGGAATAATTTCCCTTTTGGTCCTCCATCGTCGCTGGCACATTCGAGTTGGTCCTTTTTTTATTTATCTCGAATTTGCCCCCATTTTTCTGTCTTTTGTTCAATCTGGATCATTTCTTTTTAAGCTATTTTATTTTTAAATGTTATTATCGTGATTATGCTCTACCATTATTATTTTTTTTGTATATATTTTTTGTTATTATTATTAACATTATTATTGCCGTAATTATTATTATTTCTATATTTAGATACGCATCTTTTATATAGTATACATATACATATTTTTTTATATTATATATTCTTAAACTTTTTAAACGCATCCATATATTTTACATGCACTTTTATTTCTTATGTATATATATATTTATTTTATCTTTTTAACTTTTATATGCTTTATATTATATATATACTTATACATTTTATTTTTCTATTTTGTAAATATATATACATATATGCTTATACATTTCTATTATTTTTAAATACATACACAAATACATATTTTCATATTTTTATCTTACTTTCAGAATTTTCATATGTACATATACATATATTTTTTGTAAAATATGTAACACCCCTTACCCATATTCGACACCGGAATAGGATACGAGGCATTACCGGAGTTTACTAATTAATTTTTAGACATTTCATTTTTATCTAACGTTCATATTTATAAACAATCAAAATCAAAACATTAATGAGCTAACGTTAACCAAATTAACTTATACACGCCATAATAACCAGAATCAAATCATCCAAAATTACCGATAGAACTAATGGATAATGTGATATATCTCCAACAAGCTTCCAATAATCATTTCAAAACATCTAATAACTATAAAAATTCCATAAATTGTTAAACTTTCAAATTATTAACATGCTTTTATAATTCTTCACAATATAAATAATGCAACATTTCCTACCAGCCACAATCAAGCTTCCGATAATCATCTCACTGCATCTAATAATTGTACATATTACCAATAATAATTCAATTTCAATAATAAAACACATATCCATATAATATTCATCATAAAATAACATTCACTTTAATTAAAATTATACAGAATATAGTTCATACGAACTTACCAGGCTAATATGCAAAAATACCAAGATACAAGGGCATTTTGGTAATTTTCTATTTTTCTTGATTTTCTACCCGATCTTGATCTAAATTAATTTTTCATTTAATAAGACAACTCATTTCATGCAATTTGGTCAATTTTGACATTTTTCCAAAATTACCCCTAAAGTTTTACTTTTATTCAATTTAGTCCCAGAGCCCAAATCATGCAAATTAACCATTTATAATGCAAACCCATGCTAGCAGAATATCCATACATTTATTTTCCTCCTCCTCTCCATTCCACATCCTTAATATATATAAAACATGCTTATATGTAACATTATCTATAATTTCACATTTACTTGAGTCATAGTCACTAAATTATTTATATCTTGAGCTACAGAACTCTAAATTGAGATCCGTTAATTTTCTCTGAAACTAGACTCACATATCTTCTTACCATAAAATTTTAAGAATTTTTAGTTTAGCCAATAAGTACAGTTTATTCTTTAAAGTCATCCCTGTTCTGCTATCTGACAGTTTCAACCCTTCTTCACTAAAAATTAATTATCTCATCGTACGGGATTAGGATGATGTTACCATTTATTTCTATTAAAAATAGACTCAGTAAGGATTTAAACATATAAATTTAAGCCTCTAATTATTTTTCTCTAATTTTTGATGATTTTCCAAAGTCAGTACAGTGGAACCCGAAATCATTCTGACCTTATCTCACAAAACCTATTATATCTCATAATTTACAATTCCATTGCTTACACCGTTTCTTTTATGATAAGTTAGACTCAATAAGATTTAATTTCATATTTTTTTCATCCTCTAATTCAATTTATACGATTTTTGGTAGATTTTCAAAGTCAGACTGCTGCTGCTGTTTCAAAACTATTTTAGTGTAAAATGTTGATAACTAAATTTATAACACTTTCCTTTCCTTTCTCTTCAATATTTTCCATCACTTTCTCTTATTTCCCTTTACTAACATAATAAGAATATAGAACCTTATATAATGAAACTTTACCTTAACATTAATTTCCTACTTTTTCAATAATATCAAACTCAAAAGTATATAAAAATCTTGATGTTCTTACCTTATGCCATTGATTTCAATCTTTAACTTGATTTTCTCCCTCCTCCAGCTTCTATTTCTTGAATCTAACTTGATATTCTAGCTCCCCATAGTCTCCTTGTCATCTTTCTCTCTTGATGGATATGGAAATTCTTTTGATTTCTAAGTGAAAATGGTGGATTTTTGGTGAAAGGACCAAATTGTAAACAAAGCAAAGCTTTCTTTCTTCCCCTCTTCTTCTCACGTTAATGCATGCAAAAATGGTGGGAATGGATGGATACTTTTCATCCTTCTTTCCACATATATATATACTAAATAAATTAATAATAATAAAATAATATCATTAAAAAATCAAATTAAAATATTAATAAACTAATATTTATTTATTTATTAATTTAAAATATCTCCAACATCATCATTATCTTCTAGATTTCTCTCTCTTCTAATTGACCATTTTGCCCTTTATGATCTTTTAAAATTCCATCCTTGAGTCATCACTTAATTTGGTAAAATTGTGATTTAGTCCCTCAAACTTCTTCACCTTTTTCAATTTGGTCCTAATCCATCCATTTTTCTTAGTTTCTAGATTATTTCTCCCTTAAAATATTTACACTATTGGTCCTTCAACTTTTTCATATTTACACTTTAACCCTCAAGTTTTGAGTATTTACTCTTGGGCAACAAAACTTTTCTCACTTTTGCAATTTAATCCTTTCTTGGATTAATATGTCATAAATATACTTTCCAAAGTTGACATAACTCAATTACCCTTTTTATCACTATATTTTCTTATTTTATCATATCAGTATTTTCATGCAACCTTCCTATCATAATGCAACCCATGTCATAATTTTAAAATAAAATTTTCCTTGTCGAATTTGTGGTCCCAAAACCACTGTTCCATCTAGCCCCAAAATCGGGCTGTTACAAAATAAACATACATATTTTCTTAGAAGTTATTATGAGTTTTACATATTTCATTGTTTTTATAAGCATACCTATATGTATGTGTTCTATTATGCATACACGTATTTCCAAATTTACTTACATGTTGTACGTATTTATATATATATACATTTGTTGTAAATATATATATTTAGCTCATGTTAAAGTATTTGTTTTATGAGGTATATTAACTTTTATCATTTTTCTAAAAAAGGGAAAATATATTTGGTTTTGTCAATACATCAAAATTATTGTCTCTCGATTCATTTTTTTTTGAATAAAAGCATTATTCGAAGTTTGGGGTTTTCAAGGGAAATTGAGCCCTAACGTATTGGGTTCTGATTTTCTTTGTTAATCTTAAATAACCGAAGATATTCTATATTCAAAATGCATGAAAATAAAAATCATTTCTGGGAACTTAACTTGTTATGTCCTAACGTATTGGGTGTGGCATGTTACTTTCTCAAAATGAAGATTTTCGCATAAAATAAAAGTGATATTCAAAGTTCGGGGATTATGAGGAATTGTACCCTAACGTATTGGGACTCGATTTCTTTACATGACTTGAGCAATTGATTATCCATTTTCAAATTCCCTCGTTTGAGTTGATTTTAAATTATTTTTTAAACATTCGACACTAAGACATCAAATAATCAATTTGGTACCGATTTTGGGTGTTACGAGGGTGCTAACCCTTCCTCGTGCGTAACTGACTCCCAGACTCGTTTTCTCAAAATTCGTAGGCCAAAATATTTTTTTAAGGTGGGCCGATCACACCTTAATAAAGGATCGGTGGCGACTCCATTTTTATTTTTAAAGTCGACAACTAAATTTTTTGTTTTCAAAAAACGGTTTCGACAGCTTGGCGACTCCATTGGGGACTTTAGAGAGTCGAGCCATAAACTGATTATGTTTGTCTTTGTGTCGGAAATCAAAAGTTTTTTAAAAATTCATGAGTTCCCTTCATACTCATTGATTTTTTATCATGGAACGTCGGCTACTTTGCATTTACATTTGCATTTTTGCATTACATGGTCAGTTTTACCCCTTAAGTGGGAGCGAGAAACTAATCCTTCGTGAGGTTTTCACCTCCGTGCAGGGTAGTGGACCGCTTCCGGGATACATCCGTACTTATGTCTTCGTGAGATTTTCATCTCCGTGCAGCCATAGGGAAATGCATTCCCCTGAACTGAACTCGATCCACATGAGCCTATAATGGGTGAGGATCGAGGAATCTGCTGGTTCGGGTACCCTTACTCTAGAAACTAAGCCTCATATAGTGAGATTTAGGAACTTGCCCTAGGTAGAGCTATACCAAACCCTAGTGGATTCCTGAATAAATGTTCTTGCTATTTCATGTATGTATTGGATTATATCTTTTTGGTGTGATACTGACTTGGGTTTATTTTGTTTTGATTGTATGACATCATGATTGCATTGCATTTGCATCTTAGAAAAGAGATGTTGATTTGAGTTCGATTACTAGATTAGAAAGCTTGTCATAAGGAAATGGGTTTCTTGATAAAGTAGAAAATAATACGGTTGCCTGAATATGTTCCGAGAAAACACAACAAGAGAAAGATAATAGTTTAATGGAGGACTACACAACCATTGCTCCGTTGCCCGAAGACTCAAGCTGACGAAGATTATTCGAGAGCCGCTGAACTTTTTTTTAAAGGGAAGCCAACGAGCATCACGACGATAAAGGAGCAATAAGTCACGGCCCGGATCAAGTAAAAAGGAGATAAAAGAGACATCCCTTTTGAAGAGTTCGTGAGATTTATCTTAATGCTTGAATGAAGAAGAGGATCGAATGACTCCGCCTATAAAGGAAAATCGTATATATATCTGCTTTATGTAAAGAGATTTGTTTTCTAGTAAAGATGTTCTAATAGAATTGAACCAAGAATCAACGTCTCTTTTTGCATTCACTTCATGCATTTGCATTACACAACATCACGTGCATTAAAGACCATTAAAAGACCCTAATTGAGTAAATTATTTCAGCTAAAACCAACATTCCTGCAGTACCCGAACAGAAACTAAAGGAATGGACCAAAGGTTGGAGAGATTAGAGCTGATGCAAATACAGATACTAGAGCAATTGGCCAAATTTCAACAAGATATGAAGGATCAGATGCTAGAAATCCAAAGAAATTTGATGAGCCAGTTAACCCAGTTATTGGATATGAGGTTAGAAAAAGGAAAAAACCCAGTGGTCCACTTTGGGAATGATAATGAAGACCCTGCATATCTTCCAGGCTTTACCCCAACAAACATCCAAGCACAACCAAACACATATCCACAAAGGGTAACTGTTAACATTCGACCACATTATCAGACCAATACCTCGACACCGGTGGATTTTGCGACAGGCTCAGGTTCCAATCTTAGGGGCAATCTAACTAATCCTGTTGTCCTTGATGATCTAGCAGAAACAAAACAGGCGACAGTAGAGTTTTCAAAACAATTTGAAGATCGTTACAAACGGAATGGGCAAGAGTAAAACTCCCAAAACAATACTTCAAAAGTCTCGAGGAAGAGGAAAAAGGAGGTGAATAGTGTGGGTAGGTATAACGAGAGTTATTCAAAGCCGATTACCGCAAACCAGCCAAAGACGATTACTATTGGCCATCAGATCCCCCCAAGACAAGAGTCTGGCACAAAGCAAAACATTAAGAAGTCTCAATTTGCACCAATCCCAATATCGTACCAGGAGCTGTATCAAAGTTTATTTGAAGCACATGTTGTCTCTCCTTTCTACTTAAAGCCTTTACAACCTCCGTACCCCAAATGGTACGACACAAATGTGCAATGTGACTATCATGCGGGAATTACGAGGCATTCTATAGAAAATTGCACTGCCTTTAGAAAGCTGGTCGAAAGGTTTATCAATATGGGCATTGTCAAATTTGAGGATTTATTCAGTACAAAAAACCCGCTACTCAATTATACGGATAATGAAGGGACTGCGATGAATGAAGAAATGTTGGGAAACGTTCACATCAGTGCCAAACACGAAGAAACAACTGGAGAAGAGATCTTGTTAGATGTTCGCCCTTTATAAGCCTAGGAATGTTCTAAATAGTTGGACTACAGAGGAAACCCTGTAGTATTTAGAGTTTGTTAGAGTAATGTTCAGAACACACTTGTTGCTTTTAGCCTAGAAGCAATAAGAACTTATTTGTGAAATAGGCTCATGATAGAACATTATTATTTTAAGAAATGCATAATTGCAATCATCTTTGAGCAAATGTTCTTTCAGTCTTTACGTTTTCTTCATTCTTTTTTTTCTGCCAAACCATTCATTCGTTCCTTCATATTATTCATACATTCTTTTGTATATTCTTTGGGTACCCACTATGGGTCCCCAAATATCAATGACATGAGTAACGCTGCTACAGACCCAGAATCTCCTTTTGAGTGAGGCATGTGTTTAGAGGGATCTCACAACTTTGAAGGTGACATGGATTGTAGCTTATTTCTGGACATATTAAGGATGGTAGAGCAGGAAGGAAATTTTACCCCATGAGGAGACAATAGAGACTGTGACCTTGAGGGAACATGCATGACCGAAAAACAAAGCAAGGCGTTGCTGAGTTACTTCAAGCATTCAAAGATGCCTTCGCATGGCCATACCAGGATGTACCCAGTTCAAGCGCTGTCATTGCAATTTGAACAATAGCCCGATATCAGAAATTTGCAGTATGTTCAAGGTGAATATCATGAATGGTGCAGTGAAAACTCTATAGGGGCAATGCCACTCTTTTCAGTTTATCACGTTTTTTCATTGAAGCTGAAATTTTTTCTCTCCGAGTTTTGGCTGAGCAGAAGTAGGATGAAGATCCGATCCCGATACGATTAGTTGAACCTAATTGAAGAAAAAGGCTAGAAGCTATTCATTACGGTCAGATATACCAAGAATGAATGATGCGAGCCTATAACAAAAGCTTCATTCCAGAGAATTCCGCGAGGGTGACCAAATGTTGAAGATCCTCCCTCTACAAAAAAAAATTGGAGGGAAACGGATGCCATATTGGGATAAACCTTATGATTATAGAGGAGGTTTTTTTTTTCCAAATGAGCTTTGATTTTGAGCGAGATGGATGATAAACCTGCAAAGTCCTGTAAACTCAGATTCGGTCAGGAAATACTCTGCTTAAAGAAGGAGAGGACCAAGGTAAAAACCCGCAAAGGGAAGTTTGAGTCCAAAAAAAAATTGTGAAAAAATGAAAAGATGAAAAAGTAAAAATGGAGAGGCTAAGGTGAAAACCCGTAAAGGGCGCCTTAGACCAAAGGGGATTTGAGTTGAAAACCCAAAAAGGGCGGCTCAAATGTTGATCAAAATGGCATTTGAAATTTTCAAAGCAGCTCAAATACTGATCAAAATGGGGGCATGCAGTGGTCTTGCTATACCTGAATCAACAGGAAAGGGCAGGCGACATCTTGGGGCATCAACAAAGTACTCCTAAACACATGTTAAACTCAGAATGGTCTTCAGAAAGTCTGTACAGCAAAGTTCAAGCTGTGATATCTGGGGCACCTAATCCTTTTACTATTTTTGTTATTCTTGGAGCACTTCATTCATTTCCAAGATACGCATTCCTAAATCAGTTTCTTTGTTATCCATCTTTATTATCCTTGACAATCTATTCATTTTGAGCTATGCTCAGAGCCAACTCTATTCTTATCCATGATCTTTTTGCAAGCATGTTGCATTAGAATAACGATTAATAGACTAATAAAACTTTCACAAGAGAAGTTTTACATATTACTCTAGAAGCTTCTAAATAATATAGGAACCTCAAACAGGACTATTATTTAGAACGTACCAGGTTCAAGGGTGGGAAATCCAATAAAAAAGAGTCTAAACTAAGACCATCCCTTTGAATTTTCTTGTTTAAAGTATTGATTGAACAAAATGGCAAGATGTCGTGTTGGTGACAAAGCTTCAATTAATAAGCAAGCAATAATCACCGAATAATAAGAAGAAGTTGTTCTTGGAGAAGATTTCTTCATTTGTGCATGAGCATTTGGTACAACACCTTGGGAATGGTGTAGGAGACCAAAAAGTTTCACATACTGTATCCTTGAATTGTGATAACAGAGGATTAAGAAAAGGCCAAATCTTTTACTCTTGGGTTACAACGGGAAAAGATGGTACAAATTTTGCATCCCAGTGGATCAAACTTGGAGGTTTACAGTGGGGGGCAATCTGGTCAAGTGCTTATTGGGTTCGCCAGCCGAGCATAAAGGCACTATCGTACATTAAGCGATAAGACCTTAATAAACTTGGAGTAATGATAACTCAAGCGTTAAAATATCATTTTCATGACATTCTACATTCATTCAAATGTCATTCATACATGTCTAGTTAGGAGCATTTGATTCATTCTGTTCATTAGGCATAATTAGGTTTATAAAGTGAATTATACAGGTCATGTTCCACAGAGAACAGATCCGTGAAATTATAAAGCATTGCCTCCCTCAGTTGTAGTGGAGCAAATAAAAAATGGCAGATTTTACCTCTCTGTGGTTACAGTGGAGTACATTGAAGCCAGTAATTCTACTTCCCTGGGCAGCAGTGGAATAGATTGAAGATTTCAGATCTTGTCTCCCTAAGCATTAGTGGAGCAGATCGAAGATGGCAGATTTTACCTCCTCGTGGTTACAGTGGAGTACATTGAAGCCAGCAATTCTACTTCCCTGAGCAGCAGTGGAATAGATTGAAGATTTCAAATCTTGCCTCCCTAAGCAGTAGTGGAACAGATCAAAGATGGTGAATCTTATCTCCCTGTAGTTACAGTGGAGTACATTGAAGCCAGTAATTCTATCTCCCTGGGCAGCAGTGGAATAGATTGAAGATTTCAGATCTTGTCTCCCAAAGCAGTAGTGGGGCAGATCAAATATGGTGAATTTTACCTCCCTGTGGTTACAGTGGAGTACATTGAAGCCAGTAATTCTATCTCCCTGGGCAGTAGTGGAATAGATTGAAGATTTCAGACCTTGTCTCCCTAAGCAGTAGTGGAGCAAATAAAAAATGGCAGATTTTACCTCCCTGTGGTTACAGTGGAGTACATTGAAGCCAGTAATTCTACTTCCCTGAGCAGCAGTGGAATAGATTGAAGATTTCAGATCTTGTCTCCCTAAGCAGTAGTGGGGCAGATCAAAGATGGTGATTTTTACCTCTCTGTGGTTACAGTGGAGTACATTGAAGCCAGTAATTCTATCTCCTTGGGCAACAGTGGAATAGATTGCAGATTTCAAATCTTGTCTCCTTAAGCAGTAGTGGAGCAGATCAAAGATGGTGAATTTTACCTCCCTGTGGTTAGAGTGGAGTACATTGAAGCCAGTAATTCTACTTCCCTGGGCAGCAGTGGAATAGATTGAAGATTACAGGTCTTATCTCCCTAAGCAGTAGTGGAGCAGATCAAAGATGGCAGATTTTACCTCCCTGAGGTTACAGTGGAGTATATTGAAGCCAGTAATTCTATCTCCCTGGTCGGCAGTGGAATCGATCGAAGAAAGCAGATCTTGTCTTCATGTATTGGCGTGAAGTAGATCGAAGAAAGCAGATCTTGTCTTCATGTATTGGCATGAAGTAGATCAAAGAGAGCAGATCTTGTCTTCCCATACGGGTGGCGAAGTAGATCGAAGATACAAGTCTTATCTCCCTAAAGTTGCAGTGGAGCAGACAGAAATAATCGGTCCTATCTCCTTGGAGTTGCAATGGAGTGGATTAAAACCACAGATCTCATCTCTCTGAAGTTGCAGCAGAGCAGATCGCATCAGATTTATTTTTAAGTTGTAGCAGAACAAGTTGAAGCTATATGACTTATCTCCCTGAAGTTGCAGTGGAGCAGATTGAAGATAGCAAATTTTGAAGCTACAGCATACGAATCCTATCTCCCTGACATTCCAGTGGAGTGGATTGAAACGATAGTTCCTGTACCTCTGAAGATGCAGTCGGAAGGAATGAGGCTACTAAAAGAAAGGCACTGAAGAAGTTGATGCTCAGTAAGACCAGGCACAATTGGGCTTTTGGTCTTTGCTCTATTCCCGTTACATGACAACGAGCAAAGAGGGGCAGCTGTACAAGCCCAATAATGCCCGGGCCCAAGCAAATAAATAGGCCCAAATACTAGACCCAACCTACTAAACCCAGCCCATATACAAATAAAAAAACAAATGTAAACTAAAACCCAATAATTGAAACCCAATGGCCCAAGTTACTAAACCAAGCTTGCTAGCCCAAAACACCAGCAGGAACCCTAGGCGCAGCAGCTCCCACACGCACGCTGCAATAGTGCCCACACGCCGCGTTTGTCGCTCCGCGCTCGTCGCGCGCACTCCACGGTCACCAAACCTGCGAAAAAGGGGGACACAAGCGTAGCAAATAACAGAAAGAAGTGGGGGTTTTGATTTTTTTTCAGATTTTTGGTGTTAATCTGTATCAAGGGGGGAGTTTTTTGGAGTGTAAAAACAGACGAAAATAAAGAGAAATACTAAGATTTCAAAGATTTTTTTTGAAGGTGAATCGTGTTTTTATTTTTTATTTTCCTTATTTAGTTTTCATTTAAAATATAAAGAAAAGGAAGGAAAAACTTATCCATATGCCGAACCCGCCGAGTCGTGGCCATCTCCGTCGCAATCGGAGCCTTGGCGCAAAGGGGAGCGGCGGTGCTCAAAGGGTTGAGGGAACCCTAAAAAAATCTTACAGAAAAAGAAAGAATCTGAAACTTTCTTTTAGTTTTAATTTTGTTTCTTTTAAAATTTAAAAGCAAAGACGAAATGGTGCTGTTTGGGGAAGGGGGGTCCGCGCGTCAGACCTTAAATGGTCTATTTACGCATTCGGTCCCCCTAGTCTTGCGGTGTGTTTAAATTAAGCTTTTGATTTCTTTTAAATTTTCCCGCAAGTTTTATCTCTGTTTCAATTTGGCCCATGCTGCTGCGCAGTGTTTTGGGAGGCGGGAATAATTTCCCTTTTGGTCCTCCATCGTCGCTTGCACATTCGAGTTGGTCCTTTTTTTGTTTATCTCGAATTTGCCCCCATTTTTCTGTCTTTTGTTCAATCTGGATCATTTCTTTTTAAGCTATTTTATTTTTAAATGTTATTATCGTGATTATGCTCTACCATTATTATTTTTTTTGTATATATTTTTTGTTATTATTATTAACATTATTATTGCCGTAATTATTATTATTTCTATATTTAGATACGCATCTTTTATATAGTATACATATACATATTTTTTTATATTATATATTCTTAAACTTTTTAAACGCATCCATATATTTTACATGCACTTTTATTTCTTATGTATATATATATATATATTTTATCTTTTTAACTTTTATATGCTTTATATTATATACATACTTATACATTTTATTTTTCTATTTTGTAAATATATATACATATATGCTTATACATTTCTATTATTTTTAAATACATACACAAATACATATTTTCATATTTTTATCTTACTTTCAAAATTTTCATATGTACATATACATGTATTTTTTGTAAAATAAACATACATATTTTCTTAGAAGTTATTATGAGTTTTACATATTTCATTGTTTTTATAAGTATACCTATATGTATGTGTTCTATTATGCATACACGTATTTCCAAATTTACTTACATGTTGTACGTATTTATGTATATATACATTTGTTGTAAATATATATATTTAGCTCATGTTAAAGTATTTGTTTTATGAGGTATATTAACTTTTATCATTTTTCTAAAAAAGGGAAAATATATTTGGTTTTGTCAATACATCAAAATTATTGTCTCTCGATTCAATTTTTTTTGAATAAAAGCATTATTCGAAGTTTGGGGTTTTCAAGGGAAATTGAGCCCTAACGTATTGGGTCCTGATTTTCTTTGTTAATCTTAAATAACCGAAGATATTCTTTATTCAAAATGCATGAGAATAAAAATCATTTCTGGGAACTTAACTTGTTGTGTCCTAACGTATTGGGTGTGGTATGTTACTTTCTCAAAATGAAGATTTTCGCATAAAATAAAAGTGATATTCAAAGTTCGGGGATTATGAGGAATTGTACCCTAACGTATTGGGACTCGATTTCTTTACATGACTTGAGCAATTGATTATCCATTTTCAAATTCCCTCGTTTGAGTTGATTTTAAATTTTTTTTAAACATTCGACACTAAGACATCAAATAATCAATTTGGTACCGATTTTGGGTGTTACGAGGGTGCTAACCCTTCCTCGTGCGTAACTGACTCCCGGACTCGTTTTCTCAAAATTCGTAGGCCAAAATATTTTTTTAAGGTGGGCCGATCACACCTTAATAAAGGATCGGTGGCGACTCTATTTTTATTTTTAAAGTCGACAACTAAATTTTTTGTTTTCAAAAAACGGTTTCGACAGGATTAATTATGGGTGTTGTGAGAAAGAGGTTTCATTCAACTGTTAGTTTTATTAATTTCTATGATTAAAGTGAAAACAATTAAAGTAAGGTTATTAAATTAAAAGAACTTTTATAATTTTTTTAATTTACAAATCAAAATCAAAATATATTTAATTATAATTCAAATCACAATTTTATAATTGGGATATTGTAAAGTAATTGATTAAAGAAGAAAAAAGTTGGAGGTGAAAAATCAAAGGCAAAGTAGAAATAATCAAAAGCTAATTTCCTGAAATAAATTCCTCAAATAAGTATCGAAATATTTAGAACAAAACTTCAGAAAATTGAGAGAGTTGAGAGTTTTAAAAAAAAATAGAAAGAGTTAGATTTGAATGAAAATAAAAAAAATTAATATTTATAGAGAAAAATTATTGTTGGGGGCATTAAAAAATTTTATTGTTACCAACATTCAAAAAAATAATCGTTAAAATATGTGTCCAATTAGACACGTTTTCATACTATCTCTATAGAAAAAATCTATTTTCTCAAATTAAATAAAAACAACCTAAAAGACAAAAAAAAAAAAAAAAAAAAAGGGGCATATATACCGTTTTATTTGTTTTGTTCCTTGGGTTTGAGAATGTTGGTGTGAGGTTGTTTTTTTTTTTTTTGGTACCTTTTCAACAATGATTTTTAAACATATGGAAAAAATACACCATTTTTTTATATTTGTAAAATAAGATATAGCACAAAGGAAAGACTTTGGTCTTTATTTAGGGAAGGCTTTCTAAAATATAAGAAAAACTAATATGACAGAAAATTAGCAAAAGCTAAAATCTTCGTTTGATTCATGAGTTTAATCATCGATGTAAAGATAGTTTTATAGTTCTTTAATAGATTAGTTATAATTATTTATGTTTCGCTTAGCAACCAATCTCTCCTTACTTTGTTGATAATAAAGACGAAACTCATTAAAATTATTTCCCTTATCAATAAACCACCAGTTTGAGTCTAAGATTTAGTTTACCGATAGCATTAAAAATAGGAGACACCTAATTCTAACTAACCAACACGCAAGTGAGGTTCATTTAGAATAGATCATATGTTCATGTAACATGAATTGCATACGTAACTTATATCCAATCATGCTATTCAAAGCAAGCATTATCATTAATTAAACAATTACAGATTTAATTATTCTAATTGACAAACCAAAATATTTTAAGCAATTGAATGTGATATCAATATTCGACTAACTTAAATATTTGTAATTAAAACAGAAAACATCAACAAAAAAGAATAGTTGCAATGGTTGTCTTGTATTCATATTTGGTGCTTTGCCCTAAATAAGGGTCATTCTTATTTTGGTCACATTTTTCTTTTATTTATTTGGTCACTCGAAAAGGAAATTGATCAAATTGGTCATTCTGTCATTTAAATGGTAATAGAAGACTAATGGCGAATTTAGCATTGCTTTTGAGAAGTGCTTTTAAAAAGTGTCAAAAGTGCTTTGGGAGAGAAAAAAATAAAAATTTTAACTTCTCAATTTAGGGAAAAGTGCTTTTGAAAAGCAAATAAATTCTTTCAAAAGTTGCTTGTTTAGCATTCCTTTTATTCGAAAATGATTTTTACGTCAAAAGTGCTTCTAAAAACTACTACTAAACACACATGTATTTTTTTTGGAGTGTCAAAAATGGAAATGACTCTTATTTAAAGTAATTCAACTCAACAATTACATAGTATGAACTATATTAAATAACTCAACAATTAGAAACTACTACTAATCACGTTGTTATTAGGCTTTACCCTTCTCTTGTAATTCACCACAAAAAACTTGTACTCAAAATAAATAAATTAAAATCAAGTCCATTAAGAGTTCAATAGTGTGGAAAATGATAAATGCATGTATAACTATATTAATGCAATTTATTTTTCCTATACTTCTTTCATTGATATTCATTTTAACTTTGAAATATAGTTGACATGTAATTAAATTAAAAATATTAATGTATTTTTATAAATTAATTTATTAAATTAATTACAAAAATATAATTAAATTGTTTTTATTAATATAGATTTTAAATTATGAAAAATATTATTTTATATATTTATCTTTAAATTTTAAATAATTCATCTTGTTTTAAAAAAAATAAAAATTTAAACATACTATAATGTTGAAATAAATAAAATAAAATAAATTGAAATCATTTTCCATTAAATGGTAATTAGTTCTTCCATACCATTTTTCACATTTTTATAGAAAAATTCTATCAATTATTGTTATTTTGAATTATGAGAGGCATATAGAAATTTAAATCATTGAAAATTTTTAAATTTTAATTGATTTAATTTTTTAGTTGTTTATCAAACAATTCAAAATATAAATTTTTAGGGTGTTATAAATCGAAATTAATAAATTAATTTGATTCATGAATTTGATCATCAATGCTAAGATGGTTTTAGTGTTTTTTAATAAATTAATTTTAGTTGCCGATATCACGCCTAGCAATCAATCTTTCTTTACCTTCCTGATAATCAAGAGGAAACTTGTTGAAATTTTTTCCGTTATCGATAAACAACCCTGTAAGTTCTAGCCTAGGATTTAACTTACCGATAGTATTATCTAATTCTAACCAATCAACACAAGTGGAATTCATTTAGAATCAATTAAATAATTACAAAATTTACTATTTTAATTCACAAGACAAAATATTTTAACAATTGAATTCGTTTATTAATAAAATTTTATTTGCTGAGCTCAAAAAAGAAAAAAGAAAGAATAGTTGCAATGTGTTTTTGGTGGTGAGTAGGAGACTGAAGAAGAAAATAGATGGAAAATTAAATTAACTAAAACAAAAGGCAAGTCTAGTTGTCCACTACAACTTTTTCTTTCTAAAGAAATAATATTTTACCAGTATCGTTGAAAAATTAACACAAAAAGTAAGTCTAGTGTGGAAAATTGAAAAATTACATTGTAAAGCTCAAGTGGAAATTAGAACAAAAGCAAAACATGCCTTAATTAGTGGTTATTGTCAAAAAGTAATTGGACACAAGAATTGCAATTGCAAGGTATTTTCTGATCCATATTATTGAAGAATTCAAGACCCATTGTTCATTTGCTTCATATGAAACTGATGAAGAAAATTGTGGGTAAATTAAATTAATTGAGTTGAAACAGAAAGCAAGTGTAAGTCATCAATTAAAGGTTTAGTAGGACCAACAAATTTCACCCTATGACACGTTATTGAGACATCATTCACATTTAGTCGTAAAGTGATTAATTCAAGAAGAAAATTGAAAGCACAAACATCCATAATCTCTCATCAGTGCTAACAATAACAGTGCAATGATAAGATTAAATGAAAATTAAAACAAAAGCAAAACAGGCCTTAATTAGTTGTCCACTACAACTTTTCCATTCTAAAGAAATAAAGAACACTTAAATAGCTAGAAATAATTTACCATTATCATTGAAAAATTAACACAAAAAGTAAATCTAGTGTGGAAAATTGAAAAATTACATTGTAAAGCCGAAGTGGAATTTAGAACAAAAGCAAAACAGGCCTTAATTAGTGGTTATTGTCAAAAAGTAATTGGACACAAGAATTGCAATTGCAAGGTATTTTCTGATTCATATTATTGAAGAATTCAAGACCCACCATATGAAACTGAAGAAGAAAATTGTGGGTAAATTAAATTAATTGAATTGAAACAGAAAGCAAGTCTAAGTCATCAAGTAAAGGTTTAGTAGGACTAACAAATTCCACCCTGTCACACGTTATTGAGACATTATTCACATCTGAGTCGTAAAGTGGCTAATTAAAGAAGAAAATTGAAAGCACAAACATCCATAATCTCTCATTAGTGCTAACAATAACAATGTATTTTATAAATTAATCCCATCAATTTATCATTCCTATTTTTGTCATCATTTTCTTTTATTAATTTGATCACCCAAAAAAGAAATCTATCAAATTTGTCACTCTACCATTAAAATGGTAATAGAAGACTAACTGTGCATTTACATGTATTTTTTTGGGGGTGTCGAACATAGGAGTAACTCTTATTTAGAGTGACTAACAGGGTAGTTTACCATAATTTTAAAGTCACCAAAATAAGAATAATTACTATTTAAAGTTATCAAAATAAGAAATTTGCATTAAACATTCTATTACAATTTAATGGTGGAGTAACTAATTTAATCAAATTTTTTTTGCTGTTGAAATTATAAAAAAAAATTGAGATGACCAAAATAGGAACGACTGACCCCTATTTAGAGTGACTAGTGAGGTACTTTACCCAAATTAAAAATTGAATTGTGAAGAGCTTAATTTACAATATTTCATTTTTTTATAATTTTTATAAATGCTTTAAAAACGATGAGAAGTTTTTTATTAGTACCATATTTGAATTATTAAAATAATTTATATATTTTAATTATGTTAATAATTCTATTAATTACATGAAATAAAACTATATTTCGAATATATTAAAAATACATCAATTATGATTTGAATTTTTTATTATGATATTTGAATGGTCAAATAACAAATGACGTAATTATAATTAATTTTTTTATCATATAAAATTTATATATGCTTAAAATATTTTATTATTATGTTAATAATTATTAAAATGTAAGTAAATAAAATCATTAAATATATTAAAAATTAAAGATAAAAGTAAATATAATTTGATAAATTTTAAAAAATAAAAATCCAATTTCAAAGTTTTCTCTACAAAATGTCGTCAACTTATTTCATTCCTCATTTGTTTGATTTCAATTTCTTAAGAGATTCATTTCGACTTTTTGGTTTCCTTTCCAATTTATTAATATTTTTAACACCTATAATTTAATTGTCCACATGGTTTTCTACCTTCACTTTTTTCAATAAATATAATAAAATATCAGTAATATAATATTTAAATTATAATTACAGTTAGATTTCAAAAATGTAGAAAAATTAAACTGCATAAACAATCCTTTGTGTTATTATTTTCTCTATTTTGTCACAATTAATATCACCTTTAGTGGCTACTATAATCATTACTGTCATGACCCGAAAGTCAGTGGTGTCAAAAAATACGATTTTGGGATTTCGTTTCCGTGAACCAAGCTCGTAAATATTAATAAAATATTCTTGGAGTTATTATATTAATGAATTGAAATTCGAATAGGTAATTTTATCGAATTAGTGATTAATTAAAGTTTAGGGGTTAAATCGTAAAGTTTAATTGCTATAGATTTTTAATTAGAAAATGAGTTGAGGACCTAAATTGCAATTAACTAAAGGTCTAAAATTTGCAATTAGACCATGTTGGAATTGATAATTAAAATTGAATTAATAAGTTAAAGTTAATTAACTTAATAAAATAAACATAAAAATAGGGATAGTGGATGAAAACAACATTTTCATCATCTCTTTTCATCTTCTACCCACTGCTAAACAAAGAAAACCTAAGGAGAACTTCAAAGTATTCGGCCATATTTAGTCATTTTCTTGTAATTTTTATGGTTTTAGGTTATGAGAGCTTGATTTGCTAGCCCATGTACTAATTTGTGAAATTATTAAAGCTTTAGGAAGTATCGTTATTGAATTCTTGAAGTTTTAGATGTTAAATTGATAGATATTAAGTTTAGAGGTGAAAAATGACTAAATTGTAAAGTTAATTGATAGTTTCATACATTAAGAATGAAACTGAATAAATTGAAGAATTGAATGTAGAAATGAGAAATAGGAGGTTCCTAATAGTTAATTGTGAAAATCAATATCAATTTGAAGCTTTAGATTGAAAGTAAAGTTAGTTCCAGTGTTAGGGACTAAATTGAATAAATTAAAAGGTTTGAATAAAATGAAAATTGATTACAAATTGGTTGTTTATTGATAGTGCTATGTGTTTATGTTAATCCGTAGTTAACGCTGATCTAGATTCCTAGCAAAGGAAGGGAAAATCCAAAGTATATTGTGACATATGATAATTTATTTGTCCATGATAGAACTTAAATTATAATGAATGTGATTTGGTCTACATGTAATGAGAAAAGGATAAGTTAATAACTATAAGGAACGTGTCAAAAGATAATTGATATGCCATGAGGGCCAGAGTGCTATATAAGTCATTGTTGTTGGGCAATTCGGGGTGGTAAACCATCATTATCGGGCAATCTAGAGTGGTAGGTCATCGTTGTCGAGCAAGCTGTGATGATAGATTTGAATTGAGAAAACCATCATTGTCGGATAACTCGGGTTGGTGGGCATTGTGCAGAAAGTTATCCTTATCGGGAAATTCAAGATGCCAAATTAAGTTGAAGTGATAACGAGCTAAATGTTACCTGGAAAATGAATAAGCTTATAAGCTCGGGATTTTGTTGAGAAGGTAACATGAACTTGGGCTTTATGTGTAAGGAATGAATATGCCAAATGATGATATTAAAACTTAAATGCTACATTGTATCAACTCTATTATGTTGCTTTATGTTATAGATATACTACTAAGTTTTGTTACTCAGTGTATGATTTATTTTCCATATGCAAGTTAGGTTTCAAGTAAAGGTCTTGTGTATTGACTTCCACATCCAAGCATTACTCTCGGACTCAGCATTACTCTTGGCATGTATCTAGGTGGTTGGATCATGTTGAATTTGATGTTAAAGATGGTATATAATTAACTTTGACATGTTGTTATATGTATATATATGGTATGTAACTTAGGATTCCTCTAGTTGAATGCTATAAAGTATGAGAAGGTGTTCGAGAATGCAATGCATATATGTGCCTAACAGATTGTTGATATATTATATGTCACTAAGTGCAACTGTGTGTGATTTGAAACTGCTATGGATGATTGAATGGTAATTAATTAATGAATAACATACTATAGTTCGAACCAGTGATGGGGTCAGATGTAAGGTGTTACAATCACTTCCATTCAAAGACTATATTTTTCTTAGCAATTAGCAACTACTCGTTTCAAGAAAAACGAAAACTACGAAACTCTAAATCAATGTTGAAGTCGTCCATTAGAGGCTTAATACATCCAAATGGTATGAATGCTCATATGCCATCCAAGCTGGGTCTTTATAAAGAGGGCTTTCCTCAGCTATTAGCATTCAAAATTAAAACAACAAAACACTATTTCATTTCTTCTTGCTTCATATTTGATGATTACGATGTCAAGTAAGAGTTCTCATAAACTTGTTTTATTTTTTGCAATATCTTGTCTTCTTCTTCAGGAGGAATGCACTGAAGCAAGAGTATTGTGCAAAGAGAGTGAGAAAAAAGCGCTACTTGAATTTAAGCACAGCCTTCAAGCCATGGATTGGTCGGGCGACGATGCCCTTTTTTTATGGGAAACTGAGGAGTGCTGTTTTTGGCCTGGCGTCGAATGCAACAACCTTACAGGATACGTCGAAGTGCTCGATTTTAGCTTGCAATGTTGGGTTGTAGCAGGTACGATTAGCCCTTCACTGCTTAAACTACATCATTTGACTTCTTTAAATTTCAGCAGTAATGATTTTAATGGAAGTCTCATCCCAGAGTTTTTTGGTTCTTTGAAAAAATTGACATTACTGGATCTCTCTAATGCTAATTTTAGAGGTCCAATTCCTTCTCAACTTGGAAATCTTTCAATGTTGGAGACTCTTAGATTGGGTGGCAACGGCAGGGTTTACAATGTTGGAAAACTTGAGTGGCTTTCCCATCTTTCTCGTTTGAAAGAGGTTGATCTCAGTTTCACTAACCTGAGCAATGCCAATGATTGGTCTCAAGTCATTAGCCACCTTCCTTTGCTCCAAATACTAAGTCTAAGACATTGTGATCTTCCAAGCATATCTTCTTCATCACTTTCCCTTGCCAACTTTTCTACATCTCTCACCTATCTCGATCTCTCTGATAATAATCTCCCTTCTTCTGCCATATATCCATGGTTGTTCAATGTTAGCAGCAACCTTGTTTCCCTTAATCTCTCAAGTAACAAGTTGAAAGGTCCAATTCCAGAAGCTTTTGGGAACATGAAGGCTATTCAAGAACTTTATCTGAATGATAATCTTTTGGTACTAGCTGAGAATCAAGTTCGGGGCGATTCTGGGTTGAATGAAATCGGAAAACTACCAGATTTTAGGGTTCTAGATCTTGGGTACAACCTTTTAAATGGAT
Organism: Gossypium turneri; assembly: GCA_008044935.1. Lineage (NCBI taxonomy): Eukaryota > Viridiplantae > Streptophyta > Magnoliopsida > Malvales > Malvaceae > Gossypium > Gossypium turneri. The sequence continues at coordinate 4,566,696 of CP032575.1, read as the reverse complement.
CCATAAGCAAAAGCATTGGACAACTTTCCAACCTGCATGTCTTGCTGCTTGCAGGGAATTCTTTTGATGGTGATGTGATTTCCGAAGCTCATCTATCAAATTTCACCAATTTACAGGTGTTGGATTTATCGTCCACTTCTTTGACTTTGAAATTCAACACCGGATGGATTCCTCCTTTTCATCTGAGTAAAATAAAGCTTTTCTCTTGCAAGTTAGGGCCTCGTTTCCCAGATTGGATTCGGACACAAATGGACGTCCTAACCCCTGACCTTGATATTTCTTCTATAGAATACCTTGATATTTCTGCTTCAGGAATTTCGGATTCTCTTCCCTACAGGTTGTGGGACCCATTTCAGAGATTATGGTACCTAAACATGTCTTTCAATCAGATCAGTGGTACTTTTCCGAATATCTCTATCGACATAAGCCATCTAGATCTAAGCTCTAATAATTTCTCAGGACCATTGCCACATTTTTCTTTATTCTTTGGTGTTAAGGGGACCATTAACCTTTCCAAAAACAAGTTTACTGGTTCACTCTCTCCATTTTGCAATTTTACTGGTGCAAGTTTTTTGTCATTGCTTGATCTCTCAAATAATCTATTTTCTGGAGTGGTTCCAGACTGTTTTGGAAGTTTCTCGCTTTTAAGAGCTTTGAATTTGGGTGATAATAGTTTCTCAGGCTCACTTCCAAGCTCCTTAGGATCTCTGATTTTTCTTGAAATGCTAAGTTTACGTGGTAATAAATTATCTGGAGTATTACCTTCATCTTTACAGAATTGTACAGGGTTAAAATTTCTCGACTTGAGTGATAATGAATTATCAGGAGAAATACCTATGTGGATCGGTCAGAAGCTTTCATCGTTGGTTTTTCTTAGCCTTCAAGGGAACCAGTTCAGGGGAAGGATTCCCCATCAACTTTGTGGATTGAAATATCTACAAATCTTGGACCTCTCTGTAAATAAAATCTCTGGTACCATACCACCATGCCTCAATAATTTCACTTCCATGGCAAAAAAAGTGAGTTTAGATCGAAGGATTGAGCATCACATCTTAGATACTGGACCCATGATTATATCTTCGGATGGTGATCTTGTTAAGCCTGTGTGGCCTGTGTGGACCATTCAGGTTAGATATGTTGATGAGGCATTGCTTACATGGAAGGGAACAAAGCAAAGCTATCCACAACTTGGATTGCTACTAGCCATTGATCTCTCTTGTAACAAATTAACAGGAGAGATTCCTGAAGAATTAAGTAGTCTTCAAGAACTGGTTGTATTGAACTTGTCAAGAAACCTTTTTAACGGAAAAATTCTTCAAAAGATTGGGCATATAAGACAACTAGAGGTGCTTGACCTGTCAAGAAACAAGTTTTCAGGAAACATCCCAACAAGCTTGTCTGAATTAACATTTCTAAGCAGCTTGAACTTGTCTTACAATGACCTGTCTGGAAAAATTCCAACCAGCACTCAACTACAGAGCTTTGATCCTTCGTCATTTTCCCATAATAGAGGACTTTGTGGTCCTCCTATTTCACCAAATTGCTCAATGGTGGAACCACCTCCTGGCAAACCTGCAGTAGGAAGTGAAGAAGATTATGATGAGTTCATGAAATGGTTTTACACTGGCATGGGACTTGGATTTGCTGTGGGTTTCTGGGGGTTTTGCAGTGTTGTGTTCTTCAAGCGTTCATGGAGGCATTCATATTATCGTTACATGGATAATGCAAAGGATTGGGTTTATGTTACATTTGTTCTGCTGAAAGCAAGGTTAGTGAGGAGAATCAAAGCTCTTTCAACAAGGTAATAAATTCACTTTCTTTCAATGTTGAGAAATATATCCTTAACTAAATAACGAAGTTCTATATTATTATTTTTCAGGTCTGATTAGAACTGCAACTGAAGGTGGTTTTTCCTGCACCTGAGAAAATCTTAATAAAAAACTTATAAATTAATACATGTTTGTCTTTTTGATGATTTCTAATTTCTATATATTAAGAAGAGATTTGTGATGGCTTTCTTTCACTTTTTTTGTAATATGTTTATGTTATATTTGGTTTGTATATTTATTTTTTTGTCGGAAGTAATTTTGTAACACCCAATTCTAGTCTAGAAGTTATGTTCGTATACATGAGATGTTATCGTAAATCATTTGAAAATCCAGAAACATTTGAATTGAAAAGATTTTGTTAGTTATTGTCAAGTAAAAATCCAGTTTACTAAAAAACATATCTTCATTAATAGATTCGAAGAGACTATTGATTAATTATTGTTGAAATCACTTTTTGAAAACAAAAAATAGGTGTCGACTTAAAAAAAAATGAAAATTAGAGTCGCCACCGATCTTTTATTGAGTTGTGACCAGATCACCTTGAAAACAATTTTGGTCTACGAGTTTTAGTAAGAAAATGGGTTCGGGAGTCAGTTACGCACGAGGAAGGGTTAGCACCCTCATAACGCCCAAAATTGATACCGAATTGATTAGTTAATGTCTTAAAGTCGAATATCGAAAATGCGAAAAGATTAAAAACAATTCCCCTTTTTATTAATGCCATATTTCAAAACAATACTTAGATAAATTTGAACGAATGTAAAAAGGCCTTCTCACCTCGAGGCACCAAAATGTCATACCCCATAAGTTAGGATGCAACATTTGAATTCTCAAAATAAGCTATCCTTCAAAAACTTTATTGAAATTTAGCGATTTTGAAAAGTAAGAACTGTTTAGCCGTTTTAGTTCGACGAGAAAATCAAAACTTCGTAAGTTAGGGTACGATTCCTCGAAGTTCTAAAGACGACTTGTAGCTTGCTTTTAATTTTTTTAAAACAACACATGTTTTTGAAAATAAAAAGTCATTTCGAGTTAACAAGAAAACCGAGACCCCGTAAGTTAGGGTACAATTTCTCGAAATTTCGAAACGCATTATAAAGCTGAGTCGAAACATATTTAGTTGATTGACTTGATATAAAGAAAAACAATTAATAATGATCACATACATTGGAATTTGGCTCACGATACGATAACAAGGAATAAGGGCGTAATTGTATGCACAGCATAAAAATACATAGCAAGAATATAAATAACAATGTAAATACAAAAGAGCAAATTAAGGTATACATATATATAGCAATAGTCTCACATCATATATTATGCTAACATTCAAAGGTTAATGAATTAAAAGTCAATCAAAGCTCCAAATAAATTAACACACATGAAACTGTACAAGTTTTAAAATAACTTAAGAAATAAATAGCATGAAAGAAGGGAAATTATAATTAATGGATTATTCGTATAAAAAATCTAAAATGAATAACATATATAAAAAGTTTGGCATAGATCAAAAACTAGGATTAAAAAAAAATAATATACAAAAAAGATCTTAAAATAAATGTATATCAAAAATCAAAATAACTAATATATTAATACCATATATTAATCTACATAAGTAATACATATAAAATGGAGAACTTCATACAACAAATATATGTATAATATGTACATAAATTTGCAATGAACAAAAATATAATGGAGTAGAAATTAAAATAAGATATGTAAAATGATTTAAATAGGTGATAAAAAATTTAAATAAATATTATATGAAAATGAGTTTTAGATAATCAATATGAATCAATTTAAAGCAAATAATGTAGAATAATTTTAGAATAATTAATATATAAAATAAATTAATAATAAAATAATATACAAAATAATTTAAAATAATTTATTTACAAGGTAAGTTAAAATAATATACCATGATTTTAATATAATATATATATGAGGAGTTTTAAAATAAATTGATTTTAAAACACATATTTAAATATTTAAATTAAATAACATATATATTAAAACATATATTATATATAAAAGTTTAATATGAATAAATAAAATAATGGAAAAATAAAGAAATCATAAAATATAACATGTATTAAAACAGTTTAAATCAAGGTTAAGGATCGAATTGAAATTTCAATAAAACATGGGGTATAAACAAAGAACAAGGGATTGATTCTGTAAATATTCCTTTAACCCAAACGCAGCGTTCCATTATGGATTAATATGAAACGTGCAGCAAATAATAAGGTTCAAATCATAAAAACTATAAGGACTAAATTACAAATTAGCACAAAAGCAAAGATACCCCGCGCATAAATGTACCCTTCACCCAAAAAAAGCGGATCCCTAGGGTATTGGGTCGGGTCGACGGTTACAGCTCAATACGGCACCGTTTTGGAGCCATGGAGACAGGCCTTAAACGGTGCCGCTTTCAGCGCCTAATATAACATAAAAAAAACAAGTAAAAAAAAAAAACCCTAATCGTCAGAGCTATTACATTTTACAACCCAAATAAAAAAAAACCCTAATATCTTCCCCTTTTTCTTCGCAGCGCCGCCTCCTCAAATCCCCATCTTTCCACCTCTGATTCGAAAGGAACAAGGGAGAGCTACGATGGCGCACCATGAAGGTATATATATATATATATATATATAAAATAACAAATCGAAAAAAAGAAAAAGAAAATAAAAACTCTGAGAATCACCTCTTTTCTAATACTGATATTCGATTCCTCTTTTTTATATCCAGTATGCGTAATTTTATTTTTTAACTAATCATTCGATTTATTCGATTAAATAATAAAAAGATAATAATTTTTAGTTTTTTTTTTGGGGATAATATTTATTTATTTTTATTTTTTATGACACCAAATTCTTTAACCCGACAAAGACTTTTTTTTTAAAAAAAATTCCTTTGATTAATAATTTATAAATTCTATAGTTTTTAGTCATTTAACACAATTTTCTTGCATTGCAAAATTCAAGAAGATTAAAATGGGATTAATTATGGGTGTTCAAGTGAATGATGTGAGAAAGAGGTATTATTTTGTCAGTGTACATGTATTATTTTGTTGTGCTTTGATAAGTGTTAAAAGTAACTTGTTTTAACCTCATTCTTGATGTATTTTTGGGTGATTATTCGATTTTAATGATGAATTTTATGCTTTTAATCTTTTGAATTCATATTTTTATACTTATGAGAGCATTTGGGACCAAAAGGAGTGAAAAACAAACAAAAATTAAAAAATCAGAACAAGTTACAAGAGCCACACAAGCTAACCCCTTCCACATGCCTAGCTACACAACCATGTGACTCAGATGACCTACCACAAAGAAATGTGGTAGGCTGTGTCAATTTTGCAGATTTGTACCTTCAATTGTGAGAAAATATTTTTTTTTATTTTTCGAGCATTCTAAGACGTATATATGACAAACATAAGAAGATAAAAGGGAAAGTCATAGAATATTCAGGAAAACAATTTAGAAAACACCATTCAAGCCGATTCTAAAGCAGATTTTTGTCAAAATTGAAGATTCCTAGTTGATTTCTTAGGAGATTATCACGAGCTTCTTTATTTCTTCCAGTATACTATATCTTGGATGTTTTTATTTTCAATTTCTAAATACCTAGGGGAAATGAACCCTATGATGGATTCTGTCTTTTAATTTTTATTTTATGCAACAAATGCTTAGATCTTGTTCTCAATTATGTGTGCTTAATTCTTGGTTTGATACTTCTAGATTATTGATCCATATGTGATGTGCTTAAATTAGAGGAGGAATAGACCCTGTTTAATAGTATGTCTTGCATAATTGAGTGGAGTTGCATGCAATCCTAGAAATAGGACAACATAAATCTATCAAATTAGAGTTAAATATAAAATAAGAATCCATAGCATGAGTTAATGTGATAATAAGGGTTTTAGTTAGAAAGAAATTTCAATTAATCAACCTAGAGTCATTACCATAACTCATGGATTTCTATGGATCAAGTTACTAAGTAAAGAAATTACATAATTTAGATTGATAGTGACAGATAAAATCTAGTTGAATTCTTTCTTAGAATATTTCACTTCTTGATTGTTAATCGTTTATTTTCTTATTTTTTTTCTTTGTCGTGTTTGTTAGTTAATTAATTTAATTAATTTTATTTTTTAACCAATCACTCGATTTATTCGATTAAATAATAAAAAGATAGTAATTTTTAGGTTTTTTTTTCATTTTTGGGGAAAATATTTATTTATTTTTATTTTTTATGACACCAAATTCTTTAACCCGGAAAGACTTTTTTTTTTAATTTCCTTTGGTTAATAATTTATAAATTCTATAGTTTTTAGTCATTTAACACGAAATTTTCTTGCATTGCAAAATTCAAGAAGATTAAAATGGGATTAATTATGGGGGTTTAAGTGAATGATGTGAGAAAGAGGTTCATTCATCTGTTAGTTTTATTAATTTCTATGATTAAAGTGAAAACAATTAAAGTAAGATTATTAAATTAAAAGCACTTATAAATTTTTTTAATTTACAAATCAAAGTCAAAAATCCAATATATTTAATTATAATTCAAATCACAATTTTATAATTGGGATATTGGAAAGTAATTGATTAAAGAAGAAAAAAGTGGAGGTGAAAAATCAAAGGCAAAGTAGAAATAATCAAAAGCTAATTTCCTGAAATAAATTCCGCATCCAAAAATTTAGTATAAAACTTTAGAAAATTAGGAGAGATGAGAGTTTAGAAAAGAATAGAGAGAGTTGGGTTTGAGTAAAAATAATAAAAAGAAAATTTGATATTTATAGGAAAAATTATTGCTGGGGTCTTTAAAAAATTTTATCCTTACCAATGTAAATAATCATTGAAATATGTGTCTAACTAAACGCGTTTTCATACTATTTCTCTAAAAATATCTATTTTCACAAATTAAATAAAAATTAACAACCTAAAAGACTAAATAAAAAAAACCGCATATATAATTAATTTTAACCGTTTTATTTGTTTTGTTCCTTGGGTTTGAGAATGTTGGTGTGAGGTTGTTTTTTTTGTAATTTTTCAATAAATGCTCCAGTTGGATATCACTCAAATAAAAAAGCATCATAATTAATTAAATAATTATAGATTTAATTAGTCTAATTGACAAACCAAAATATTTTAAGCAATTGAATGTGATATCAATATTCAACTAACTAAAAATATTTGTAATTAAAACAGAAAACATCAACGAAAAAGAATAGTTGCAATGGTTATTGTCTTATATTCATATTTGGTGCTTTGCCCTAAATAAGGGTCATTCTTATTTTGGTCGCATTTTTCTTTTATTTATTTGGTCACCCGAAAAGGAAATTGATCAAATTGGCTATTTTGCCATTTAAATGGTAATAGAAGACTAAGGGCTAATTTAGCATTGCTTTTGAAAAGTGCTTTTAAAAAGTGTCAAAAATGCTTTTGGTTGAGAAAAACTAAAAATTTTAACTTTTCCATTTGGGGAAAAGTGTTTTTGAAAAGCAAAGAACTTCTTTCAAAAGTTACTTATTCAGCATTCCTTTTATTCGAAAGTGATTTTTATGTCAAAAGTGCTTCTAAAAAGTACTACTAAACACAACCTAACTGCGCATTTACATGTATTTTTTTTGGAGTGTCAAAAATAGGAATGACTCCTATTTAAAGTAATTCAACTCAACAATTACATAGTATGAACAATATTAACTAACTCAAAGCCAATAGTTTCCTAATGCTGAATTAATGTAAATCCATGTGTTGGCCTAATGGTTAGGGTATTCACCGCTACAGATTTGATCTCGGTTCGAGTCACGCTAATCACGTTATTGTTAAGCTTACCCTTCTCTTGTAATTCACCAAAAAAAAACTCGTATTCAAAATAAATAAATTAAAAGCAAGTCCATTAAAAGTTCAATAGTGTGGAAAATGATAAATGCATGTATAACTATATTAATGCAATTTATTTTTCCTATATTTCTTTCATTGATATTCATTTCAATTAAATTAATTTGATATATTATTTAAAATTAATTACAAAAATATAATTAATTTTTTTATTAATATTGATTTTAAATTATGAAAAATATTATTTTATATATTTAGCTTTAATTTTTAAATAATTCATCTTATTCTAAAAAAATAAAAATTTTAAACTAAATAAAATTAAATTAATTGAAATCATTTTCCATTAAATGGTAATTAGTTCTTTCATACCATTTTTCACATTTTTTATAGAAAAATTCTATCGATTATTGTTATTTTGAATTATCAGAGGTATCTAAAAATTTAAATCATTGAAAAATTTTAATTTTTAATTGATTTAATTTTTTAGTGGTGTATCAAACAATTCAAAATACAAATTTTTGGGCGTTATAAATCAAAATCAATTTTGATCCATGTAAATAATTAATTATATAAAAATTTTGATACAATCATATTTCCCAAAATTTGGAGTCTAATATAACCTTTTTAAACTAAATAGCACATTTGAAACTTACTATTAATTGTATAAAAGATAAATTTCCCTATTAAGGCAAAGCAAAATTTCCCATAAATTCCCAATAACTCATACAATACTCACAAGAAATGGGTCACCCTTGCTACACTCTATGCTTCAATGGGGTCCCTTCATTAATTACATATACATACAAAACTTTGACCTGCGCACAGTTTCAATCATCCTCTTTTTACCATTCCCTCCCTCTTATATATCTATAATTTATGCAAATGTCTCCATCACAAGTTTCCCTACATTGTTTCATGCCAATAATACAACTCTTTCCTAATGTAAAAGTCTACATATTTATAAATTATTATGGGATAGCATACTAGGGTTTACCTGTGATTTTTGAGATTGAAGATGATGGTTGAATATAAGTATAACTACTATTCTTAATTTAATACATGCTTGAAATAGGTGAAATTATAATGGTGATTTTTGTACTAAAAATTAAATTGTATTTTGTCTTTTCTATTAAAAAAAAATTAGTTCCTATACATTAGATTAAAGAGTCTCTCTTAAAATTTTCATCCATTTGTACTATTAAAAATTGGCGTGACTGACAGAATAACTAGACAATAATCTGTGATGTACCGCGTGTACCTCATGCTGATGTAAAGGAACCAATTTTTAACAATAGAAATGGGTGAAATTTTTAATAGAAGAATCATTTTTCTATTTGATCTAATATATAGGGACTAATTTAATTCTAACAATTCAAAACACAAATTTTTGGGACATTACAATATAACAATAAGTAGGGTCGAATCCACATAAACAGATGATAATTCTATTTCTTTAATAAAAGAAAATAAAAACAAAGAAGGATTAAAATTAAAACTAAAACTAAACTTAAAACTACGTAACAAAAATCGTAAAATAAAATATTAAAAAAAACTCAATACGATGAAAATCTAGAAAAAGGTGAAATCTTCTTTTGATTCATGAGTTTGATCATTGATGTATAAATTAATAAATTAACTATATTTGTTAAGGTTACGTTTAGCAATCAATCTCTCTCACCTTATAAATAACTAAGAGGAAACTTGTTGAAATTATTAACACAATAAGTAAGTCTAAGTAGTGTTTAAAAAGTTTATTAGTAAGAAAAAGTGAAGAATACATTTTAAAGGTGAAGTGGAAGTAAAAACAAAAGCAAAACAGGCCTAGTATTTGCTCCTTAATTAGTGATTATTGTCAAAAAGAAAAAGACATGTTCTGATTCATATTATTGAAGAATTCAGGACCCATATCTCTTTTTGGTTCATATGAAACTAAGAAGAGAATTGTGGGTAAATTACATTAATTGAAACAAAAAGCAAGTGTAAGTCATCAATTAAAGGTTTAGTAGGCCTAACAAATTTCACCCTATAGTGATGTGATTTAACTAAAGAAGAAAACAGTGGAGGTTAAAAGAGAAAATTGAAAGCATAAACATCCATAATCATTAATTAGTGCTAACAATCACAATATATTTTATGGTCATCTTAATTTTATATTAAAGAATTCAAGCACTAATGAAAAAGGCTGACAGTTAAATCCCAATACTGTCAATTAATATATAAAAAGTATTATTTTAAATATATTCGTCTATTTATATAACATAAGGATATGATATAGGATCATGTAACGACTTTGGTCTTTAAATTAATAATTTTATAAATAATATAATCTATTATTGTAACACCCCTAACGCGGCCTAGAAGTTTAGACCGAATTCAGGATGCTACATTGATCACTGAAGTGATCATGGAAAATTTTTACAAACAAGTTATCATATCTAACCGAATATTCCATTGCATAAAATCTTTTAATATAAATTACAAATAAGTTTAATACGTAGTCAAAATCAAATAAAAGAGTGAAAGTCTAAAACAGAAATTGTAACACAATATTATAACTCTTTTACAATTCCAAAACAGTGTAATCAAGATATAAATCAGAAAATAAAACCGAAATAATCTTTCGCAACTGTGATTGTCCAAGGCCTCTGCGTACTAGGTTCAGCAACAGAATTTCGAAAGGTACCTGAAAGGGGAAATAGAAGAGTGAGTGAGCTACACGAGCTCAGTGTGAGATCAGAAACCATCAACTACCATTTTAGAGCAGAAAACCAGAGAGTAGTTCCAAAGTAGAACATAATTACAGAAACAAACAGTAACCTTGAGACAGAAATCTCAATCGAGTAATACGAATCACAATCAGTCACTAATTCTATTCAATCAGTCAGTTACAATCAAAGTTCAATAATTACACAAAGCTACAAGTGCCCTGCAGTCATATGAGACAATCAGTCACACAATCAGAAATTCTCATTCAGACATAAGTATCAACTCAGTCAATCAGATACAGTCAGAGTTTACAAAATTTACATAGGCACAAATGCTTTTCAATCGCGTAGTACAATCACATTCAGTCACAGCTCAATCAGATGCATATGAGTGCAAATGAGTTATAAAATAACCCACCCATCTAGCCAACACACCATCTCTGTCCAACCCAACAATTACTGTAAGGATTAAATCAACCCACCCATCCCTACACTCCAAGTAGAACCTCGAAAAGCCCATCTGTAACACCCCAAAAATCTCTTATATATTTATTTCTGTGTTTTTGTGACACAAATATTTGTCTGCGTTAGTGTTTATGTGTCCTGGGAGTGTTTGAGAAGTCTTGGGTTCAAGCCTTGTCTTGAGCTAAATCTTTGTTTTAATTAAATAAATCCTTGCTTTTGTTCAGTAGGCTTATAGTTAAAAGTTGGTAATGTCAGAATGGGCTTGCTGGTCTGGTGGTTAAGTGGAGGGCAAATGAGCAAAATGTCTAGAGTTCAAGTACTTGCCAAACATGGGATTTATTTTTACTACTTGTGCTGTGTGGCTGTTGTAGTTTGACCGAAATTTTGTAGAGTTGGAATGGAGTTTGAATTTGGTTGTTGAGGAGATTAGGGTGGACGGTTTGGGGGAATTTGAGGGTTAGTAGGAGTGTGATGGACAGTTTTTAGGAAGGAAGTTACGGATATGGGAGAAAGTTAAGGGATTGGAGGGAGTTTATCAAAAATCTGATTGTTACCTTTGTTCTTCCTTTTCCACAATTCCGGCACCCTCTCCCTAATTCCTCTAGTTTTCTAAAATAATGGGTGTGAAAGTCAATCTATACATGCTATAAATATACTGTGATAGTGTGATGGCTCCTAACAATTTATATTGTGTTTTTATATAGTAAATGGATCCCGACCGAGCTATAGATGATGATGTAGAGAGTAATTCACTAGATCCCGTGCCAGGGACCGCACCAGTGGATAGTAGACCTAGAACACATAGTCAGGCAGATGGGGCTCGGGAAGCCTTCCTCCATATGATGAATAATTGGTATACAGAATTTGTTCGAGCGAATTCAAATGCTCAACCTCCTCCACCCCGTCCTATTCCCTAACTGGTTCTCGTAGCTCCCTAAGGTTTTGATTTGGTAAGATTGAATAAGCCTCTAGTTGATAAAATCTGAAAGCAAGGGGCTAAAGAATTCAGGGCTAATATAGATGATGATCTTGAGAAAGTAGAGTTTTGGCTTAAGAATTCTATTTAGGTATTTGATGAGCTATCTTGTACTCTCAAAGAATGCTTGAAATATGCTATATCTTTACTGAGGGACTCAGCATATCATTTGTGGAAGACACTGGTATCCGTGGTTCCGAAAGAAAGGGTTATATGGGATTTTTTCCAAGAGGAATTCAGAAAGAAGTACATAAGGCAACGATTCATTGATCAAAAATGGAAAGAGTTTCCTGAGTTAAAGAAGGACCGAATGTCTGTGGCAGAATATGAAAGAGATAGAATATGAAAGAGAGTTTGTTAGACTCAGTAAATATGCTCAGGAGTGTGTGTCCACAGAGGCTATCATGTGTAAGAGATTTGAGGATGGATTAAATGAAGACATCAAATTATTAGTTAGGATTTTAGAACTAAAAAAATTTGTGGTACTGGTTGATCGGGCTTGCAAGGCCGAAGAACTGAACAAAGAAAAGAGAAAAGCTGTGATTGAGGCCCGAGATGCAAGAAAAAGGCCAATGAGTAAGTCATTCCAATCTCAGTCAAAGAAGTCCAAAGAGATGAATCCTCGATTAACTGTTTCAGTCGTGGGAGATCATATTCAGGTTCTAAAGCTCAAGCTACTTCAATGGCAAGTATGGGTAATGTGAGGTCTAATAAACCCGAGTGTCAGCATTGTGGTAGCCAGGTACTATCGACGTTTTGTCTAGGTATTTTCGATGATTGCTACTCCTATAACTAAGTTGTTGCAAAAGAATGTAAATTTTGAGTGGATAGATAAATGTCAGCAAAGTTTCGAGAAGCTTAAAGCACGACTGACTGAGGCACCATTTTGGTACAACCTGAATTGGGGAAAGATTTTGTGATATATAGTGATACGTCATTGAATGGTCTTGGGTGTATGCTGATGCAAGATGGCAAAGTGGTAACTTATAGCTCGAGATAGCTAAAACCGCATGAGAAGGACTATCCGACACATGATTTGGAATTGGTCTCCATCATCTTTGCTTTGAAGATTTTGCGTCATTATTTGTATGGTGAGAAATGTCGGATCTTTACCGATCACAAAAGTTTGAAGTATCTGATGAATCAAAAGGATTTAAATTTGCGACAAGGGAGGCGGCTCGAATTATTAAAAGATTATGAGCTAGTGATTGATTATCATCCGGGGAAAGCGAATGTAGTCGCAGATGCCTTGACCAGAAAATCATTGTATGCTTTGAGAGCTATGGTACGAGTTTGGCATTTTCTGATGAAGGTTCGATATTGGCTGAGTTGAAGGCTAGACCATTATTCCTTTAGTAGATTTGTGAAGCTTAGAAGAATGGCATGGAATTGCAAGCTAAAAGAGCTCATTTTGAATCGGGTAGTGATTCAAATTTTCAGATCGGTTCAGAAGATTGTTTGATGTTCTAAGACAGGGTATGTCTACCGAAGAATGATGAGTTGATTCAGAAAATTTTACATGAGGCATATAGTGGTTGTTTGTCAATTCATCCAGGTAGTACTAAAATGTATAATGATCTGAAGAAACTATATTGGTGGCAATGTATGAAAAAAGATATATTTCTGAATTTGTATCAAAGTGTTTGATTTGTCAACAAGTGAAGGCTGAGCATCAGATGCTTTCAGGTTTACTTCAGCCAGTGATGTTTCCCCAGTGGAAATAGGACAGAATCATGATGGATTTTGTGACAGGTTTGCCTCTGACTCCTAAAAAGAAAGATGTTGTTTGGGTTGTTGTTGATAGATTGACAAAATCGACTCACTTTATACCGGTATGTACCAACTACTCACTTGATAAGTTGGTTGATTTGTATATTGCTAAAATTGTGAGATTGCACGGAGTGCCTATGTCTATTATTTCGGATAGAGATTCGAGGTTCACTTTGAGGTTTTGGAAAAAGTTGCAAGAAGTATTGGGTACGACATTGAATTTTAGTGCCGCATTTCATTCGTAAACTAACAATCAATTCGAAAGAGTAATTCAGATTCTTAAAGACATGCTCCGATGTTCTGTTTTAGAATTCGAGGGTAGTTGGGAAAAATACCTACCTTTGGTTGAATTTACTTACAATAACAGTTATAGTCAAGTATACAGACGGTACCGTATGAGGCATTGTATGGTCACAAGTGTAGAACACCTTTGTATTGGACCGAGCTCAATGAGAAATAGATTCACAGGGTTGATTTGGTTAGAGAAACCGAAGAGAAAGTGAAAGTAATCCGTGATTGTCTGAAAGCTACTTCAGATCGACAAAAATCATACGCGGATTTGAAAGGAAAAGAGATCGAGTTTCAAGTTGGCGATAAAGTGTTTCTAAAAGTATCTCCATGGAAGAATATTTTAAAATTTGGTCAAAAAGGCAAGTTGAGTCCGCGTTTAATTGGGCCGTATGAGGTCATTGAAAGGATTGGACTCGTGGCTTATCAGTTAGCTTTGCCGACAAAGTTGGAAAGGATACATAATGTATTTCATGTGTCGATGTTGTGACGCTATCGTTCCGATCCTTAACATGCAATTTCTCTGACAGAGATTGAGATTCGACTGGATATGACCTAAGATGAGAAACCGATAAAGATTTTGGCTCGAGAAGTTAAACAATTGAGAAATAAAAGTATAGCCTTAGTGAAAGTGTTGTGGCAAAGACATGGAGTAGAAGAGGCTACGTAGGAACCGGAGGAATCCATAAGAAAATAGTACCCAAACCTCTTTTTTGGTAAGATTTTCGGTGACAAAAATCCTTAAAGGGGGAGAGTTGTAATAACCCGATTTAGGGCCTAAACAGAATACTAGTTTTGAAACCACAAATCTGAAGTAGAAAAATTTTTTGCAATTAATTGAATGACTGTGTGAAATTTTCGCTATGAAATTCTATCGAACGAGTGTCCAATTTAATGATTAGGACTAAATTACAATAGGTGAAAAATGTGTGTTCTAGTTCATAAAGGTACTTGTTTGTAATGGGTTTTTAAAGTGGAGGTCCTTAGATAGTAATTAGACCATTATACTTTAGTTTGGAGAAAATACCCAAGGAAGGATAACATACCATAGTTTTTAATGAAGGGCATTTTGATAATTTGGTTAATAAAAAATAAAAAAAAGGGAAAATAAGGCCAAAATTGTGTCCATCTTCTCCATGCTTGGTCGAATTTCTTTAAGTCTCCATAGCTAGGGTTTTTTTCAAGCTTCCAAGCTCAATAGTAAGTTCATCCTAGCCCCGTTTTTAATGTTCTTTACATTTTTGAGATCCTCGTAACTCGATTTAGCTATTTCTACCATTATTTTGAACTAGGGTTTGCATTTAAAAATTTACACATGGATGACATGCATGTGTTTTGATGTTTTCTGGAAGAATATGAAAGTTTGGGGTGTGATAAACAACTTTTACTAAGTGATTTTTGATAAAATTACATAAGAGAGCCTATTTGTAAAAATTGTAAAATTATATGCAGGAAAATGTGATTTAGTGAAAAATGTGGGTTGCTATAAGAGGGAATATGAATCAGCTAGGCTTAGGATTTGATAAAAATAAGTGCTTTTCATTTTACGAGCCTAGGGGTAAAATTGTAAATATGTGAAACTTTAAGGGTAAAAATGTAATTTTGCCATAGTGTGATTTTTGGACTAGATTGAATAATGTGAGTATTAAATGAGTTAAATGTGTTATTATAGATCAAGAAAAATGGGGAATTGACCTTGATCGGGGGAAAGAAAAGGTTGTGGACTAAATTGCAAATTCGTCATATCTTGCACCGAGGTAAGTTTGTATGTAAATAATGCATCGTTTTTACTTACATTATCATACTTTATTATGTTTTATGAAATGTGGCTGAATATTGAATGAAATTGACAAGTATCAAAAAGTGAAAAATTTCCCGGTTGAACATTAGGAATAGAATAGGATACAAGTGACATGTCACTAGTGACTCAAGTGTGGTACTATGTGAAGGCCACTTTTTGAAGAAAGATAGTTTTGGCCACAAGTGTGGTACTATGTGAAAGCCACTTTGTGAAGAAGGTAACTTTGGCTACAAGGGTGGTACTATATGCAGGCCACCGGGTATCCGTTATTATTCCGATGTGTTCAACTGGAAATGACTAAGTGTAAACGAATATGACTATGTGATGAATAAGTGCAGGTATGTGTGTGTAAACTTATGAGTAATGTACTTGATATATGATCAAAATTTGGTTAGATTGATACAGAGTAAGTGTTACAATGAAAGTTACTATAAAGAAAACATGAAAGAGTGAAATTTAGAAATAAAATAGTTTTGGCTAGCAGTGGTCGTGTGACTTTGAAAAATCACCAAAAATCATGAAAACTGATTTCGAAGTTGAAGAAGATATGAAATTAAACCTTATTGAGTCTATTTTCACATAAAAGAAACAATGTCAGTAAAAGATTTTCATATTATGAGATATTTGATTTTTTTGTGAGACAAGGTTAGAATGATTTGGAATCCCCTATTTTGACTTTGGAAAATTATTAAAAATTTTTAAAAAAATAGTTATGGGATAGAATTTATATTTTTAAAATCCTTAATGAGTCTATTTTCAAGAGAAACAAACGGTAACATCATCCAAATTTTGTACGAAAAGATAATTAATTTTTAGTGCAGAAAGGTCGAAACTGTTAGACAGCAGAATAGGAGAAAATTTAAAGAATAAACTGTATTCATCGGCTAAACCAAAAATTTTGAAAATTTTTGTAAGTCTAGTTTTATGAAAAATTTGTAAAACTTAATTTGGAGTTCTTTAACTCAAGATATAAATAATTTAGTTACTATGACCCTAGTAAACAGCTAGATAAGAACTTGAGTAAATATTGGAACTATGTGCAATTATGATTGTATTATTTTGAGAACATATTGTAAAGATTGATAAAAGTATATTAATAAATTGTTTATTATTTACATATTCTCTTACTGAGCTATATGTTTATCCCTTTCTTTCCCCTTGTCTTATAGTATCAGTAAGCTAGCTCAGGGTACAAAGATCGCCAAAGATCCATCATACTATCAACACTCTTTTGGTATTTTGAAATCAATATTTTGAATTATAGCATGTATAGAAGGCTTGGTTATTTTGTTATGTGTCATAAATGATTTGACCTAAAATGTTGGTCTATGCTATTTGATAATTTATTTTGTATAAAGCCATTGATGTTGGCAAATATTGATCAAGTTATATGTTCATGATGATGCATTTTGTGGATGTGAAAGCTTGCATGACTTGACTGAAAAGTTTTAATTTAAAAAAATATAAGTCTTGGTTTTGTACGATTGCATGTGTTTATGGTCTGGTAATGCTCCTACCTTGTTCTGGCATTAAACATAGGTAAGGAGTGTTACATTTTAGTAGTATCAGAGCTATGGTTTAGTCGGTTCTCGGACTAACATAATGGGTGTGAAAGTCAATCTATACATACCATAAATATACTATGATAGTGTGATAACTCCTGGTAATTTAAATTATGTTTTTATATAGTAAATGGATCCCAATCGAGCTATAGCTGATGATGTAGAGAGTAATGCGCTGGATCCCGTGCAAGGGACCACACTAGTGGATATTAGACCTAGAACACATAGTCAGGGAGATGGGGCTCGGGAAGCTTTCCTCCATATGATGAATAATTGGTATACAGAATTTGTTCGAGTGATTTTGAATGCTCAACCTCCTCCACCCACTCCTATTCCCCAATCGGTCCACGTAGCTCCCCAAGGTGTTGATTTGGTAAGATTGAATAAGCCTCCAGTTGATAAAATTCGAAAGCAAGGGGCTGAAGAATTCAGGGCTAATATAGATGATGATCTTGAGAAAGCAGAGTTTTGGCTTGAGAATTCAATTCGGGTATTTGATAAGCTATCTTGTACTCCCGAAGAATGCTTGAAATGTGTTATATCTTTACTAAAGGATTCAACATATCATTGGTGGAAGACACTGGTATCTGTGGTTCCGAAAGAAAAGGTTACATGGGATTTCTTCCAGGAGGAATTCAGAAAGAAGTACATAAGGTAGTGGTTCATTAATCAGAAACGTAAAGAGTTTCTCGAGTTAAAGTAGGGTCGAATGTCTGTTGCAGAATACGAAAGAGAGTTTGTTAAACTCAGTAAATATGCTCAGGATTGTGTGTCCACAGAGGCTATCATGTGTAAGAGATTTGATGATGGGTTAAATAAAGACATCAGGCTATTAGTTGGGGTTTTTGAACTGAAAGAATTTGTGGTACTGGTTGATCGGGCTTGCAAGGCCGAAGAACTTAACAAAGAAAAGAGAAAAGCTGTGATTGAGGCCCGAGATGCAAGAAAAAGGCCAATGAGTAAATCATTCCAATATCAATCAAAGAAGTCTAGAGAGATGAATCCTCGATTAGCTATTTCAGTTGGGTATTTGCACCGAGATCATGGGAGATCATATTCGGGTTCTAAAGCTCAAGCTGCTTCAATGGCAAGTGTAGGTAATGTGAGGTCTAATAACCCCGAGTGTCAGCATTGTGGTAGGCGACATTTTGGTGGGTGTTGGTTAGTTAGTCGAGCTTGTTTCAAGTGTGGTTCTCCAGAGCACTCCATTAAAGATTGCCCTGAGAAGGATGAAGAAGAAAAAATTCAGAGTGTTAGAATGGGTAATACTACCAGCAGAGTTAGACCACCGAGAAATACCAGAATCGGAGCTAGCAGTAAAAGTGTGGTGAAAGATTCAGCTGTGAGATCAAAAGCTAGAGCACCTGCTAGAGCTTTTGCCATACATACTACTGAGGAGGCGTCATCTTCCGATGTGATTATTGATGAATCAAATAAATTGCCTATGGTGATCTCTCACATGTCTGCTCAGAAATACATGAGAAAAAGGTGTGAAGCTTATCTTGCCTATGTGCTGAATACTGAGATGTCTGAGCTGAAGCTTGAATCAGTGCCGATAGTATGTGAGTTTTCGAACGTATTTCCAGAAGAATTTCCTGGGTTGCCTCCGATTAGAGAGATTGAGTTTGCTATTGATTTGTTACCTGGGACTGCACAGATCTCCATTGCTCCATATAGAATGGCTCCAACCAAATTGAAAGAATTAAAAGGTCAATTGCAAGAGTTGACAGATAAAGGATTTGTGAGACTGAGTTTTTCTACCTGGGGTGCTCCCATATTATTTGTGAAGAACAAAGATGACTCTATGAGACTTTGTATTGACTATCGTCAGCTCAACAAAGTGACTATAAAGAACAAGAATCTGTTGTCGAGAATTGATAATTTATTAGACCAGTTGAAAGGGGAAACAGTGTTTTCAAAGATCGATTTGAGATCCGGTTACTATCAGTTGAAAGTTAAAGAGTCAGATGTGCCAAAAATCGGTTTCAGGACGAGGTATGGACACTATGAATTTCTTGTGATGCCTTTCGGTTTAACTAATGCTCCGGCTATTTTTATGGACTTGATGAACCGAATTTTCCAACTATATTTGGATATGTTTGTGGTTGTGTTCATAGACAATATTTTGATTTATTCTCGAGATGACTTCGAGCTTGCCGAACACTTGAGAATCGTGTTGTAGATTTTGAGAGAGAAGAAATTGTTTGCTAAATTCAGTAAAAAGTGAGTTCTAATCTGTATAATCAATATCAATTCTAAGTTTTAATCGATATTCGTAAACTCCAAAATTTTAATATAATAATCAAAACCTAAAAAACTTCAATATGAATCTCAAACATCAATATATATAATCAAAAATAAAAATATCAAATCCATAAAATCTTAAAAACGAATCAATCCAAAAATAATAAAGAATCAATTTGTTCTTAATGATTCAACATGATGAGGCTCGGATGCCACTTGTTAGAACCATAAAACAAGATCTAACTTAAAACTTAACAAACCAGAATCTATCATGTCAGATCATCAAGAATAAATCAAGAACAAAACTAGATATGAAAGCGTACCTGAATCTATCGATTTTTTGAAATCTTCGGATCTTATGATTTTGATCTTCCAAATTAGCACACAAGTAATTCAAAGAGCGCGACCCTCTCTTCTCTAAATATGAGATATTAGAAAAGTTATACATGTGTAATCTGAGAACCATAACCTTAGTATATAACTTTTGCACATTAACCTACTTTCTAATCAACCCATCATTAATTAGAAATTAGTTACTAAAGTATGTATACATATTTGGCTCATACTAAAGCCCAATAAATCGTAACCAAATTAGATCACCTATTAATATAGGTTAACATTTTTATGATAGTAGATGATGACATGTAGAATCCAAAATAACAAAATAAAATATTATTTTTTATGATAATTATGATGTCAGGAGGTATAGATATCAGCTTCTTCTAGGTTTTTTTTTTTTTTTTCTTTACAATACTTCAATAACATTCAGCTCACATTGTTAATTACAGACAATTGCTTTTCTTGCTTCGTATGAAATTGAAAAAAAGTTGAGAGGAATTAAATTATTAACAGAAAAAGTAAGTCTAGTGTGGAAAATTGAAAATTTACGTTGTCAAGCTCAAGTGGAATTTAGAATAAAAGCAAAACAGGCCTTTATTAGTGCTTATTGTCAAAATGTAATTGGACACAACAATTGCAATTGCAAGGCAATTTCTGATTCATATTATTGAAGAATTCAAGACCCATTGTTCGTTTGCTTCGTATGAAACTGAAGAAGAAAATTGTGGGTAAATTAAATTAATTGAAACAAAAAGCAAGTCTAAGTCATCAATTCAAGTATAGTAGGACTCATAAATTTCACCCTACGGCATGCCTTTTCTTCCTCACTATTTTCAACCGTAATTGTGTATGTTACAACCGGAGAATCCTAGGATAATTCTCAGACACTGGAACCTAGGAATCCCGGACAGCATGTATTAAATATGAAATCGTTTTGTAGCTAAAAACGCTCAATACGGGAAGAATTTTCTCCTCCTCCATTTTCAACCCTAACTATGTACCTCAGGCTCTAGGATAATTTTCAGACATCGGAAATCCCAGGCAGCATGTGTTGAACATGAAATTGTTTGATGTCAGGGGGTATAATTCCCTATAAAATAAACTCAGTACATTCTGTTAAGTTTCCATACCGAAATTTCGAGCAGATTGCTACAAAACTCTAATCTTTAATTAGCTCTAACAGTCAAAAAAGTAATTCGACTCAACAATTACAAGGTATTTTCTTGTTACATTAATTATATAATACTAGTAAATAATTCAAAGCCAATAGCTTACTAATGCTGAAAATAAGTTAACTAAAAGCAAGTCTAAGTCGCCCATTAAAGGTTTAATAGTGTGGAAAATGATAAATACATGTATCAATTATATTAATGCAATTTATTTTTCCCATCGATGTAGTTTCAGGGAAAAAAAAAAAAAAACCCTCATTGAAAGGCTTAATAAAGAGATTGATTAAAGAACAAAAATAAAAGAATGAAAGCAAAACAGGCCTAATTCTTAGTTAGAGATAATGATAATTAATTTGCTACCATTACCATTCAAGTTGGGTGTTTATAAAGAGGGCTTTCCTCGGCTATTAGCATTCAGAATTAAAACAATCAAAACTCTATTTCATTTGCTCTTGCTTCATATTTCATGATTACGATGTCAAGTATGAGGACTCATAAACTTGTTTTATTTTTTGCAATATCTTGTCTTCTTCTTCATGAGAAATGCACCGATGCTAGCGTGTGCAAAGAGAGTGAGAGAAAAGCGCTACTTGAATTTCATCACAGCCTTCAAGCTACCGCTTTTTCAGGCAACGACGCCCTTTATGAATAAGTGAGGAGTGCTGTCTATGGCATGGCGTCTATTGCAACAGCTTTACAGGATACGTTGAAATGCTCGATTTTAGCTACCAACCTCTGGTTGTAGCTGGTACAATTAGCCCTTCACTGCTTAAACTACATCATTTGACTTCTTTAAATTTCAGCAGTAATGATTTTAATGGAAGTCTCATCCCAGAGTTTTTTGGTTCTTTGAAAAAATTGAAATCACTGGATCTCTCTAATGCTAATTTTAGAGGTCCAATTCCTTCTCTACTTGGAAATCTTTCAATGTTGGAGACTCTTAGATTGGGTGGCAACGGTAGGGTTTTCAATGTTGGAAAACTTGAGTGGCTTTCCCATCTTTCTCGTTTGAAAGAGGTTGATCTCAGTTTCACTAACCTGAGCAATGCCAATGATTGGTCTCAAATCATTAACCATCTTCCTTTGCTTCAAAAACTAAATCTGAGTGATTGTGATCTTCCAAGCATCTCATCTTCTTCTGTTTCCCTTACCAACGCTTCTACATCTCTCAACACTCTCGATCTCTCTGATAATAATCTCCCTTCGTCTGCCATATATCCATGGTTGTTTAATGTTAGCAGCAACCTTGTTTCACTTGACCTCTCAAGTAACCAGCTGAAAGGTCCAATTCCAGATGCTTTCGGAAACATGATGGCTATTCAAGAACTTCATCTTAGTGATAATCTTTTTATATTAGCAGAAAATCAAGGTAGGGGCGATTCTGGGTTGAATGAAATCGGAAAACTGCCAGATTTGAGGGTTCTAGATCTTGGGTACAACCTTTTAAATGGATCCATAAGCAAAAGCATTGGACAACTTTCCAACCTGCGAGTGTTGCGGCTACCAGGGAATTCTTTTGGTGGTGATGTGATTTCCGAAGCTCATTTCTCAAATTTCACCTATTTACAGAAGTTGGATTTATCCTACACTTCTTTGACTTTGAAATTCAACTCCGGATGGATTCCTTCCTTCCAACTGAGTCAACTATTGCTTTGCTCTTGCAAGTTAGGGCCTCGTTTCCCAAATTGGATTCAGACTCAAATGGAAGTCCTAAACCCTGACGTTGATATTTCTTCCATAGATTACCTTGATATTTCTGCTTCAGGAATTTCGGATTCTCTTCCCCACTGGTTTTGGGACAAATTTCAGGGATTATCGTACATAAACATGTCTTTCAATCAGATCAGTGGTACTTTTCCAAATAACTCTATCCTCATAATCCATCTAGATCTAAGCTCTAATAATTTCTCAGGACCATTACCACGTTTTTCTTTAGACTACCATATGGGGACCATTAACCTTTCCAAAAACAAGTTTACCGCTTCAGTCTCTCCAATTTGCAATTTTACTGGTGCAGGTTTTTTGACATTGTTTGATCTCTCAAATAATCTATTTTCTGGAGGGGTTCCAGACTGTTTTGGAAGTTTCCCGTTTTTAACAGCTTTGAATTTGGGTGATAATAGTTTCTCAGGCTCACTTCCAAGCTCCTTAGGATCTCTGGTGTCTCTTGAAATGCTAAGTTTACGTGGTAATAAATTCTCTGGACTATTACCTTCATCTTTACAGAATTGTGCCAAGTTAAAATTTCTCGACTTGAGTGATAATGAATTATCAGGAGAAATGCCTATGTGGATCGGTCAGAAGCTTTCATCGTTGGTTTTTCTTAGCCTTCAAGGGAACCAGTTCAGGGGAAGGATTCCCCATCAACTTTGTGGATTGAAATATCTACAAATCTTGGACCTCTCTGTAAATAAAATCTCTGGTACCATACCACCATGCCTCAATAATTTCACTTCCATGGTAAAAAAAGTGAGTTTAGATCGAAGGCTTGAGCATCACATCTTAGATACTGGACCTAGAGTTTTATCTCTGGAGGGTGTGTATAGTGAGCCTATATGGATCATTCAGGTTAGATATGTTGATGAGGCATTGCTTACATGGAAGGGAACAAAGCAAAGCTATCCACAACTTGGATTGCTACTGGCCATTGATCTCTCTTGTAACAATTTAACAGGAGAGATTCCTGAAGAATTAAGTAGTCTTCAAGAACTGGTTGTATTGAACTTGTCAAGAAACCATTTTAACGGAAAAATTTTTCAAAAGATTGGGCATATAAGACAACTAGAGGTGCTTGACCTGTCAAGAAACAAGTTTTCAGGAAACATCCCGACAAGCTTGTCTGAATTAACATTTCTAAGCAACTTGAACTTGTCTTATAATGACTTGTCTGGCAGAATTCCAACCAGCACTCAACTACAGAGCTTTGATCCTTCGTCATTTTCCCATAATAGAGGACTTTGTGGTCCTCCTATTTCACCAAATTGCTCAATGGTGGAACCACCTCCTGGCAAACCTGCAGTAGGAAGTGAAGAAGATTCTGATGAGTTCATGAAATGGTTTTACACTGGCACGGGACTTGGATTTGCTGTGGGTTTCTGGGGGTTTTGTAGTGTTGTGTTCTTCAAGCGTTCATGGAGGCATTCATATTATCGTTACATGGATAATGCAAAGGATTGGGTTTATGTTACATTTGTTCTGCTGAAAGCAAGGTTAGTGAGGAGAATCAAAGGTCTTTCAACAAGGTAATAAATTCCCTTTCTTCACTCCTTAACAAAGTTCTTTCAATGTTGAGAAATATATAATAACAAAGTTCTATATTGTTATTTTTCAGGTCTGATTAGAACTGCAACTGAAGGTGGTTTTTCCTGCACGTGACAAAATCTTAATAAAAAACTTATAAATTAATACATGTTTGTGTCTTTGATGATTTCTAATTTCTAAATATATTAAGAAGAGATTTGTGATGGCTTTCTTTGACTTTTTTTTGTAATACGTTTATGTTATATTTGGTTTGTATATTTATTTTTTTGTCAAAAGTAATTTTGTAACACCCAAATTCGGTCTAAAAGGTATGGTCGTTACCGTAAATCATTTGAAAATCTTGAAAAGACTTTGTTAGTTATTGTTACGTAAAAATCTAGTTTACTAAAAACATATCTTCATTAACAAATTCGAAGAAACTATTGATTAATTATACTTTGAAGATGTTTACGGTATCACTGCGGGAAAAATCTCAGTCATGTCCAATTTTGGAAAACACGATTAAACACATTTATTTGTAGGGAAATTTCTAAATACCTAACTTGGATGTTATACTGTATCTTGGATGTTTTTATTTTCAATTATGAACTAATTTTCTAAATACCTAGGAGAGATGAACCCTATGATGGATTCCGTCTTTTAATTTTTATTTTATGCAACAAATACTTAGATCTTGTTCTCAAATATGTGTGCATAATTCTTAGTTTGATACTTTCATATTATTGATCCATATGTGATGTGCTTAAATCAGAGGAGGAATTGACCTTGTTTAATAGTATGTCTTGCATAATTGAGTGTAGTTGCATGCAATCCTAGAAATAGGACGACATCAATCTATCAAATTAGAGTCAAATATAAAATAAGAATCCATAGCATGAGTTAATATGCTAATAGGGGTTTTAATTAGAAAGAAATTTCAATTAATCAATCTAGAGTCAGTTGTCCTTACTCTCGAAAAAGATATTAGCATAACTCATGGATTTCTATAGATCAAGTTACTAAGTAAAGAAATTGCGTAATTTAGATTGATAGTGACAGATAAAATCTCGGTGAATTCTTTCTTAGGTATTATTTCACTTCTTGATTGTTAATCGTTTATTTTCTTATTTTGTTCTTTGTCGTATTTGTTAGTTAATTAATTTAGTTAATTTTATTTTTTAACCAATCACTCGATTTATTCGATTAAATAATAAAAAGATAGTAATTTTTAGGTTTTTTTTTGGGGGAAAATATTTATTTATTTTTATTTTTTATGACACCAAATTCTTTAACCCAACAAAGACTTTTTTTTTAAAAAATTTCCTTTGATTAATAATTTATAAATTCTATAGTTTTTAGTCATTTAACACGAAATTTTGTTGCATTGCAAAATTCAAGAAGATTAAAATGGGGTTAATTATGGGTGTTCAAGTGAATGATGTGAGAAAGAGGTTTCATTCAACTGTTAGTTTTATTAATTTCTATGATTAAAGTGAAAACAATTAAAGTAAGGTTATTAAATTAAAAGCACTTTTATATTTTTTTTAATTTACAAATCAAAATCAAAATCCAATATATTTAATTATAATTCAAATCACTATTTTATAATTGAGATATTGTAAAGTAATTGATTAAAGAAGAAAAAAAGTGGAGGTGAAAAATCAAACGTAAAGTAGAAACAGTCAAAAGCTACTTTCCTGAAATAAATTCCGTATCGAAAAATTTAGAATAAAGCTAATTAAAAGCACTTTTATAATTATTTCCCTTATCAATAAACCACCAGTTTGAGTCTAAGATTTAGTTTATTGGTAGCATTAAGCGAGGTTGATTTAGAATCGATCATATGTTCATGTAACATGAATTGCATACGTAACTTATATCCAATCATGCTATTCAACACAAGAATTATAATTAATTAAACAATTATAGATTAATTATTCTAATTGACAAACCAAAATATTTTAAGCAATTGAATGTGATATCAATATTCAACTAACTTAAATATTTGTACTTAAAACAGAAAACATCAACGAAAAATAATAGTTGCAATGGTTATTGTCTTGTATTCATATTTGGTGCTTTGCCCTAAATAAGGGTCATTCTTATTTTGGTCACATTTTTCTTTTATTTATTTAGTCACCCGAAAAGGAAATTGATCAAATTGGTCATTCTGCCATTTAAATGGTAATAGAAGACTAAGGGCTAATTTAGCATTGCTTTTGAAAATTACTTTTAAAAAGGGTGAAAAATGTTTTTGGGAGAGAAAAACTAAAAATTTTAACTTTTCCATTTGGGAATAGTATTTCTAAAAAGTAAAAAAATTCTTTCAAAAGTTGCTTGTTTAGCATTCTTTTTATTCGAAAGTGATTTTTATGTCAAAAGTGCTTTTAAAAAGCACTACTAAACACAGCCTAACTGTGCATTTACATGTATTTTTTTGGAGTGTCAAAAATAGGAATGATTCCTATTTAAAGTAATTCACTCAACAATTAAATAGTATGAACAATATTAAATAACTCAAAGCCAATAGTTTCCTAATGCTGAATTAAGAAACCTGTGAATCCAGGTGTTGGCCTAATGATTAGGGTATTCACCGCTCCAGATGTGATCTCGGTTCGAGTCACGCTAATCATGTTGTTGTTAAGCTTTACCCTTCTCTTGTAATTCAAAAAAAAAAAAAAACCTTGTATTCAAAATAAATAAATTAAAAGCAAGTCCATTAAAAGTTCAATAGTGTGGAAAATGGTAAATGCATGTATAACTATATTAATGCAATTTATTTTTCCTATATTTCTTTCATTGATATTCATTTCATTAAATTACTTTGATATATTATTTAAAATTAATTACAAAAAAATAATTAATATAGATTTTAAATTATGAAAAATATTATTTTATATATTTAGCTTTAAGTTTTAAATAATTCATCTTATTCTAAAAAAATAAAAATTTAAACATACTATAATGTTAAAATAAATAAAATTAAATTAATTGAAATCATTTTCCATTAAATGGTAATTAGTTTTTCCATACCATTTTTCACATTTTTTATAGAAAAATTCTATCGATTATTGTTATTTTGAATTACCAGAGGTATATAAAAATTTAAATCATTGAAAAATTTTAATTTTTAATTGATTTAATTTTTTAGTGGTGTATCAAACAATTCAAAATACAAATTTTTAGGCGTTATAAATCGAAATTAATTTTTATCCATGTAAATAATTAATTATATAAAAATTTTGATACAATCATATATATTTCCTAAAATTTGGAGTCTAATATAACCTTTTTAAACTAAATTGCACATTTGAAACTTACTATTAATTGTATAAGAGATAAATTTCCCTATTAAGGCAAAGCAAAATTTCCCATAATTTCCCAATAACTCATACAATACTCACAAGAAAATGGTCACCCTTGCTACACTCTATGCTTCAATGGGGTCCCTTCATTAATTATATATACATACAAAACTTTCACATGCACAGTTTCAATCATCCTCTTTTTACCATTCCCTCGCTCTTATATATCTATAATTTATGCAAATGTCTCCATCATAAGTTTCCCTACATTGTTTCATGCCAATAATTCAACTCTTTCCTAATGTAAAAGTCTACATATTTATAAACTATTATGGGATAGCATATTAGCGTTTACCTGTGATTTTTGAGATTGAAGATGATGGTTGAATATAAGTATAACTACTATTCTTAATTTAATACATGCTTGAAATTGGTGATTTTTGTACTAAAAGTTATATTGTATTTTGTCTTTTCTATTAAAATAAATAAATTAGTTCCTATACATTAGATTAAAGAGCAAATTGGTCATCTCTCTTAAAATTTTCATCCATTTGTACTGTTAAAAATTGGCGTGACTGACAGAATAACTAGACAATAATATTATGTGATGTACCATGTGTACCTCATGCTGATGTAAAGGAACCAATTTTTAACAATAGAAATGGGTGAAATTTTTAATAGAAGAACCATTTTTCTATTTGATCTAATATATAGGGACAAATTTAATTCTAACAATTTAAGACACAAATTTTTGGGACATTACAATATAACAATGAGCAGGATCGAATCCACATAGACAGATGATAATTCTATTTCTTTAATAAAAGAAAATAAAAACAAAGGAGGATTAAAATTAAAAACTAAAAGTAAACTTAAAACTATGTAACAAAAATTGTAAAATAAAATATAAAAAAAACCCAATAAGATGAAAATCTAGGAAAAGGTAAAATCTTCTTCTGATTCATGAGTTTGATCATTGATGCATAAATAATTTCAGTGTTCTTTAATAAATTAATTATATTTGTTAAGGTTAGGCTTAGCAATCAATCTCTATTGCCTTATAAATAACTAAGAGGAAACTCGTTGAAATTATTAACACAAAAAGTAAATCTAAGTAGTGTTTAAAAAGTTTATTGGTAATTAAGAAAAAGTGAAGAATAATACATTTTAAAGGTGAAGTTGAAATAAAAGCAAAACAGGCCTAGTATTTGCTCCTTAATTAGTTATTATTGTCAAAGAGTAAAAGGCATTTTCTGATTCATATTATTGAAGAAGTCAAGACCCATAGCTCTTTTTGCTTCTTATTGAACTAAGAAGAGAATTGTGGGTAAATTACATTAATTGAAACAAAAAGCAAGTCTAAGTCATCAACTAAAAGGTTTAGTAGGCCTAACAAATTTCACCCTATACTGATGTGATTTAACTAAAGAAGAAAACAGTGGAGGTTAAAAGAGAAAATTGAAAGCATAAACATCCATAATCATTAATTAGTGCTAACAATCACAATATATTTTATGGTCATCTCAATTTTTTATTAAAGAATTCAAGCACTAATGAAAAAGGACAGTTAAATCCCAATACTGTCAATTAATATATAAAAAGTATTATTTTAAATATATTTGTCTATTTATATAACATAAGGATATGATATAGGATCATGTAACGACTTTGATCTTTAAATTAATAATTTTATAAATAATATAATCTATTATTGTAACACCCCCAACGTGGCCTAGAAGTTTAGACCGAATTCAGGATGCTACATTGATCACCGAAGTGATAGTGGAAAATTTCTACAAACAAGTTATCATATCTAATCAAATATTCCATTGCATAAAATCATTTAATATAAATTACAGATAAGTTTAATACGGAGTCGAAATCAAATAAAAGAGTGAAAGTCTAAAACAGAAATTGTACCACAATATTATAACTCTTTTACAATTCCAAAATAGTGTAATCAAGATATAAATCAGAAAATAAAATCGAAATAATCTTTTGCAACCGTGATTGTCCGAGGCCTCCGCGTACTAGGTCCAACAACAAAATTCTGAAAGGTACCTAAAAGGGGAAATAGAAGAGGGGGTGAGCTACACGAGCTCAGTGTGAGATCAGAAACCATCAACTACCGTTTTAGAGTAGAAAACCATATAGTAGTTCCAAAGCAAAACATACTTACAGAAACAGACAGTAACCTTGAGACAGAAATCTCAATCGAGTAATACGAATCACAATCAGTCACCAGTTCTATTCAACCAGTCAGTTACAATAAGAGTTTAATAATTACACAAAGCCACAAGTGCCTTGCAGTCATATGAGACAATCAGTCACACAATCAGAAATTCTCATTCAGACATAAGTATCAACTCAGTCAATCAGATACAGTCAAAGTTTACAGAATTTACATATGCACAAAATAACCCACCCATCCAGGCAACACACAATCAGATGCATATGGATGCAAATGAGTTATAAAATAACCCACCCATCCAGCCAACACACCATCTTCGTCCAACCCAACACTTACTGTAAGGATTAAATCAACCCACCCATCCTTACACTCTGAGTAGAACCTCAAAAAGCCCATCTGTAATGCCCTAAAAATCTCTTATATATTTATTTCTGTGTTTTTGTGACACAAATATCTATCTACGCGAGTGGTTATGTGTTCTAGGAGTGTCTGAAAAGTCTTGGGTTTCAAGCCTTGTCTTGAGCTAAATCTTTGTTTTAATTAAATAAAGCCTTCCTTTTGTTCAGTAGGCTTATAGTTAAAAGTTGGTAAAAATATGTCAGAATAGGCCTGCTGGTCTGGTGGTTAAGTGGTGGGCAAATAAGCAAGGGGTTTGGAGTTCGAGTATTTACGCAAACATGGGATTTATTTTTACTGCTTATGCTGTGTAGGTGTTGTGGTTTGATCGAAATTCTGTAGAGTTGGAGTGGGGTTTGAATTTGATTGTTGAAGAGATTAGGGTGAACGGTTTGGGGGGAATTTAAGGGTTAGTGGGAGTGTGATGGACGGTTTTTAGGAGGAAAGTTAGGGATATGGGAGAAAGTTAAGGGAATGAGAGGGAGTTTATAAAAAATCTGATTGTTTCCTCTGTTTTTCCTTTTCCACAATTTCAGCGCCCTCTCTCTAATTCCTCAAGTTTTCTGACGGCTACTCCCTTCCCCCTCTGCTGAAACTTCTTCTAGTGTTTCCCCACTCCATTCTTTTTGTTGTTTCTCTTTTTATTTGCTTCCAGCCTAAATTCCCCCATTGTTGCTGTTGTTTTCGCCTCCTATCTCCCATTTTTACTGTTGAGTTCTTCTTGCGTTTTCCCTTATTTCTCCTCTTTTGCTCCTATGTACGTTTCGTTTTTCTCTATTGTGCAACTTAGTTCATTCGTTCGGTAAGTTTTTGGTTAAGCGATTTATTTCTATTTTCTAACTCTTCTCTAATATGTTTCGTTTTTGTCAATTAGGGGAGGACTGAAAGGCACGTAATCCCCTGTCGAAACCTTAGTGTGTGGGAGTCTTAGTTTCTTGATAGAAGGTATTAGCTTGTCGCTCGAAAAAGGTTTACTTTGTTTCGAGTTAAATAAATACGATTGTTATGTGATTAATTGAGTGGTTATGGTTGAACATAGGTTTTGGAGTGCTCGAGGGCTGTGTATGCATCTTTCGTAACTAGGTGTGTAATCACAACATAGAAAAAGGTAATAAGCAAAAAGGCAAAAACTGATATTGTCGACATCACACGGGCATGTGGCCACCTGTGTAGTAGGCCGTGTGACCAAACATGGGCATGTGATCAATGAGGCTGGCCTTGCATAAAGCCATTGATGTTGGCTAATATTGATCAAGTTATATGTTCATAGTGATGCATTTCGTGGATGTAGAAGCTTGCATGACTTGACCAAAATTTTTTAATTTTAAAAAATATAAGTCTTGGTTTTCTACGATTGCATGTGTTTATGTTCTGGTAATGCCTCGTACCCTGTTCTGACGTCGAACATAGGTAAGGGGTGTTACACTTTAGTAGTATCAGAGCTATGGTTTAGTCAGTTCTCGGACTAACATAATGGGTATGAAAGGCTATCTATACATGCCATAAATATACTGTGATAGTGTGACGACTCCTGACAATTTAAATTGTGTTTTTATATAGTAAATGGATCCCGACTGAGCTGTAGCTGATGACGTAGAGAGTAATACATCAGATCTCGCACAAGGAACCGCACCAGTGTATAGTAGACCTAGAAGACATAATGAATAATTGGTATATAGAATTTGTTCGAGCGAATCCGAATACTCAACCTCCTCCACCCCATCCTATTCCCTAGCCAGTCCCCGAAGCTCCCCAAGGTGTTGATTTGGAAAGATTGAATAAGCCTCCAATTGATAAAATCTGAAAGCAAGGGGCTGAAGAATTCAGGGCTAATATAGATGATGATCCCAAGAAAGCAGAGTTTTGACTTGAGAATTCTATTCGGATATTTGATGAGCTATCTTGTACTCTCGAAGAATGCTTGAAATGTGCTATATCTTTACTAAGAGATTCAGCATATCATTGGTGGAAGACACTGGTACCCGTGGTTCTGAAAGAAAAGGTTACATGGGATTTCTTCCAAGAGAAATTCAGAAAGAAGTACATAAGCCAACGGTTCATTGATCAGAAACATAAAGAGTTTCTTGAGTTAAATCAGGGACGAATGTTAG
This sequence comes from Gossypium turneri, assembly GCA_008044935.1. NCBI lineage: Eukaryota > Viridiplantae > Streptophyta > Magnoliopsida > Malvales > Malvaceae > Gossypium > Gossypium turneri. The sequence goes on along the minus strand of CP032575.1, from coordinate 4,534,459 downwards.
TGGCAGAATATGAAAAAGAGTTTGTTAGACTTAATAAATATGCTTAAGAGTGTGTGTCCATAGAGGCTATCATGTGTAAGAGATTTGAGGATGGGTTAAATAAAGACATCAGACTGTTAGTTGGGATTTAAGAATTGAAAGAATTTATGGTACTGGTTGATCAAGCTTGCAAGGCTAAAGAACTGAACAAAGAAAAGAGAAAAGTTGTGATTGAATCCCGAGATGCAAGAAAAAGGCCAATGAGTAAGTCATTCCAATCTCAATCAAAGAAGTCCAGAGAGATGAATCCTCGATTAACTGTTTCAGCTGGGTATTCGCACCGAGATCGTGGGAGATCATATTTGGGTTCTCTACTTCAATGCCAAGTGTGGATAATGTGAGGTTTAATAAACCCAAGTGTCAGCATAGTGGTAGGCGACATTTTGGTGAGTGTTGGTTAGTTAGTCGAGCATGTTTCAAGTGTGGTTCTCGAGAGCACTCCATTAAAGATTGCCTTGAGAAGGTTGAAGAAGAAAAAATTCAGAGTGTTAGAATGAGTATTACTGCCAGCAGAGGTAGACCACTGAGAAATACCAGAATCGGAGCTAGCAGTAAAAGTGTGGTGAAAGATTCAGCTGTGAGATCAAAAGCTAGAGCACCTGCTAGAGCTTTTGCCATACATACTCCTGAGGAGGCGTCATCTTCCGATGTGATTACTGATGAATCAAATAAATATCCTATGGTGATCTCTCACATGTCTGCTCAGAAATATATGAGAAAAGGGTGTGAAGCTTATCTTGCCTATGTGTTGAATACTGAGATGTCTGAGTCGAAGTTTGAATCAGTGCCAGTGGTCTATGAGTTTTCGAACATATTTCCAGAAGAATTTCCTGGGTTGCCTCCGATTAGAGAGATTGAGTTTGCTATTGATTTGTTACCTGGGACTGCATAGATCTCCATTGCACCATATAGAATGGCTTCGACCGAATTGAAAGAATTAAAAGGTCAGTTGCAAGAGTTGACAGATAAAGGATTTGTGAGACCGAGTTTTTCTCCCTGGGGTGCTCCCATATTATTTGTGAAGAAGAAAGACGACTCTATAAGACTTTGTATTGACTATCGTCAGCTCAACAAAGTGACTATAAAGAACAAGTATCTGTTGCCGAGAATTGATAATTTATTCGACCAGTTGAAAGGGGAAACAGTGTTTTTAAAGATCGATTTGAGATTCAGTTACTATCAGTTGAAAGTTAAAGAGTCAGATGTGCCAAAAATCACTTTCAGGACGAGGTATGGACAGTATGAATTTCTTGTTATGCCTTTTGGTTTAACTAATGCTCCGACTATTTTTATGGACTTGATGAACCGAATTTTCCAACCGTATTTGGATAAGTTTGTGGTTGTGTTCATAGACAATATTTTGATTTATTCTCGAGATGAATTCGAGCATGCCGAACACTTGAGAATCGTGTTGTAGATTTTGAGAGAGAAAAAATTGTTTGCTAAATTCAGTAAAAAGTGAGTTCTAATCTGTATAATCGATATCAATTCTAAGTTTTAATCGATATTCATAAACTCCAACATTTTAATATAATAATCAAAACCTAAAAAACTTCAATATGAATCTCGAACATCAATATATATAATCAAAAATAAAAATATCAAATCCATAAAATCTTAAAAACGAATCAATCCAAAAATAATAGAGAATCAATTTGTTCTTAATGATTCAACATGATGAGGCTCGGATGCCACTTATTAGAACCATAAAACAAGATCTAACTTAAAACTTAACAAACCAGAATCTATCATGTCAGATCATCAAGAATAAATCAAGAACAAAACTAGCTGAAGTGGAATTTAGAACAAAAGCAAAACAGGCCTTAATTGGTGCTTATTGTCAAAAAGTAATTGGACACATCAATTGCAAGGTAATTTCTGATTCATATTATTGAAGAATTCAAGACCCATTGTTCGCTTGCTTCGAATGAAATTGAAGAAGAAAATTGTGGGTAAATTAAATCAAATGAAACAAAAAGCAAGTCTAAGTCATCAATTAAAGGTATAGTAGGACTCATAAATTTCACCCTGTGACACGTTATTGAGAGATTATTCACACTGGAGTCATAAAGTGATTAATTGAAGAAGAAAATTGAAAGCACAACATCCTTAATCGCTCATTAGTGCTAACAATAACAATATATTTTACAAATAAGTATCGAGTCCGAGGGGGTGGGGGGGATATCTTCCGCATGCAATTTTATCCCGGGAATCTTGAGGCAGCATTTGTTAAACAGTGAAAGTGTTGTGGCAAAGACATGGAGTAGAAGAGGCTACATGGGAACTGGAGGAAGCCATGAGAAAACAGTATCCAAACTTCTTTTCATGTAAGATTTTCGGGGATGAAAATCCCTAAAGGGGGGAGAGTTGTAACAGCCTGATTTAAGGCCTAAACAGAATAGTGGTTTTAAAACCACAAATTCGAAGTATAAAAATTTATTACAATTAAGTTTTAATATTTACTGTGTGATTGAATGACTATGTGAAATTTTCGCTATGAAATTCTATCAATTGGGTGTCCAATTTGATGATTAGGACTAAATTACAATAGGTGAAAAATGTGTGTTCTAGTTCATAAAGGTACTTGTTTGTAATGGTTTTTTAAAGTGGAGGTCCTTAGATAGTAATTAGAGCATTATACTTTAGTCTGGACAAAATACCCAAGGAAGGATAAAATACCATAGTTTTTAATAAAGGGCATTTTGGTTATTTGGTTAATAAAAGAAATAAAATAAGGGAAAATAAGACAAAATTGTGTCCATCTTCTCCATGCTTGGCCGAATTTCTCTAAGTCTCCATAGCTAGGGCTTTTTTCAAGCTTCCAAGCTCAATTGTAAGTGCATGCTAACCCCATTTTTAATGTTCTTTACATTTTTTAGATCCTCGTAACTCGATTTAACTATTTCTACCATTATTTTGATCTAGGGTTTGTGTTTAAAAATTTACCCATGGATGACATGCATGTGTTTTGATGTTTTATGGAAGAATATGAAAGTTTGGGGTGTGATAAACGACTTTACTAAGTGATTTTTGATGAAACTGCATAAAAGAACCTATTTATAAAAGTTGTAAAATTATGTGTAGGAAAATGTGATTTAGAGAAAAATGTGGGCTGCTATAAGAGGGAATATGAATCAGCTAGACTTACGATTTGAGAAAAATAAGTGCTTTTCATTTTACGAGCCTAGGGGAAAAATTGTAAATATGTGAAACTTTAGGGCAAAAATGTAATTTTACCATAGTGTGATTTTTGGACTAGATTGAATAATGTGAGTATTAAATGAGTTAAATGTGTTATTATAGATCAAGAAAGACGAGGAATTAACCTTGATTGGGGAAAAGAAAACGTTGTGGACTAAATTGCAAATTCGCCATATCTTGCACCGAGGTAAGTTTGTTAAATTGTTGAACCATTTTTTTGATAAAACGGGGTTGACTTGGATTTTGGAAATGAAAATGAAAATGGGAGTCACCACCAATCTTTTTTTATGAGGTGTGACCAGGTCACCTCAAAAAATGGTTATTTTAAATAATCAGTTCGATTTATTAAAACAACGTTTTTTGGTCTACGAAATTTAGAAAGACGGGTTCGGGAGTCGGTTATGCACGAGGAAGGATTAGCACCCTCGTAACGCCCAAAAATTGGTACCTAATTGATTAATTAGTGTTTTTAGTGTTGAAAATTGAAAATTTTGAAGAGTTTTAAAAATACGATCCTTTATTGAAATGTTGAAAATTTTCGAGAAAAGGGCATATTTTGCATTAATCGAGAAAGAGAATTATATCCAGTAAGTTAGGACACAATGTCTTGAACTCCCGATGCGCGAATGAATGCCAAAAAATTACTTATTTAAAAGATATTTAGCTATCTCGAATTTTAAAAAAAGGGATCATGCCCAGTAAGTTAGGACACGATCTTTTCTTAATTCTTGAGATCGTTTAAAACTTGAGAGAAAAAAGGGATCATGTCCAGTAAGTTAGGACACGATCGCTTCTTAATTCTCGAGATCGTTTAAAACTTGAGTTTGAAAAGATTCGTGTATTTAGATTTATTGTGAAATTGAAACCCAGTAAGTTAGGGTACAACCTTCTTGAATCTAAACACGAGATTTTGCTTATTCAAAAATCATAATTTATGCATTGAATAAAATTAATCTAACACGAAATAGTAAAAATGAAACACGGTGTTAATATGCGTAACAAAACAAAAATGAATACGATGATGGAAGTATAAATAATACAAGCAATAACAACAAAAAATAAGATAAATAAAAGAACAAATCAATAGCATACAAAATAACAAGTATATAAGAATAAAAGTAAAACATTCTTTTAAAATAATAATTAAAACGTAAATAAATAAGTAAATAAAAGAAATGAATAAAATTATAAAAATGTAAAAAGATATATGTATGTACATGTATATATATAAATTATAAGATATAATAAAAATATATAAGTTTGTATATATATATTATAAAAATATATAGGTATATTATAAAAATGTATGCATGTATATATATAATATATATGAAAAAAACATATGTATGTATATATACATTTTAAAATTATTAAATATAAAAGGTATATATGTATGTATGTAGATAGTTTTAAGTTATAAAATATATAAAAAATATGTATAAATATATAAATTATAAAATATAAAATATGTACGTATATATGTATACTATAAGAAATGTATGTATGTGTATACGTATTTTAAAACTATAAAATATAAAAAATATATATGTATGTGTATATATATATATATATATATATCTATGATAAAGTTTGAAATAAAAGGATATGTATAAGCAAATAACAATAATCAATATACAATAAGATAAATATATTTCAAATTTAAATAAGTGAATATAGGAATATAATAATTAATAATGATACAATGCTAATAGTATAATATAATGATATAATAATAATGCATAAATAAATATAAAAAGAAAATATAAGTATGATAATACTAGATTAATTAATAAGATAATAAAAAATTAACAAAAATGGACTAATTCAGGATAAAAATGAAATTTAAGAGTCAAAGCTATAATAAAATAAACAAAAAGCGGACCAAAATGAAGAGAGCACGAAAGGGCGGGGGCCAAATGAGTGAATAAACCATACCCTGGACACGCGTTCGCTTTTCAGCGCGTTGGTGGGTCAAGGATCTGATCGAAAACCAAACAAAATTCTGGGGCCAAATTTTAAAAAGATTAAAAATGAGCAAAAAGGAGTAAATTAAAAGAAGCATAAACGCGGCAAGACCAAGGTTGTAAATAACCCATTCCGCGAAAACGCACAGATCCTTCCTGGAGCGGGTCGGGTCGTGTGCGAGTCTAAGGCAAAACAGCGTCGTTTTGCTCCTGGAGAAGTCACCCTAAATGCTACCGTTTCGTCTCTTCTATTAAAGCCCCATTTTTTTTATTTTTTCATTTCTTTCTCCCTCACTTTAAAAAAACTGCAGAACTCCTCTCAAGGCCCCATGTCTTTCAATGGTTGGGCTTCTCACCGCTACTCGTCCGTCTGCCGCACCAGCACTAAACCGACAGCCGACGAAGCACGATAACGGGCTTGTAAAGCCCTATTTCCGGTAAGTTTCCCTTCTTCTCTCCCTTTTTATATTCTCATACATGAAATAAAATAAATTAAAAGATGAAAGATTGAAATCGAAAAATAAAAAAATAACAACAATCACCTTGAAGCCCTTTTTTTGAAAGTGTTAAGTTTTTTTATTTCATGTTCGTAAGAAAAAAAGCCCCTTTTCCAGATTTTACATTCAGCTTTTATAGTCGATTTGTTACACATTTTTTACTGCTTGCGTGTTTGTTTCGTCTTGCAAGTGATTGATGGGCGGCAGAGCAGGTGAACGGTGGCAAGTGGGGCTGACAGTGGTGGCTGGTTAGAAGACTTGAAAATTTTGTTTTGCTGCTAGGGTTTCTAGTTTAGTCTTGGGCCTATTAGGTTTGATTTGGTCGTAATGGGTAGGGGTTTGGGTAGTTGGGTTGGGTTTCAATTGGGCCTGGGCATAAAATTGGGCTTGTACATAAATAATGCATCGATTTTACTTAAGTTATCATATTTTATTATGTTTTATGAAATGTGGCTGAATATTGAATGAAATTGACAAGTATTGAAAAGTGAAAAATTTCCTGGTTAAACATTAGGAATAGGATAGGATACAAGTGACATGCCACTAGTGACTCAAGTGTGGTACTATGTGAAGGCCGCTTTGTGAAGAAAGATAGCTTTGGTCACAAGTGTGGTACTATGTGTAGTCCATCGGGTATCCGTTATTATTCCGATGTGTTCAACGAGAAATGACTAAGTGTAAATGAATATGACTATGTGATGAATAAGTGCAGGTATGTGTGTGTAAACTTATGAGCAATGTACTCGATATATGATCAAACTTTTGTAAGATTGATACGGAGTAAGTGTTACAATGAAAGTTACCATAAAGAAAACATGAAAGAGTGAAATTTAGAAATAAAATAGTTTTAGATAGTAGCAGTTGTGTGACTTTGAAAAACCACCAAAAATGGTGGAAACTGAATTAGAAGTTGAATAAGAAAATTAAATCTTATTGAGTCTATTTTCACATAAAAAAACGGTGTCAATAAAAGAATTTCATATTATGAGATATTTGAATTTTTGTGAGATAGGGTCATAATGATTTGGAATCCCCTGCTCTGACTTTGGAAAATTATTAAAAATTGTACAAAAATATTTATGGGCTAGAATTTATATGTTTAAAATCATGAATGAGTCTATTTTCAAGAGAAACAAATGGGAATATCATATGAATTTTTTACGAGAAGATAATTAATTTTTAGTGTAGAAAGATTGAAACTGTCAGACAGTTAAAGAATAAAATGTACTTACTGGCTAAACCAAAAATTCTGAAATTTTTATGGTAAGAAGATATGTGAGTCTAGTTTCAGGAAAAATTTGCGGAACTAATTTGGAGTTTTGTAACTCAAGATATAAATAATTTAGTGACTATGACTCGAGTAAATATTGGAACTACGTGCAATTATGATTGTATTATTTTGAGAACATATTGTGAAGATTGATAAAAGCATATTAATAAATTGTTTATTATTTACATATTCACTTACTAAGCTATATGCTTACCCCCTTTCTTTCCCCTTGTCTTATAGTGTCACTAAGCTAGCTCAGGGTACGGAGATTCATCCACATTATCAACACTCTTTTGGTATTTTAAAATCAATATTTTGAATTATGGCATGTATAGAAGGCTTGGTTATTTTGTTATGTGTCATAAATGATTTGGCCTAAAATGTTGGTTTATGCTATTTGATAATTTATTTCGTATAAACCCATTGATGTTGGCTAATATTGATCAAGTTATATGTTCATGATGATGCATTTCGTGGATGTGCAAGCTTGCATGACTTGACCGAAAAGTTTTAATTTAATATATATATATATATAAGTCTTGGTTTTGTACGATTGCATGTGTTTATGTTCTGGTAATGCCTCGTATCCTGTTCCGGCGTCGAACACAGGTAAGGGGTGTTACATGGGTGATCCCAATGCCTTATCTTATAATCAATTGACTGAGCAAAAAAAAAAAATGGAAAACATGCAAATACATAGTAATTTTGGCGGTAGAAGATCCAAATCTGTATAATCGATATCAATTCTAAGTTTTAATCAATATTCATAAACTCCAAAATTTTAATATAATAATCAAAACCTAAAAAACTTCAATATGAATCTCAAACGTCAATATATATAATTGAAAATAAATATATCAAATCCATAAAATCTTAAAAACGAATCAGTCCAAAAATAATAGAGAATCAATTTGTTCTTAATGATTCAACATGATGAGGTTCGGATGCCACTTGTTAGATCCATAAAATAAGATCTAACTTAAAATTTAACAAACCAGAATCTATCATATCAGATCATCAAGAATAAATCAAGAACAAAACTAGATATGAAAGCGTACCTGAATCTATCGATTTTTTAAAATCTTCGGATATTATGGTTTTGATCTTCCAAATTAGCACACAAGTAATTCAATGAACGCGACCCTCTCTTCTCTAAATATGAGATATTAGAAAGGTTGTACATGTGTAGTGTGAGAGCCATAACCTTAATATATAACTTTTGCACATTAACCTACTTTCTAATCAGCCCATCATTAATTAGAAATTAGTTACTAAAGTATGTATACATACTTGGCTCATACTAAAGCCCAATAAATCTTAACCAAATTAGATCACCTATTAAGATAGGCTAATATTTTTATGATAGTAGATGATGACATGTAGAATCCAAAATAACAAAATAAAATATTATTTTTTATGATAATAAAATACTAAAGCCCAATAAATCGTAACTCGGAAATCCCAGGCAGCATGTGTTGAACATGAAATTGTTTGATGTCAGGGGGTATAATTCCCTATAAAATAAACTCAGTACATTCTGTTAAGTTTCCATACCGAAATTTCGAGCAGATTGCTACAAAAATCTTTAATTAGCTCTAACAGTCAAAAAAAGTAATTCGACTCAACAATTATATAATACTAGTAAATAATACTAGTAAATAATTCAAAGCCAATAGCTTACTAATGCTGAAAATAAGTTAATTAAAAGCAAGCCTAAGTCGCCCATTAAAGGTTTAATCGTGTGGAAAATGATAAATACATGTATCAATTATATTAATGCAATTTATTTTTCTCATCGATGTAGTTTCAGGGAAAAAAGAAAAACCCTCATTGAAAGGCTTAATAAAGAGATTGATTAAAGAACAAAAATAAAAGAATGAAAGCAAAACAGGCCTAATCCTTAGTTAGAGATAATGATCAAAAGTAATTCAACACCCATAATTGATTAGCTACCATTACCATTCAAGTTGGGTGTTTAAAACAATCAAAACACCATTCAAAATTAAAATGGACACACTTGTTTAAAAGAGTTGTAATGTTGCCCAAATTATTAAAATTTACATTAATGGATTTTCTGGCATTTGGATATCATTTTATTCTAGTTTATATCCTTTTTAGGTGATTTATGGGAAAGTCCCACTTCGATTTATATTTGATGTTGATGATTTATTTTCCTGATAACGGTTTAATTGGGATTAATTTGAAAAAAAGAAGATGTCATTATTTTGCAATATTTTGGTTTAAAAAAATCAAAATGAAAATCCAACATCAAAGGTTAAGGGTGTAGCTAGAGGGAAAAGTAGTAGTGGCCTTTCTCCCTTGATTGTTCTAATTAAAATAATCATATAATATCATCACTTAGTTATTTTATTTTAATTAGTGAATACTTAAAATTTTATTATTTATCTCTTGATTAATTTAAATCATCTAGAGAAAAACAATTATGACACATATATGATGCCATCATTTTTACCCAGGGTAACTTTGGTTTTATTGACAGTAATTTCGACTTGACACGTGATGTTTTTTAATTAGTCCAAAAATTTCTTCACCTACAATAAATATAATTATTTGTTTATATAATATGTGAATATAAAATGGTGTTGTATAAATAATGGTGTTAGTGGTCTGTAAACATTAGATCAAATCAAAATTACATGTATAATGTTTTCATATTTTCTCTTATATTAATTCTTAGGTATGTGAATTTGTCTTTGAAAAATTATGTAAATATGAGATGAATTGACAATGATATGTGAGAGTAATGAATTATTAACACATAAATATCTAAAAAAATTATACTATGGGGAATTATTTAGTACACGGCCAGTGAAATTTTTGAACTCCACAGGTAAGGTTAGAGTTGACAAATGTCATATAAGGATACAGTAAAATATTAAAATATATGTTTTTAAGAAAAACTGCTTATCAATTTTATAAGACTATTTGTAAAATAAATTATATCAAATATTCACCCTTATAATTTTATAAAATAAAAAACATCAAACATCACAAATCACAATTTTTTTTTATCTAAATTGAATTATTAGTATATTTCATGAGACGCAACACAACTACATTATAAGTAAAAAGAAATTATATAGTTATAGATTATTATTGCTATTATAATTGCAAACCAGGTAATGGAAGGACATAAAACACTCCCTTTTTCATTATCATAATCGTCCTTGTTCCCAATTGCAGTAATAATCATCTCGATTTTTAGGAATATTTCTTATGTAAATTCCATCATCTTTAGCAATCCAAAAGCAAGTTCCCCAATCACACGGATTATACAACGCTTGGTTATCCCAAAATGCTTTGAACGAAGCACGAAGGTTGTCGTAAGCCATGTAACACCAGAAAAGTGTTCCCCCAAAGAACCTCGGCCTGAATTTCCAGGTGAATTCGGAGCCGACAGTGAGGTTATGGATGCCCAAATCGTCATCCTTAGACTTGCAATGAACTAATAGTGTCTGATCTTGGCTTAGTCCATTAACGGCGTAGATATGCCATGTCTTGAACCACGGATGAATCCAACGGCTATTATCATGACCACCTTTATTAGGTTCTGAACTTGATAAAGTTATGAAGCACAAAACATTCTTATAGAAATTGTTCATGGTTTTATTTATTTGTTTGTTTTTTTTATTATCGTAGTTATATATAGTGGAAGTATATTTGAAAGTTGAAAAAAAGAAAAATGATAGAACCTTTTTAAGGCAAAGTTTTTTAATTTGGTAATGAAGTATAAAATTTAATGTAAATACCAAAAAGGGAAAACAAAATGGATACACTTACTTAAAGGAGTTGCAATGTTGCCAAAGTTATAAAAATTATCATTAATGGACTTTTTTTGGCATTTGGATATCCTTTTAATTAATGTTTTCTTTAATCGTATTTAGGTGATAAGTTTATTTACATTGGCATTGATAATTTATTTCTGTATTTTGGTTTTTCTTTTTAAAAATTGAAAACAAAAATATGAGGTAGTTTAATCAAATTTTATGAGTTAAAATCTCATAAAAATTCAATTAACCAATTGTTATTGTTGTAAAATAATTATGGGAAAATTAATAAAATTGTCATTTTTTTCCTTTAGGTTACATTTTAGTTATTTATGTTTAAAATATTATGTTTTAGTCATTTACGTTAACATATTGTAACATTTTAGCCACTGAGTCATTAATTGCTGTTAATAATATAACAGTAAGCTGACGTGGCATGTTAAATTACTATTTCAAATAAAAAATTTAAGTTAATAATTATACAATTGGTCTTCAAATTACTTTTCCAAAGAAAAAAAATTAATGTATCATAAGAACAACCCAAAGAATCATGATAAAGATGCTGTTGGATTTCATATAGAAGATCTTTAAAGAGCCTTAAAACAACTTCTTCCACAGGGCATGATTTTGCCAAAGCATCTGCAACAGTATTGGCTTCCCTATAAACATGTTGGATTCCAACAGTCCACTCCTTAGAGCATGCATCCCTGATGCGTCGCACTAATGACAGTTGACTGCCATCTTCTTAATTCTCTCGCCTTCAGTAGCTCGACCACCATTTGCTGTCACAGTCGACTAAAACCTTTGAAACACCCTTGTTCCAACAAGCTTCTAAACCTTAAAAATAGCCCATAGTTCAGCATTTAGGATCGTAACTTTACCTAGGAATCTACGAAAACCAAGTATCCAGTTTCCCCTTGAGTCTCTAAGGACACCCCTATAGAGGCCCATCCTTCCAACCGCTGTACAACACCATCAATGTTGAGTTTCACCCATCCCAGAGGGGGCAGTTCCCAATTCACCTGTATGATTGCAGTGCTTGAGCTGGAACCATCATTAGGAATAGAATTATGTATGTTATTGCCCCATCCATAAAGCTTGATTAACGACGACCTGAATTGCTCAATGGTGGAACCACCTCCTGGCAAACAGCCCAACTAGAGGTGCTTGACCTGCCAAGAAACAAGTTTTCAGGAAACATCCCAACGAGCTTGTCTGAATTAACATTTCTAAGTATCTTGGACTTGTCTTACAATGACTTGTTTGGAAAAATCCAACCAGCACTCAACTACAGAGTTTTGATCCTTCATCATTTTCCCATAATAGAGGACTTTGTGGTCCTCCTTTTTCACCGCATTGCTCAATGGTGGAACCACCTCCTGGCAAACCTGCAGTAGGAGGTGAAGAAGATTCTGATGATCAGTTCATGAAATGGTTTTACATTGGCATGGGACTTGGATTTGTTGTGGGTTTCTGGGGTTTTGTGGTGTTGTGTTCTTCAAGCGTTCATGGAGGCATTCGTATTATCGTTACTTGGATAGTGCAAAGGATTGGGTTTATGTTTCATATGTTTTGCTTAAAACAAGGTTAGTGAGGAGAGTCAAAGGTCTTTCAACAAGGTAATAAATTGACTTTCTTCACTCCTTAACAATGTTCTTTCAACATTGAGAATATATCTTAAACTAAATAACAAAGTTCCATATTATTGTTTTTCGGGTCAGGTCTGATTAGATCAGCAACTGAAGGTGATATTTCCTGCACCTGAGAAAATCTTAATAAAAAGGTTTATAAATGAATATATATTTGTGTTTGTGATGATTTCTAATTTCTATATATTAAGAAGAGAGTTGTGATGGCTTTCTTTCACTTTCTTGTAATACCTTTATCTTTATCTTATATTTGGTTTGTACATTTCTTTTTTGTCAAAAGTAATTTCATCAAAACAAAAAAAAAAAAAAAAGATTACTTAGCTAATCAAAAGGAAAAAAAAAAATATTGATTGGAAAAAGAAAGTCAAAATTATAATAATAGTCTCCGTAAAATATTGAAAATCTTCTTTAATTTTAGGCTTAAATCATAAATTATTATATAAATTGTAACATTTTTTTAATCTTGATAGCTAAGCTATTTCTTTTTCTAAGTTGACATCTTCATTAGTAAAACTATTAAGTCTATTTAAAAAAAAATTTAGTGCATAAATTACTATCTAAACTATGTATTTTTTTATTTTAATATCTATTTTTTTTAAATTGGGTTATTGTAAAGCAATTGATTAAAGAAGAAAAAGGTCCACGTGAAAAATCAAAGGAAAAGTAGAAATAGTCAAGAAGATAATTTCCCATGGAACAAGAAGAAAGACATACATGGTTTGTGTTAAAAAATATATAATGTCGGTAATGACGATATATAGCAAAGAAAATAAAAATAGAAAAATAAAGAACACACAGATTTTACGTGGAAACCCTTTCGGGAAAAAACCACGGGCAGAGGAGAAGAAAATTCACTATGTCGAATTCAAATTTAATTAGAAGAGGAGTAGACTATGCCTATTTATAGGCTTGTAAACCTTATTCTAATAGGAGTGAAACTCCTTATTCTAATAATATCAAATAGATGGAGTTTAATAAGGTTTAAAAACCCTTATTCTAAAATAAAATAAAAGAAGTATAATTCTATAGAGATTTTACTTTTATTTTATTTTATCACAGTATTTAATTTAAATAAGGATTTGGGTCACTTAATTCTAACAATCTCCACCTTGACACGAATTCTTAATGAACAAGTTCTTCATCGCGAACTCTCAACGAACAAGTTTCTCCACCTCTTCCATAAAACCTTTTAAGGGTTTATTTTCAACAATGAACACCAACCAAGTCTAAGCAGTGCTCAAACTTGGTTATAGGAAGTGACTTAGTCATCATATCTGCAGGATTTTCATGAGTACTAATTTTGCTCACAACAATATCACCACGAGCAATAATATCACGAACAAAATGATACCGAACATCAATGTGTTTTGTTCTCTCATGAAACATTTGATCTTTTGCAAGGAAGATGGCACTCTGACTGTCACAAAATACTGTATTGATTTGAAGGTCTTCACTGAGTTCACTAAAGAGTCCCTTCAACCAAATAGCTTCTTTACAAGCCTCAGTAATCGCCATGTACTCAGCTTCAGTGGTAGACAAAGCGACTATAGTTTGCAAAGTGGCTTTCCAACTGATTGCACAACCTCCGATTGTAAAGACATAACCTGTGAGAGATCTACTTTTATCGAGGTCTCCAGCAAAATCAGCATCAACATACCCAATGACTCCATCTCTAGTTCTTCCAAACTGAAAGCAAACATCGGTAGTACCTCGTAAGTATCTTAAAACCCACTGAACTGCTTTCCAATGTTCTTTACCGGGATTCGCCATGTATCTGCTAACTGCATTAACTGCATATGACAAATCTGGACATGAACAAACCATGGCATACATGAGAGATCCTACAGCACTAGAGTATGGAACATGTGACATGTACTCAATCTCATCATCTGATTGTGGAGACAAGGCCGATGATAGTCTGAAATGGGCTGCTAAAGGAGTACTAACAGGCTTAGCATTCTGCATATTGAATCTGGAAAGAACTTTCTCAATGTACCCTTTCTGACTTAGGTACAATTTACTTGCTTTTCTATCCCTGAGAATCTCCATACCAAGTATCTTCTTTGCCGGTCCCAAGTCTTCCATCTCAAATTCTTCACCTAGTTGGGCTTTGACATTTCTTATCTCTCCTTTATCTTTTGCTGCTATCAACATGTCATCAACATAAAGGAGTAGATACACAAAAGAACCATCATTGTTTTTCTTAAAGTAAACACAACTGTCAAAGCTACTCCTTTTAAAATCATGATAAGTCATAAAGGAATCAAACCTCTTATACCACTGTCTTGGTGACTGTTTCAAACCGTAAAGAGACTTTTTCAGCAAGCAAACATAGTCTTTTTTTCCTGAAGCTGTAAAACCCTCTGGTTGTTGCATGTAAATATCCTCCTCAAGTTCTCCATGTAAAAATGCAGTTTTTACATCTAACTGCTCAAGCTCCAAATCATGCATGGCCACAATACCAAACAAAGATCGAATCGAACTATGCTTCACAACTGGAGAGAACACATCTGTGAAGTCCACTCCTGGAATTTGACTGTAACCCTTTGCAACAAGTCTTGCTTTATATCTAGGTTCTTCAACTCTTGGAGTCCCCTCTTTCTTTTTAAACACCCATTTACAACGAACAACTTTTTTACCTTTGGAAAGTTTCACAAGATCCCATGTTTTGTTTTTGTGGAGTGGTTCCATCTCTTCTTGCATAGCAAACATCCACTTTTCTGAATCTTCACAACTAACCGCCTCAGACTAATTAGATGGCTCTTGGTTTGCATCTATATCTTCAGCCACATTTAAAGCATAAGCAACTAGATCAGCCTCGGCATACTTCTTTGGAGGTTTAATTTCTCTTCTAGTTCTATTTTTAGCGATAGAGTATTGTCGTGAAGAAGCAACTCTATTTTGAATTTTTGTACTGGCTTTAGTAGTCGACTCTGTTGTAGATTCTAGATTAATCTGATGCTCCACCTGCTTTTGATTTTCTTTATTGGAAGAGTCTTTAATAGATAAGTTAGGTAGCATAGCAGTTTCATCAAAAACAACATCTCTGCTAATCACAACTTTTCTATTTTCAGGACACCATAACTTATACCCTTTTACACCAGCTTTATAACCAAGAAAAACACATTTAATAGATCTCGGTTCCAATTTTCCATTATCAACATGAGCATACGCAGGACAACCAAAGATCTTTAAATCAGAATAGTCAGCAGGATTACCAGACCATACCTCTTGTGGAGTCTTTTTCTCAATGGCAATGGATGGAGATCGGTTGATCAAAAAACATGCAGTAGAGGCAGCTTCTACCCAAAATGACTTTGATAAGTTGGAATTTGACAACATACATCGAACCTTCTCCATGATCGTTCTGTTCATTCATTCTGCAACGCCGTTTTGCTGTGGAGTATGACGAACTGTCAAGTGTCTCACGATCCCTTCTGACTTGCACAGTTTATTAAATTCATCAGAACAGAACTCTAAGCCATTGTCTGTGCGGAGGTATTTTATTTGCTTTCCCATCTATTTTTCAATCATAGTTTTCCAAGACTTAAATGAGGAAAACACATCACTTTTCTGCTTCAAGAAGAATGCCCACACTTTTCTAGAAAAATCATCAATAAAAGTTAGCATATAATTAGCTCCACCTCTCGAAGGCACTTTGGATGGCCCTCATAGATCAGAATGAATATACTCTAACGTTCCCTTTGTGTTATGGATTCCTCTTGTGAATCGAACTCTCTTTTGCTTCCCAAAAATGCAGTGCTCACAGAACTTTAGTTTGCAAATTCCTTGCCCGTTAAGAAGTCCTCTTTTGCTCAATTCTGCCATGCCATTCTCACTCATATGCCCTAGGCGCATATGCCCAAGTTTAGTAATATCATCATCTGATAAGGAAGGGGATGAGACAGCTGCATCACTAGTAACAGTAGAACCCTGCAAAACATATAACTTGGCAGTCTTTCTCTGCCCTTTCATCACAATGAGGGAACCTTTGGAAATCTTCAAAACCCCACTTTCAGCTGTGTATTTGTACCATTTTGAATCAAAAGTACTCAACAAAATTAAATTTCTTTTTAATTCTGGAACATGTCGTACGTCACTAAGTGTTCTGACAACTCCATCAAACATCTTAAGTCTGATTGTTCCAACACCTGCAATTCTACATGAAGCATTATATCCCATTAACACAATACCTTCAGACACTGTTTCGTAAGTTGAAACCAATCTCGATTGGGACTCATGTGGAAGGTGCAACCCGAATCAAGGATCCATTCCTCGCTCACTTTGGAATTGTCGACAGAAGCGACTAGAAGTTCACCATTGCTATAATCTTCTACAATATCAGCTTTACCAGAATTTTCTAGTTGTTTTCCATTTTGATTCGCAGCCTCCCTTTTGATCTTGTTCTATAGCTTATAGCACTCGATTTTAATGTGCCCTTTCTTCTTGCAAAAGTTACAAGTTTTACCTCTGTTTGAAGACTTCGATCTACCCTTAGATTTACTGTGAGGATTTCGTTCCTGTGTCCTTCCACGATCATGATCAGCATTCTGATCTTGTCTCCCACGAATAATAAGACCCTCTCCCTGAGAGTCGATTTTAACCATAAGATGCTTCATCTTATCATACGAGGTTAAAGAATCATAAACCTCATCAACTGTGCGAGACTCACGACTATATAAAATGGTATCTCTAAAGGATGAATAAGACGGGGGCAATGAACAAAGTAGAATCAACCTTAGATCTTCCTTATCATACTGAACCTCCATGGCCTCCAAGTTTGAGAGAATTTCTTTGAACACTGTTAAGTGTTCGTGCACAGATGCACCTTCCTCCAAACGATGAGCATAAAGATATTGCTTCATATGTAGCTTGCTAGTTAGAGTTTTCGACATACATATCTGTTCCAACCTCTTCCATAATCCAGCCGCAGTCTTTTCCTTCATCACATCCTGCAAAATTTCTTTAGACAAATGCAGATGTAACTGTGTTAATGCCTTTCGATCCTTGCGCTTCTTCTCTTCTTCCATCAATGTTGAAGGCATCTTATCTACCCCTAGTAGGGCTTCCTCTAAGTCCATCTGTGCAAGAACTGCTTGCATCTTTATCTGCCACAACGCAAATCTGGTGTTGCGATCCAACAGCGGAATTTCGTACTTCAAAGACGTCATTACCGTGATTGAGATGAACAACCCGGAAGCTCTGATACCAATTTGTTAAAAAATATATAATGTCGGTAATGACGATATATAGCAAAGAAAAAAAAATAGAAAAATAAAGAACACACAGATTTTACGTGGAAACCCTTTCGGGAAAAAACCACGGGCAGAGGAGAAGAAAATTCACTATGTCGAATTCAAATTTAATTAGAAGAGGAGTAGACTATGCCTATTTATAGGCTTGTAAACCTTATTCTAATAGGAGTGAAACTCCTTATTCTAATAATATCAAATAGATGGAGTTTAATAAGGTTTAAAAAACCCTTATTCTAAAAAAAAATAAAAGAAATATAATTCTATAGAGATTTTACTTTTATTTTATTTTAGCACAGTATTTAATTTAAATAAGGATTTGGGTCACTTAATTCTAACAGTTTGTCGAAACCATCTTTTTGAAAAACAAAAATTTAGTTGTCGACTTTTAAAAAACAAAAATTGGAGTCGCCACCAATCCTTAATTGAGGTGTGATCGGCTCACCTTTAAAACAATTTTGGTCTACGAAATTTGAGAAAACAAGTTCGGGAGTCAGTTACGCATGAGGAGGGTTAGCACCCTCGCAGCGCCCAAAATCGTTACCGAATTTGATTATTTAATGCCTTGGTGTCGAAAATTTGAAAAGATTTTAAAAGAAAACTTTTTATCTTGTAAATGAATCAAAATAATAAAACATTCTTATTTCAAAGAAATAAAATACCACACCAGTGAGTTAGGGCACAATATTTTTAAATCTTCAAAATACCGAATATTACCTTTTATTTTAGAAATTCTTATTTCGAGATAATAAAATGTCATGACCAGTAAGTTAGGACTCGACATTTTTGAATTCCCGAGAATAAGCTTTTATTTGAGATTTGTGAATTTATTGCAAAATGAATACTTGGCTTTCTAAATTCATCGAAAAATAATTGCAATCCAGTAAGTTAGGACACGATCTTTCTCGAGAATCATGAATGCCAAATATTTTGAAAATTTATAAAATATGATGATTTTAATGCTTTGACCCAACCAAAATATATATTTTCTAAAAGGTATGTTAAAAAGTTAATGTATAACATGAAAAAAATACTTTAATTTAAATTATATATTTTCAAGATATATATATATATATGATATATGAATAAATTTTGAAAATAAGTATATGCGTCTGTTAAAAAATATATAAATATACATATATAAAAAATGAATAAAATAAATATATATTTATAATATTTTCTTGAAAAACGAACATATACATATATAATATAGAAGATGCATGTATACTTGTATTGTAAAAGTTTAATATGTAAAAGATAAATGTATATGTGTATATGTACTATAAAATGTAAAAAATAATATGTATATATATAAAAGTTATGAAAATAAAATAATAATAAAGAATATATATGTATAAAATAAATAATAATAATAAAATAATATGTATATATATAAAAGTTATGAAAATAAAATAATAATAAAGAATATATATGTATAAAATAAATACATGTACTTAATAAAGTTTTGAAAAAACATACATTACATAAAAAAATGCATATATATACTATATAAAGAAATGCATATAAGTATAGAAATAATAATAATAATGATAATAAATAATATAATAATAATAATACAATGACAAATAATATAAAAACTAAAAAAACTGATTAAGGATCAATTTGTAAAATAAACGGAGTTTAAGGGCCGAATTTAAAGGTAGAAAACACAAAAAGGACTAAATTAAAAATGCACGTAACAAGGGGAGGACCAAAAAAGGAAATATCCCTACGCGGGTCAAACGACACCGTTCTAGTGGGCGCATGCACATGGTCTATGGACCAAATTAAAACAAAAAGAAAAAAGAATGGTTAAATTGAAAATACATGGAATAGCTGTATTAAAATCAAATAAAACGGGGGGTCCAAAAGCGTATATTACCCATTTAGGGCCAGAACGCGCGGATCCTGCTTGCGGGTCGGGTCAACGCGCTGATCTGGCCCCTTTAAACCGCGCCGTTTTGTTTATGTTTTAAAGTTTAAAAAAAGAAAAAAATTTAGGGAAAATTTCTATTTCCCCTCTCCTAAAGTAAAGCCTGCTTCTTTAGGGTTTTACCACCCTTGAGAGCTGTCAATCCACCCTGTGCCTAAGCCCCAATTTTCAACAGAGAAGGCAACAACTCGGCAACTCTGGCGCAAAGGTAATTTTCCCCTCTCCCTTTTATATTTTAAGTGAAAAATAAATAAAAAAGGAAAAAATAAAATAAAAAACGAATGACTAAGAATGATGATCACCGAAAAAATAAAAAAAAAAGACCTTTTTTTCCAAAAATTGTTCATGGTTTTATTTGTTTGTTTGTTTTTTTTTTATTATTTTTAGTTATATATAGTGGAAGTATATTTGAAAGTTGAAAAAAAAGAAAAATGATAGAAGCTTTTTAAGGCAAAGTTTTTTCCTTTGGTAATAAAGTATAAAATTTAATGTAAATACCAAAAAGGGAAAACAAAATGGATACACTTACTTAAAGGAGTTTTTTCCTTTGAAAGCTATTTTTTTTTCTAAGTTGACATCTTCATTAGTAAAATCATTAAGTCTATTTAAAAAAAAAACCTTAACGCATAAATTAGTATTTAAACTATGCATTTTTTTAATTTTAATATCTATTTTTTTTAAATTGGGTTATTGCAAAGTAATTGATTAAAGAAGAAAAAGGTCAACGAGAAAAATCAAGTTGCAATGGTTGTCTTGTATTCATATTTGGTGCTTTGCCCTAAATAAGGGTCATTCTTATTTTGGTCACATTTTTCTTTTATTTATTTGGTCACTCGAAAAGGAAATTCATCAAATTGACCATTCTACCATTTAAATGGTATCAGAAGACTAATGACTAATTTAGCATTGCTTTTAAGAAGTGCTTAAAAAGTGTCAAAAGTGCTTTGGGAGAGAAAAACTAAAAATTTTAACTTCTCAATTTGGGGAAAAGTGTTTTTGAAAAGCAAAGAAATTCTTTCAAAAGTTGCTTGTTTAGCATTTCTTTTATTCGAAAATGATTTTTATGTCAAAAGTACTTCTAAAAACAGCCTAACTGTACATTTACATGTATTTTTTTTTTTGGAGTGTCAAAAATGGAAATGACTCTTATTTAAAGTAATTCAACTCAACAATTACATAGTATGAACTATATTAAATAACTCAAAGCCAATAGTTTACTAATGCTGAATTAAGAAACTTGTGAACCCATGTTGGGCTAATAGTTAGGATATTCACTGCTTTAGATGTGATCTCGGTTTGAGTTACTCTAATCACGTAGTTGTTAGGCTTTACACTTTTCTTGTAATTCACCAAAAATAACTTGTACTCAAAATAAATAAATTACAAGCAAGTCTATTAAGAGTTTAATAGTGTGGAAAATAAGTTCATTACCAATCCAAACAAATGAAACATAATAATTTCACAACAACTTAAATATACCTAATAACTTAAACATAAAAATTTCAAACAAATTAAAAAATTCATAACAATCACTACACCAAAACTGGCTTTTAGCAGCGCTTTTTAGGCCTTTAGCGGCGCTTATCAAACACCGCTAAAGACCAAGACCTTTACCGGCGCTTTTCCCACAAACGCCGCTAAAGACAGGACCTTTAGCGGCGCTTTTCCCACAAACGCCGCTAAAGACCAAGGCCTTTAGCGGCGTTCTCCCACAAACGCCGCTAAAGACCAAGGCCTTTAGTGGCGCTGTTCTCACAAATGCCACTAAAGCAAAGCGACGCTTCTATTAAAAACGTCGCTATAACATTGACTTTTAGCGACGCTTTTTCACAAACGCCACTAAAAACATAATTTTTAAAAAAAATTAATTAAATAATATTTATTTCTATAATTAATATTTTATTTTATTTTATTTTATTTTATTTTATTTTTGAAATTTAAACTTTAAACTATATAATTTTAAGTATAAAAAAATTAATTAAATAAATTTTCTATTAAAATTTTAACTTTAAAGGTAAAAATAAAAATTAATGAATTTAAATTTAAAATTAAAATATTTTGTTTAACTCGGCCAAATATAAAAGAAGCTACAAAACACGTAATAATTAACAATCATGATTAAAGAAGCTAGTACACAAGGTAGCTACAAAACCCTGTTTCAATAACACCCAATTCAAGTTCCGACTAAGATAAACGACCATGGAATACAACATTAAATAACACTCTACTTGAAAAAGTGTTAAGCCTTGGCTTTTCCAGCTTGAAAAGATTGAATCCTCCACTACATCTTCAATATCTAAAGGATGCAAAACCAAATGATCAGATAAACCAACAAACTTGGTAAACAATAGAGATGTTAAAAATAAAAAAATATATATAGCCATTAAGGCTCAAAAAAAATATAACAAACAATTATGTGCAGCTTTAGTTACAGGTTGAACTATACTAACAAACAATCTCAATCATAGCTCTTCCATGTGTCACAAATAGGCATTCTTTCTAATGATTGTCTAAACTATTTAATTTTTTAACAAGGAACAATAGTATTAATTTGCAAAAAGCAGAACAGAAACATGCTAACTGCACTACTATTGTTTAACATTATATAGAAATGTCTTATATAGCATAAAAGAGAACTAAGGCACAGGAAAAAGAAGAACACTATAATAATTAAATTGATCATTGATATATTCAATTTTTCCAATACAGGTATATTCAATTTTGCCAAGTTTTTCCATGAATCTGAAGGGTCATAACTCTATGCCCATCATGTCCAAACATTATTCAAACATGGGTGCTAGACTCAAGTATTTCAAGAAAAATAAAAAATCGCAGCAACATTGGCCAACAGAAGGGATAACGTATACCTTGGTCAAGCAGTATATCGCCGCTTGTCTTGTCAGCCAACATAGCAAGTGGAGCTTGTGTGTTGCCTTCCTCATCAAAGATAACCCTTGTCCACACAGGCCTATGAACAATGATCTTCAGCTTTTTTTTTCTTCAAGATCCGTGTTGCTGACTTGAAAATAAGAAAACTAGCTCAAAAACTGATTTCAAGTAATGGACTACAAATAAAACAAATCATTAAGGTAAAACTACCCATGGGCATACATAATTGACTAATGTAAAACGATCTACCTATTCCCAGAAAAAGAAAAACTAGAATCTGTGCAAGTTACCACGTAACCAGGTAAGCTTACGAGCCAAAGCAGCTATATAAAAGAATTTACCATTTAACCTACTAGTACATAAATGAAATTATTTTTTCATTATTGCAACTAATATAATCATAAATAATTTAAGAAAACAACTAAAAAATAACTCTTATCTACCTAAAGCATAAGAATTCAAAATCTTTTAGATTATTTGATAAATAAAATATTTTATCTTTCTTGCCAATAAAATAAAATAAAATAAAAACAAGAATCAAACTAGTTCAACCCCAAGTCCTTAGTCAAATTTAATTAAACCTCAAGTTCTTTGTCAAAAGAAAAGAATATATATAAAAAACCAAGAAAACACATACCTAGAAGATGAAAAGAGATCGACCTTGAAGAGTTTTTGCAAGCAAATTGATTAAACTTCTTCTATGTTAGAATTTTTTTATATTTGATTCTTGTTTTTTATTTTATTTTATTGGTAAAATATTTTATTTTCATGTGGCATATTATTTTTTGAAGTACAAAATGTTTTCAGGCAGTACAGAGAAACCTTTATCTACCTAAAGCATAAGAATTCAAACAAAGGAACTGAGCTTCACTGATTATGTATAATTTTTTCATAAATCAAAATATAAGTTTATTATGTATTAATTTATAATTTCATTATTTCATTCTGTAGGTGAAAGAAACAGAATAAGCATGTCAAATCTTGGAACCTTGGTTAAATTTTCTAGATACTTAATAGCCAAATCCACATCGTCCCTGCCAATTGATAAGCCAATAAGGAGTTAAGAATCTGGCCAAACATGAAATAATAAACTGGCATGAGTCCCAGGCAGTAGAGATCATAGAAAGACTTCATTTACCTGAAAAATGTAGCAACACATTTAACAATGTCAACTAACATGGAAGCAGACATTGCATTTTTTAAAGATCTGTGGTTAAGCACTTGGAGATGTAACCTACAAATTAAAAAGGAAAATCAATTGTGGCACAAATGAAGAGACTTGGACGAGAAATAATAACATTCACACGGACATTCATCTTAAAGAACCCCATAAAGGTGCCTTATTATGTAAAACAGAAATAGAAAATATGAACTAACACAGACCTTCAGAAGATGAGCCTGTAGCGAACGGTCACCAGATAGGGCTCTACAGGAAACCTCAAATTGATATGCTGTATTTGGAGGGCTGATGCTTTTTGCAGCTTCAGCCATGGCTCGACTAGCTTCACGAGAAGCAAGGTCTTGCACTGAAGCCTTCAGCCACAAACTTAGTGTCTGCCTCTTCCTTTGTTGCGAAGGCAGTATGCCCTTCCTACCATAGAAATTCACGACTCCTACAATCAAGCATCAAGTTAGTAGTGCAAAATCCATCCTCAAATATTTTAAATAAAAACTCTAGCTTGCCATCGAAAATAATCTACACATCTGTGAACATTAACAACTAATGCTAAGAAAATACGTAATTTATGCATGGAACGTGTCACAGTCAACAATTCAATTGCATGACTAACCAGGAAAATATGATTCACAAACACAAATTACAGATAATAACCGAAAATGAACTTTAGAAGTTTTAAAATTGATAAGTCATAAGCCACAATCCAAGAAACATGTATCCGTACAAAAAAAAAAGCATTGTTCATCTAAGTAGACCAGAAACATCCTTGGCAAGAAAAAGCATTTGTAAGTGCCGAGATAATTCTACATATGCCAAAAAGCCTGCAACTGGAGCTTATTGCTGCATAGCAGAAAGCCTTTAATGTCCATCACAGTGAGAGACAAAGATGGATCAAAATTTTTAAGAGTACATGGACTTACCTTATATTTTAACCCCACTATATATTTTGGTAGGGGGTTGAATCTTATAAAAAGACCAATACCTTCTTGAAACTTCAAGATCCTCTACTGTCTTCAACATGTTTGCTGATTCAGCCTTTAGATGCTGCCATTCTCAGTCAATATGCATGGAAAAGCTTGTAATTAAAAACCAAACAATGTTTTAATTGGGACAGAAGCTACATGTATATAGGCATAAATGCAATAAAAACCTCAAATGAAAAAAAAAATGATTAACTAAACAGTATCATTAAGCATTTCCACAATGAATTTCAAAAGATGAAAGAAAATATCTATGTACATATAAAACATGACATAAACATTTTCAAAAAATGATCAGAGTCATATATGAAATCATCTGTAGATCATTAAGACATTAGGTAAACAAAGTTGACTAATGTTGATGTCTTTTCTCTGAAGAAATTATTGGATTTAAACATGAATAACATCCAATTATATATACATAGATATTTTGCACTCTCGAAAGTCATATTTCTTTATTTCTTGCCAAATAATTCCTTCTTCCACAAACAATAAGTAATCATTTTCATTCTTAAAGGAGAAATCTTTTTGGCACTTCGGCTGTAATAGTTCAGATGCAATTATAATATGAGACACGTAAATGTAAAGTCTTTGTAACAGGAGTCAATAACAATAGAAACTTAGCAAATCAAAAAAATAGATTATGCACAAAACTGATCTCTTGTGATGTCTTTATAACCAAGTGATTAAAAAGTTGCACATTACCCACGTCCAAGCCGATTAAAAGTTAAAAAGGATAAGCTCTTAAAAGTTAAATAAAAGTTTCACATTACCCACATCCAAGCCGATTAAATTATGCTTAAGCTCTGATTGATCCATCTTTCTATGCAACTCAAAGAGTTTTTCTACATCTTCATTTATATAAGTAGGTACAACAATTGTTGGGGGCTTCATGCCATATAAACCTAGTGTTGCGACATACATTGGTAGGCTACCCTGTCAAACAAATAGACAGTATATCGATATTCTTCATACCAAAGCTTATCCCTGCGATTATTTTCATGATCATTTCTTTTCAAAACAACTTTAGTCACCTTTCATATGTATGAGTCAATCGATAAGTGGTTCTATTAAATATACGTGGTTGACGAATGTATTCAAAAGTAATACACAAAAAATAAGGGGCAAGAACCTAATATACAAGTATTGTAGGAATCAACATGAAGAAAATAGCACATTGAAAAAAAAAACCGTAAAAATCTACACAATTTGAAGTACCTGAAAACAGAGACTCATAAGAAGAAACTTCCAATTCTACCTTCAAACAATAAATTCTTTAAGCAGAGTACATTTCTTCAGTAATCACCTGATTTTTTAACATTATTATCAATTCAGCATCCAATAAAAAGAAAAAGAGGAAAACCAATAGTTAGACTACCAAAAGCAAGAATAGGAACACAAGAAAGAGAAAGAGAGAAAGGAAAAAAACTAACAATATGATCCATATGGCCATGAGAAATAAAAAGGAAATCTTGAGAAAGGGCACGTTGTGGGCATCGACCGATATCAAATGCTAGGTTAAGAGTGGGAAAAATAATACAAGTTTCATGCCCTCCTATTGACAACCCTTCCACTCGGTACCCTTCAATTTCCAATCCCTTTTTGCTCTTTTTCCCATCGTTTCCTTGGTTTCCTGGTTCTGGGTTCTTTGATTTTGATTTTCCTTAGATGTGAACATGCTGCCATAGAAAGTGACATGAGCAGTTTCCCAGGATCCACCAGTGTAAACACCGGGGATTCTTGCTTTAACTAATCCGAAAATGGAGAACAATGAAGCTAAATGAAGCATGGTAAAGGAAGAAGATGAAGCAACGGTGTAGCCATTGTTTTTTGTTTGTATAAAAGAGGAATAGAAATGTTTTTTGGGACGAATGAAATGTGAGGAAGAAGATGAGGAGATGCAGAGGGCTGCCGATTTGGGGAAATTAGGGGGAAAATAAAGGGAATCGGGGTAGGGGGAAATGGTTTGGGAAAAATAAAAGGGCTGCCGATTTGGGGAAATTAAGGGGAAAAATAAAGGGAATCGGGGTAGGGGAGAAAGCAATTGCGGGGCAAAAGAGTGGGGGATATCGATTTTGGGAAAAGAAGGGGAAAAAATAATAAATAATAAAATATTTTTTACGGCGCTCTTCTAAAAACGCCGCTAAAGACCCGAGAATTAGCGGCGCTTCTTCAAAAATGCCGCTAAAGACCCTAGCATTAGCGGTGCCTCTTCAAAAACGCCACTAAAGAGACCCGAGAATTAGCGGCGCTTCCTCAAAAACACTGCTAAAGACCTGAGCATTAGAGGCGCTTCTTCAAAAACGCCGCAAAGACCCGAGCGTTAGCGGCGCTTCTTCAAAAACGCCGCTAAAGACCCTAACATTGGCGGCGCTTCTTCAAAAACGCCGCTAAAGACTCGAGAATTAGCAGTGCTTCTTCAAAAACGCCGCTAAAGCCCCGAAAACTCAAAAAACGACGTCGTTGGGCTTATGTTTTTTGCGGCACTTTTTGGAAAACGCCGCTAATGCTCATTTTTAGCGGCGTTTTCCTAAAAGCACCGCTAATACTCAATCTTTAGCGGCGTTTTCTTTAAAGCACCGGTAATGCTTGATTTTTAGCATCGTTTTTTATCCAAACGCCACTAAAATCGCCGCTAAAAGCCTGTTTTGGTGTAGTGAATCTGCACAATATTCTAAATTTAACATTTTCAATCATATCTCGTATATTTGTATCTATAAAAATTTGAATATGAATTTGTGAAATAAACAAAAAAATTTAATTTTATAAAAAAATTATTCATAATTAACAATAAATAAATGCAAATTAACATTTAACCCCATAAAAGTACGGTAATTTTAAATTCTCAAATCCTACATTAATAAAGATAGTAGAAAAATGTATAACCTTCATATTCCACAACAGATTTGATGAAAGAAGTTACATTGAACCTGTCAAGAAAGTTTTTTACAGGAAAAATTCTTCAAAAGATTGGGAATCTAGAGGTACCAATTTATTGTTTAAGCCTTTCTTAAAAATAGATTTAACAGTTTGGTTAATGGAGGTACCAATTTGGAAAAAAAATAGTTTAGATACTATTTGGGACTAAAAAAAAATTTAGGTCAAACAAAAAATATAATTTAGATACCAATTTATGAGTTAAGTCTTATTTCTAATATATAATATAGTATTAAAAATATTTATATTTTTTCATGAATCTAATAATACTCATATTGCATTATATTATTTATTTTTAATATCATTTTTCTTTTTTTTTCATAATTATCTTTTTAACTTATGAAATTTAAACCATTTAATTTTTTAAAAAATTAATATTTAAATAAAATATTAAAAATACTAAAATTTTGAAATTATTCATTTTAAAATTATAATATTCTAAAATCTAGAAAATTTTAAAGTTCTATTGCTAAAAAATAATATCTTTAAATGATTTAGGTTTTTTTTAAATTTTTATTTAGGGATCCCTTTTTCATTTTTGGGGAAAATATTTAGTTTCATTTTTTCCATTTTTAACACGAAATTTTCTTGCATTGCAAAATTCAAGAAGATTAAAGTGGGATTAATTATGGGTGTTTCAGTGAATGATGTGAGATAGAGGATTCATTCAACTGTTAGTTTTATTAATTTCTATGATTAAAGTGAAAACAATTAAAGTAAGGTTATTAAATTAAAAGCACTTTTATAATTTTTTTAATTTATAAATCAAAATCAAAATCCGATATATTTAATTATAATTCAAATCACAATAAATTGGGGTATTGTAAAGTAATTGATTAAAGAAGAAAAAAGTGGATGTGAAAAATCAAAGGCAAAGTAGAAATAATCAAAAGCTAATTTCCTGAAATAAATTCCTGAAATAAGTATCGAAATATTTAGAACAAAACTTCAAAAATTGAGAGAGTTGAGAGTTTAAAAAAAATAGAAAGAGTTGGATTTGAGTGACAATAATGAAAAAATTTTGATATTTATAGAGAAAAAATTATTGTTGGGGCCCTTAAAAAATTTTATTGTTACCAACATTCAAAAAGAATAATAGTTGAAATATGTGTCCAATTAGACACGTTTTCATACTATCTCTATCGAAACAATCTATTTTCTCAAATTAAATAAAAACAACCTAAAAGGCAAAATAAAAAAGATGAGAATATATACCGTTTTATTTGTTTTGTTCCTTAGGTTTGAGAATGTTGGTGTGAGGTTGTTTTTCCGTACCTTCTCAATAAATGCTCCAGTTGGATATCACTCAAATATATATATATATATATATATATATGAGATAGCAAATCTTATCTCCCTGAAGTTGTAGTGGAGCAGGTTGAAGATGCAAATATTATCTCCCTGAAGTTGCAGTGGAGCAAACTGAAGATAGCGAATCTTATTTCCTTGAAGTTGCAGTGGAACAGATTGAAGCTATAAATTGCGGATCTTATCTCTCTAAAGTTGCAGTAGAGCAGATCATATCAAACCTTATCCCCCTGAAGTTGCAGTGGGACAGGTTGAAATTGCAAATCTTATCTCCCTGAAGTTGCAGTTGAGCAGGTTGAAGAAACAAGTCTTATCTCCCTGAAGTTACGGTGGAGCAGACTGAAGATAGCAAGTCTTATCTCCCTGAAGTTGCAATGGAGCAGACTGAAGATAACCAATCTTATCTCCCTGAAGTTGCAGTGGAGCAGATTGAAGACAGGCTACAAATCTTATCTCCCTGAAGTTGCAGTGGAGCATATTAAAGCCGCAAACCTTATCTCCCTAAAATTGCAGTGGAGCAGGTTGAAGATACAAATCTTATTCCTCTGGCATTGCAATGGAACAGATTAAAGCTACAAATTATGGTGAACCTTATCTTCTTGAAGTTGTAGTGGAGTCGATTGAAGCCACCAGCCTTATCTCTCTGAAGTTATGACGGAGCAGACTGAAGACAGCGAATCTTATTTCTCTGGCATTGCAATGGAACAGATTAAAGTTACAACTTATAAATCTTATCTCCTTGAAGTTGCAGTGGAATAGATTGAAGATAAAGAATCTTATTCCCCTGAAGTTGCAGTGAAGCAGGTTGAAGCTACAAATCTTATCTCAGACCAGGCCATTTTTTCCCGGGCCTAAACCAAAAAATAACCCAATTTTCAAATTAATTAAACAGCCCCCAAAAAAAAAACTACTAGCCCAACTAAACCTAAACCCAATTTTACAATTACCCAAACCCAAAAACTATAAACCCTAGGCGGCCCGTTGGCCCAAAAACTAAACTCAGTTTCAGTAAAAACTGAAACCCTAATCCCATGTGAGCCTCTAGTGCCGTCTGACACCCCTCTGCCTCCCTTGCACCAAAATGGCAAAAAGCCGGAATCTCCATCGTTGACCTTCACGCCACTTGCAACCAAAGAGAAAAAAGGTAGAAGCAAACACGCATCAAACAGTAGGAAAATAGTAAAAATAATATATAGAAATCGGCTATAAAGGCTGAATCTAAATGTATTGTAAGGGGGTGAAAATTGAAATAAAAAAATAGAGAAAATTCAAATTCAAAAATAAAAATAAAAAAGGTTGATATAGATTCAAAAAAAGAAAGGTGATTCCTTTGTTGTTCTTTTTTATTTTTTTTACTCTTAAATCTCTTATATTTTACATGCAAAAATAAAAAATAAAAAATAAAAAGAAAAGAAGGAAACTCACCTAAGTCGTTTCGCATGTTCTTCGGAAACTTTCTCTGACATCGAAATCGGCTAAAAGAGGGGTCAAAAGTTTCTATTCTTTTTATTTTTTAGGTATTTTAGCTTCAAATTCTGGTTCTATTCAAAACTGTCTTGTATTCATATTTGGTGCTTTGCCCTAAATAAGGGTCGTTCTTATTTTGGTCACATTTTTCTTTTATTTATTTGGTCACTTGAAAAGGAAATTGATCAAATTGGCCTTTCTGCCATTTAAATGGTAATAGAAGACTAATGACTAATTTAGCATTGCTTTTGAGAAGTGCTTTTAAAAAGTGTCAAAAGTGCTTTGGGAGAGAAAAAAATAAAAATTTTAACTTCTCAATGGGGAAAAGTGCTTTTGAAAAGCAAAGAAATTCTTTCAAAAGTTGCTTGTTTAGCATTCCTTTTATTCAAAAATAATTTTTATGTCAAAAGTGCTTTTAAAAAATAATTTATTAATATTTTTAACACCTATAATTTAATTGTCCGCACGGTTTTCTACCGTCACTTTTTTCAATAAATATAATAAAATATTATTAATATAATATTTAAATTATACAGTTATATTCCAAAAATGTTGAAAAATTAAATTGCATAAACAATCTTTTGTGTTATTATTTTCTCTATTTTATCACAATATCACCTTTAGTGGCTACTATAATCATTATTGTAATGACCCGAAAGTCAGTGGTGTCAAAAAATACGATTTCGGGATTTCGTTTCCGTGAACCAAGCTCATAAATATTAATAAAATATTTTTGGAGTTATTATATTAATGAATTGAAATTTGAATAGGTAATTTTATCAAATTAGTGATTAATTAAAGTTTAGGGGCTAAATCGTAAAATTTAATCGCTATAGATTTTTAATTAGAAAATGAGTTGAGGACCTAAATTGCAATTAACTAAAGGTCTAAAATTTGCAATTAGACCATGTTGGAATTCATAATGGTGGACGGTAAGGATTATGTATGTATATAAATAACTAAAATTAAAATTGAATTAATAAGTTAAAGTTAATTAACTTAATATAATAAACATAAAAATGGGGAAAGTGGATGAAAACAACATTTTCATCATCTCTTTTCATCTTCTACCCACAGCTAAACAAAGAAAACCTAAGGAGAACTTCAAAGTATTCAACCATATTTAGTCATTTTCTTGTAATTTCTATGGTTTTAGATTATGAGAGCTTGATTTGCTAGACCATGTACTAATTTGTGAAATTATTAAAGCTTTAGGAAGTATCGATATTGAATTCTATAAGTTTTAGATGTTAAATTGATAGATATTAAGTTTAGAGGTGAAAAAGGACTAAATTGTGAAGTCAATTGATAGTTTCATACATTAAGAATGAAACTGAATAAATTGAAGAATTGAATGTAGAAATGAGAAATAGGGGGTTCCTAATGGTTAATAGTGAAAATCGATTTCAATTTGAAGCTTTAGATTGAAAGTAAATTAGTTCCAGTTTTAGGGACTAAATTGAATAAATTAAAAGGTTTGAATAAAATGAAAATTGATTACAAATTGGTTGTTTATTGATAGTGCTACATGTTTATGTTAATCCGTAGTTAACGCTGATCCAGATTCCTTGAAAAGGAAGGGAAAATCCAAAGTCATCGACAAATAACTCATAATTTACAATATGTATTTCTATGACTTGAAAACCTATTTAATTTTTGTGCTTTCATGTTATTTTACCATGTACATTGTTGAGTTAAGTTGTTATGAATAACTTGAATTGATCTGGCTTAGTTACTATTAAATGATGAGGTAGGGATTAATTTGAATAAAGTAGAAATTTTAAATTTGATTAGTTTTAGACAATTGGTATGAAATTAAATTGAGGTATATTGTGACATATGATAATTTATTTGTCGATGATAGAATCTAAATTTTGGTCTACATGTAACGAAATGAGAAAAGGATAAGTTAATAACTATAAGGAACGCGTCAGAAAATAATTGATATGCCATGGGGGGCCAGAGTGCTATATAAATCATTGTTGTTAGGCAATTCGGGGTGGTAAACCGTCATTGTCAGGCAATCTGAAGTGGTAGTTCATCATTGTTGGGCAACCTACTATGATAGATTTGAATTGAGAAAACCATCATTGCCGGATAACTCGGGTTGGTAGGCATTGTGCAAAAAGTCATCATTGTCGGGAAATTCGGGATGACAAATTAGGTTGAAGTGATAATGAGCTAAACGTTACCTGGAAAAAGAATGAGCTTATAAGCTTGGGATTTTGTTGAGAAGGTAACATGAACTTGGGCTTTATGTGTAAGGAATGAATACCAAATGATGAGATTAAAACTTAAATGCTACATTGTATCATCTCTATTATGTTGCTTTATGTTATAGATATACTACTGAGTTATGTTACTCAAAGTATGATTTACTTTCCATGAGTAGGCTAGGTTTCAAGTAAAGGTCTTGTGTATCGACTTCCACATCCAAGCATTACTCTCGGACTCAACAAAATTTATTTGTTTGATTTCTTTTTTTTTTTTATAACTTGGCATGTATCTAGGTGGTTGGATCATGTTGAATTTGATGTTAAAGATGGTATATAATTAACTTTGACATGTTGTTATGTGTATATATATGGTATGTAACTTAGGATTCCTCTAGTTGAATGCCATAAAGTATGAGAAGGTGTTTGAGAATGCAATGCATATATGTGCCTAACAAATTGTTGATATATTATATGTCACTAAGTGCAACTGTGTGTGATTTGACACTGCTATGAATGATTGAATGGCAATTAATTAATGAATATGACATATTATAGCTCGAACCCAGTGATCAGGTCAGATGTAAAATGTTACAATCACTTCTATTCAAACACTATATTTTTCTTAGCAATTAGCAACTACTCGTTTCAAGAAAAAGGAAAACCACAAAACTCTAAATCAATGTTGAAGTCGTCCATTAAAGGTTTAATACATCCATATAGTATGAATGCTCATATGCCATTCAAGCTGGGTCTTTATAAAGAGGGCTTTCCTCAGCTATTAGCATTCAAAACTAAAAAAACAAAACACTATTTCATTTCCTCTTTCTTCATATTTGATGAATCATTACGATGTCAAGTAAGAGTTCTCATAAACTTGTTTTATTTTTTGCAATATCTTGTCTTCTTCTTCGGGAGAAATGCACTGAAGCAAGCGTATTGTGCAAAGAGATTGAGAAAAAAGTGCTACTTGAATTTAAGCACAGCCTTTAAGCCATGGATTCGTCGGGCGACGATGCCCTTTCTTTATTGGAAAGTGAGGAGTGCTGTTCTTGGCATGGCGTCGAATGCAACAGCCTTACAGGATACGTCGAAATGCTCGATTTTGGCCTGCAATCTTGGGTTGTAGCAGGTACGATTAGCCCTTCACTGTTTAAACTTCATCATTTGACTTCTTTAAATTTCGAAGGTAATGATTTTAATGGAAGTCTCATCCCAGAGTTTTTTGGTTCCCTGAAAAAATTGAAATTACTGGATCTCTCTAATGCTAATTTTAGAGGTCCAATTCCTTCTCAACTTGGAAATCTTCCAATGTTGGAGACTCTTAGATTGGGTGGTAACGGTGGACACGTGCCGTATCGCCATAATTTCAAAAAAATGTTCAGTGTTGGAAAACTTGAGTGGCTTTCCCATCTTTCTCGTTTGAAAGAGGTTGATCTCAGTTTCACTAACCTGAGCAATGCCAATGATTGGTCTCAAGTCATTAGCCACCTTCTTTTGCTCTAAGAACTAAATCTGAGAGATTGTGATCTTCCAAGCATATCTTCTTCATCACTTTCCCTTGCTAACTCTTCTACATCTCTCACCTATCTCGATCTCTCTGATAATAATCTCCCTTCTTCTGCAATATATCCATGGTTGTTTAATGTTAGCAGCAACCTTGTTTCACTTGACTTCTCAAGTAACCAGTTGAAAGGTCCAATTCCAGAAGCTTTCAGGAACATGAAGACTATTCAAGAACTTTATCTGAGTGACAATCTTTTGGTACTAGCTGAGAATCAAGTTAGGGGCGATTCTGGGTTGAATGAAGTCGGAAAACTACCAGATTTTAGGGTTCTAGATCATGGGTACAACCTTTTAAATGGATCCATAAGCAAAAGCTTTGGACAACTTTCCAATCTGAATATCTTGCGGCTTGCAGGGAATTCTTTTGATGGTGATGTGATTTCCGAAGCTCATTTATCAAATTTCACCAATTTACAGGTCTCGGATTTATCCTACACTTCTTTGACTTTAAAATTCAACACCGGATGGATTCCTCCTTTTCAATTGAGTCAAATAAAGCTTTGGTCTTGCAAGTTAGGGCCTCGTTTCCCAGATTGGCTTCGGACTCAAATGGACTTCCTACTGGCCGGTTTGGGATACCTTGATATTTCTGCTTTAGGAATTTCAGATTCTCTTCCCTACTGATTTTCAAACAAATTTCAGAGACCGGATTCTCTTCCCTACAGGATTGGCGCCCCACACTCTCCGAGTTTAATTTACATAAACATGTCTTTCAATCAGATCAATGGTACTTTTCCAAATATATCTAACCACATAGGCCATCTAGATCTAAGCTCTAATAATTTCTCAGGACCATTGCCACATTTTTCTTTATACTTCAGTGATACGGGGACCATTAACCTTTCCAAAAACAAGTTTAATGGTTCAGCCTCTCCAATTTGCAATATTACTAATGAAGTCTCTTTGGCATTGCTTGATCTCTCAAATAATCAATTTTCTGGAGTGGTTCCTGATTGTTTTCACAGTTTTCGGTCTTTAACAGCTTTGAATTTGGGTGATAATAGTTTCTCAAGCTCACTTCCAAGCTCCTTAGGATCTCTGACTTCTCTTGAAATGCTAAGTTTACGTGGTAATAAATTCTCAGGAGAATTACCTTTACATTTACAGAATTGCACAGAGTTAAAATTCCTGGACTTGAGTGATAATGAATTATCAGGAGAAATACCTATGTGGCTCGGGCAGCGAATTTCATCTTTGGTTTTTCTTAGCCTTCAAAGGAATCAAGTCAGATCATCAAGAATAAATCAAGAACAAAACTAGATGTGAAAGCGTACTTGAATCTATCGATTTTAGAAAAGTTATACACAAGTAATTCAAAGAACGCAACCCTCTCTTCTCTAAATATGAGATATTAGAAAAGTTATACATGTGTAATCTGAGAACCATAACCTTAATATATAACTTTTGCACATTAACCTACTTTCTAATCAGCCCTTCATTAATTAGAAATTAGTTACTAAAGTATGTATACATACTTGGCTCATACTAAAGCCCAATAAATCTTAACCAAATTAGATCACCTTTTAATATAGGCTAACATTTTTATCATATTAGATAATGACATGTAGAATCCAAAATAACAAAATAAAATATTTTTTTTATGATAATTATGATGTCAGGAGGTATAGATATCAGCTTCTTCTAGGTTTTTTTTTTTTTACAATACTTCAATAACATTATAGCTTTTCTTGCTTCGTATGAAATTGAAGAAAAAGTTGAGGGAAATTAAATTATTAACAGAAAAAGTAAGTCTAGTGTGGAAAATTGAAAAATTACATTGTAAAGCTCAAGTGGAATTTAGAACAAAAGCAAAACAGGCTTTAATTAGTGCTTATAGTCAAAAAGCAATTGGACACATCAATTTCAATTGCAATTGCAAGGTAATTTCTGATTCATATTATTGAAGAATTCAAGACCCATCATATGAAACTGAAGAAGAAAATTGTGGGTAAATTAAATTAATTGAAACAAAAAGCAAGTCTAAGTCAGGTTGAGTAGGCCTATCAAATTTCACCCTATCACACGTTATTGAGACATTATTCACATTGGATTGTAAAGTCATCAACTAAAGAAGAAAATTGAAAGCATAAACATTCATATTATTGAAGAATTCAAGACCCACTGTTCGTTTGCTTCATATGAAACTGAAGAAGACAATTGTGCGTAAATTAAGTTAATTGAATTGAAACAGAAAGCAAGTCTAAGTCATCAATTCAAGGTATAGTAGGACTCATAAATTTCACCCTATCACACGTTATTGAGAGATTATTCACATTGGAGTCATAAAGTGATTAATTAAAGAAGAAAATTGAAAGCAGAACATCCTTAATCGCTCATTAGTGCTAACAATAACAATATATTTTATAAATTAATTGATTTGCTACCATTACCATTCAAGTTGGGTGTTTATAAAGAGGGCTTTCCTCGGCTATTAGCATTTAGAATTAAAACAATCAAAACACTATTTCATTTGCTCTTGCTTCATATTTCATGATTACGATGTCAAGTATGAGGTCTCGTAAACTTGTTTTATTTTTTGCAATATCCTGTCTTCTTCTTCAGGAGAAATGCAGCGATGCTAGCCAGTGCAACGAGAGTGAGAGAAAAGCGCTACTTGAATTTAAGCACAGCTTTCAAGCTATGTATTCTACAGGCTACGACGCCCTTTCTTCATGGATAAGTGAGGAGGAGTGCTGTCTTTGGGATGGCGTTTATTGCAACAGCTTTACAGGATACGTTGAAATGCTCGATTTTAGCTACAAATCTCTGGTTGTAGCAGGTACAGTTAGCCCTTCACTGCTTAAACTACATCATTTGACTTCTTTAAATTTCAGCAGTAATGATTTTAATGGAAGTCTCATCCCAGAGTTATTTGGTTCTCTGAAAAAATTGAAATTACTGGATCTCTCTAATGCTAATTTTAGAGGTCCAATTCCTTCACAACTTGGAAATCTTTCAATGTTGGAGACTCTTAGATTGGGTGGCAACGGTAGAGTTTTCAATGTTGGAAAACTTGAGTGGGTTTCCCATCTTTCTCGTTTGAAAGAGGTTGATCTCAGTTTCACTAACCTGAGCAATGCCAATGATTGGTCTCAAGTCATTAGCCACCTTCCTTTGCTCCAAAAACTAAATCTGAGAGATTGTGATCTTCCAAGCATATCTTCTTCATCACTTTCCCTTGCCAACTCTTCTACATCTCTCACCTATCTCGATCTCTCTGATAATAATCTCCCTTCTTCTGCCATATATCCATGGTTGTTTAACGTTAGCAGCAACCTTGTTTCACTTGACCTCTCAAGTAACCAGTTGAAAGGTCCAATTCCAGAAGCTTTTGGGAACATGAAGGCTATTCAAGAACTTTATCTGAGTGATAATCTTTTGGTACTAGCTGAGAATCAAGTTAGGGGCGATTCTGGGTTGAATGAAATCGGAAAACTACCAGATTTTAGCGTTCTAGATCTTGGGTACAACCTTTTAAATGGATCCATAAGCAAAAGCTTTGGACAACTTTCCAACCTGCGTGTCTTGCGGCTTGCAGGGAATTCTTTTGATGGTGATGTGATTTCCGAAGCTCATTTCTCAAATTTCACCAATTTACAGGTCTTGGATTTATCGTACACTTCTTTGACTTTAAAATTCAACACCGGATGGATTCCTTCTTTTCAATTGAGTCAAATAAAGCTTTGCTCTTGCAAGTTAGGGCCTCGTTTCCCAGATTGGCTACGGACTCAAATGGACGTCCGTCCGGGTTTGGAATACCTTGATATTTCTGCTTCAGGAATTTCGGATTCTCTTCCCTACTGGTTTTGGGACTCATTATATGGATTAGATTTCATAAACATGTCTTTCAATCAAATCAGTGGTACTTTTCTAAATAAATCTATCCCCGTAAGATATCTAGATCTAAGCTCTAATAATTTCTCAGGACCATTGCCAAGTTTTTCCTCACTCTTCCTGGTGAGCATTAACCTTTCGAAAAACAAGTTTACTGGTTCAGTATCTCGAATTTGCGATATTACATCCGACCTTTTGGAATTGCTTGATCTCTCAAATAATCTGTTTTCTGGACTGGTTCCTGATTGTTTTAAAAGTTTATGGTCTTTAACAGCTTTGAATTTGGCTGATAATAGTTTCACAGGCTCACTTCCAAGCTCCTTAGGATTTCTGACTACTCTTGAAATGCTCAGTTTACGTGGTAATAAATTCTCTGGAGAATTACCTTCATCTTTACAGAATTGTACCGAGTTAAAATTTTTGGACTTGAGTGATAATGAATTGTCAGGAGAAGTACCTATGTGGATCGGCCAAAGGCTTTCACGGTTAGTTTTTCTTAGCCTTCAAAGGAACCAGTTCAGGGGAAGGATTCCCCATCAACTTTGTGGATTGAAATATTTACAAATTTTGGACCTCTCTGTAAATGAAATCTCTGATACCATACCACCATGCATCAATAATTTCACTTCCATGGCAGAAAAAGTGAGTTTAGATCGAAGGATTGAGCATCACCTCTCAGATGAAGGGATTTATATATCTT
The DNA here is from genome assembly GCA_008044935.1 of Gossypium turneri. Taxonomy (NCBI): domain Eukaryota; kingdom Viridiplantae; phylum Streptophyta; class Magnoliopsida; order Malvales; family Malvaceae; genus Gossypium; species Gossypium turneri. The sequence continues at coordinate 4,495,795 of CP032575.1, read as the reverse complement.
TCTTTAAGATTACGTATTTTGACGAGGCACTGTTTACATGGAAGGGAACAAAGCAACGCTATCCACAACTTGGACTGCTACTAGCCATTGATCTCTCTTGTAACAAATTAACAGGAGAGATTCCTGAAGAATTAAATTGTCTTCAAGAACTGGTTGCATTGAACTTGTCAAGAAACTTTTTGACCGGAAAAATTCCTCAAAAGATTGGGCATCTAAGACAACTAGAGGTGCTTGACCTGTCAAGAAACAAGTTTTCAGGAAATATCCCAACGAGCTTGTCTGAATTAACATTTCTAAGTACCTTGGACTTGTCTTATAATGACTTGTCTGGAAAAATTCCAACCAGCACTCAACTACAGAGCTTTGATCCTTCATCATTTTCCCATAATAGAGGACTTTGTGGTTCTCCTGTTTCACCGAATTGCTCAATGGTGGAACCACCTCCTAGCAAACCTGCAGTAGGAGGTGAAGAAGATTCTGATGAGTTCATGAAATGGTTTTACACTGGCATTGGACTTGGATTTGCTGTGGGTTTCTGGGGGTTTTGCAGTGTTGTGTTCTTCAAGCGTTCATGGAGGCAATCATATTATCGTTACCTGGATAATGCAAAGGATTGGGTTTGTGTTTCATTTGTTCTGCTGAAAGCAAGGTTAGTGAGGAGAACCAAAGCTCTTTCAACAAGTTGCACAAGGTAATAGATTTACTTTCTTCACTTCTTAACAAAGTTCTTCCAGTGTTGAGAAATATATCCTTAACTAATTAACAAAGTTCTATATGATTGCTTTTCAGGTCTGATTAGAACAGCAACTGAAGGTGATTTTTCCTGCACCTGAGAAAATCTTAATAAAAAAGTTTATAAAGTAATACATGTTTGTCTTTTTGATGATTTCTAATTTCTATATATTTAGAAATTTGTGATGCCTTTCTTTGATTTTCTTTTATCTTATATTTGATTTGTATATTTCTTTTCTATCAAAAGTAATTTTATCCAAACAAAAAGCTTCCTTAGCTAATAAAAAGGAAAAATATATTGATTGGAAAAAAAAAATCAAAATTATAACCATGGTTTCCATAAAATATTGAAAATCTTCTTTATTTTTATGCTTAACCCACAGCCTAAACTATATCATTTTTCCTATCTTCAACATCTAAACAACTCGAACATAACAATTCCACATCAACATCAACATAAGAATTTCAAACAAATTCAAAGTTCCATAACAATCTAAACCTATCATTAATATAAAAATGTACGTTATAATATCTTAAGTATATAATGTTAATTTATATAGTAAAATTTACTATAAAATTAGTTCCATGTTTAAGATTCACGTTGCATATCATTAATAAAAGAAAGTACATTATAATATCATAATTGTATAATATTTATTATGCATGCTATATTTACTTAAATATAACAAGTGATATATTATACGTAGTTAAACATACATGAATACTATTTTTTTTGTAATATAATATGTACTAAATATATATAATTATATCTCATATTATAAAATAAATTCATATTAAGTATAATATTTATTTTAATGGTATAAATATTAATTATTTTTACGTTTAATTAATTAATTTAAAGTTGATCAAATAATAAATGAATAAACACAAATGGAAGGATTTCAATTATACCATCTTATTGTTTGTTTAGGTTTATGAACGCAAAAGAATATAAGTCGAGATCAACTAAATAAAATTTAACAGAATAATATGTTAAAATTTTATTATAATTAATTTTAAAAATATTATTATGCTTTATATATAACATTGATTAATTTGTGTAAAGTATAATCAATATTTAAGGTAAATATTAACTATTGTATATGTAAGTTTTTGGTATAAACCTTGTTGGAAGCAATCTAAATTATCATCTCTACATTTAGTTTTAAAAAATACAGGTAGTAAATTTGGATTGAGTATATCCAAATCCACAATCCAACTTATCATCCCTACATTTAACCCCAAAAAAGTACAGTAATAAAAAAACTTTAGTCCAATAAAAGTAGGGTAACTTTTTTTAAGAAATATCTAAACAGTCAACCTAACATTATTTAAGATTTATCATAAAATATTTGATTAAATTAAATTCTCAAATCCTACATTAATAAAGATAATAGAAAAATGTATAACTGTATGTTAAGTACGACTCATATTTCAGTTAAATTTGAAATATAATTTTTTTAGTTAAGTTATGTTTATTTATTTTAGTTGAAAAATGTTATATGTATGTGATTTGTATTTGATATGCCATGCATGTAAACTATAGCATGTATGATTTTTTTTCTAATTATATTTGTTTCTGGGATGAGTTTTAATACGTGGAGGAAGTGTTCCGTAAAAGGCGATAATTCGCCTAATTGTTTGGTAGCGCTGCTGCAAATATTCTGTAAAGTGTTTTATTGACACTAAGCGGTGTATAGGGTTGGGTAGGTGTTTCATTCCCCACATGGTGTGTTGGGATAGCCGGAGTTGGTGTGTAGCAGATAGGGGTAGGATTATATGTTTGTATCTATATTACTCTGATATGATTCTATTTCCGTTAAATATGTCTATTATGCATTAACTGTTTAAAGTTATTCGTTATACACTGAGTTTTGAAAACTCACTTTCTTTTTGACTGATATTTTCAAGTAATCCTCAAACTTTAGATGAGTCAGTACGACAAGAATTCGGTTTTATAAGTTTTCCATTTATTTTAATAATTTTAATTTGGAATTTAAGTGTTCTGTTAAATTTTGGACTTTTTGGACTGTTTGGGGTTTTTGACATTATTTATCGTTTCCATATTATACTGTTTAAACGATTCATCAATAACAACTATTTTCTGCAAAAACCAGAGGTTTCAAATATCAAATTGTGTTTTCAAAAATTTAACTTTTAAAGAGTTCCGCTGCAAAACCATAAGTTTTAGAAAATGTAAACAAACAACGTTTTCAATAAAACGGTTAAAGAAGATATGTTTTCGAATAAACCAGGATTTTAAAGAGTTTCTGCTGGTTTTCAAAATATACGAGAATTAAATTAACAATCATTCTGTGTAACAACTCCGGATTTGGCCATAACTTCTAGGCATTAAGACAAGATTATGTTGATTTACGTGTTATACGCATTAAGGCAATAAGTTATAAATACTCTCATTACAATTGGTTTTAGTCAAGAGCTAAATATTTCTCACCTTTAAACTTTTGTATGTGCGTATATTCCAATTGCTCCACCACAACACACATAGATGAGCGATTTCTCAAAGAAAGCTGGGAATATATATTAATTACGAGTCTCCTTGTATTATTGTATGTTTTTAATATATTGGATATTCAATTATGACATGATCTATGATTACTATTTTGATTCGATAGTTTTTCCTACATTAGGGGAAGAGAAATAATCACTTGTAATGAGTTAGGGGGAGAGTAATTTGAATCAAAAGTTCAACAATGATAACTTATTACAAGTTCCGAATATGAAAATTCTCATAAAAGAAAGTAATAAATCTAGATTGTCATATAGTAAAAGCAGGTGCTCCAAAAGAGTCCCAAGACATAACTAATAAGTAAAACTCTAAAAAAAATTCTATGTACTTAAAATTGAAGATTAAAATAGTGAAAATATAAGATCTTGACAAGTTATGTCAATTTTAAAAAATGTCGAACCGATAATAAAAGTGGTTGGCAATGATTTTGCATGCAATATTATTGTTGAAATAATGAAATAAAAGGAGAATCTTGAATAAATCTATTGAGAAATATAGATATGGAGTAGATTGTTCAAAATAGAAAGACGCAACTCAAGTACAATTAAATTCGTGGAGTTTTTGGACTAATAGTTCAAATATCTGAAGGTATAAAGCCAGTGAGGGTACAAATGAAGTAGTTTTGCAAAAGTGGAATAAAAATATGAAGTTTTTCTCTAAGTCCTAACATTAATTATGAAAAAAATATAATATTCTTTTGTGGTAAATACAATAACCTTTCGATATATTATTAAATTGGCAGTTCATAAAATATTTAATTTGTGACTAATGGTTGTTGTTACAACCTTTTATGAGTCACTATTTAGTAAAGTTTATCTTAAAATCCTTGAAGGATTTGGAATGCTAGAGGCATATTGAAATTCTCAAGAAATTGTTCATTTATATGAATTGAAATAATTTAAAAATATGTGATAAATTTGACTAAGTAAATAGTAGTTGAAGGAAAATTATAAAATGATCCAAACTACCTATTTGTGTTTTTACATAATAATCATTATTAAAGTTTATTATGATTATTGTTGAAACTCTGGAAGAGATCAATATATATTTTCTAAAATTTTCCTTCACTCATGACTTTAAAAAAAATGATGATATAAATACTTAGCAATACATTCGAATAGTCATTTGAAAAACTAGTATTCAAGATTGAATATATAGAATATGAGAAAGTATGTGATGTTTTCATGAGGGGGAGTAAATATGTGTTGTACTCTTTTTCGCTTAACCGAGGATTTGTCTTATTGAATTTTCCTGGTAAGGTTTTTAATGAGGCAACATATTATGCGTATTATAGATATGTGTACTATTTTTCCTTCATTAGGATTTTTTTTTTCTCACAAGGTTTTTATCTTAGTAAGGTTTTAACGAGACATATTATCTATCAATTGACATCTAAGGGGGAGTGTTATGAATATTTTGTTAAGTGAATGCCCATCAAGATCAAGATAAGTTTTGATGTACTTTAAATTCTAATTGTCATTTGAATTAGATATCTACTTTATTTATACTTCTTATGTCTATAAATATAAATTTTGAAAAAGCATTGTAAATATTCTGATTTATCAATAAAATACACTATCTCATTACTCTCTGAATCTCTTTTTTTTTTACTCTCTGTCTCTTTATTTTATCTCTTTATTTTATAACAGTATCAACTTTTAATTAGTTGAAAGAATTTTTCTAACAAATATAATAGCATAGGTCATAATAGTTATGAAATTATAATTTAGATTGTTTTTTGACAAAAAAATAAATTTAAATATCTAACCAAAAAATATATAATTTGAAGGTTGCTTATTCCAACTTCTATTTTATGCAACAATAGTATAATAATCATAATAATAATAATAATAATAATAATAATAATAAAAGAAACCAAACAAACATGACTACCAGTGATAATTATGAAATCATATGATATTTTTTCATTAGTGTTTACACAAATACTAAAACTCCTAAAATTAGTTATGAATTAAGTGAAATGAACTCAACAAAAATAATTAAAAATAAATAAACATATATCAAGAAAAGGGTTGTGATGATTTTCTTCCAAATTTAACATTTTCAATCATATAAAAAACTGAATATAAATAAAAATTGAATATGAATTCGTGAAATAAACAAGAACTTAATTTTATAAAAAATTTATTCATAATTAACAATAAATAAATGCAAATTAACATTTAACCCAATAAAAGTACGGCAATTTTTTTTTTTTTGAAGAAAAATCACCCAAGCATTATTTAAGATTTATCAGAAAACATTTGATTAATTTAAATTCTCTAATCTTACATTAATAAAGATAGTAGAAAAATGTATAACCTTCCCATTCCACAAAGAAGTTGTTAAGACAAGTTTCTCTCACGCATTAATGATTCAATCTTCTCCACATCTTCAGGTGTGTCAACTCCATGAGCCTCATGCTCAACCTTTATCACCTGCACAATATTCAACACTTAGTGAATTAATCCATTTTTTTTTCTTTTTAAAGTTCGTGCACAATATCCAATTGAGTTATGTAAAATTTCTGAACAGGCATAAAATACAAATACTACTGTTTTTAAACAAGTGTTAATGTAATTTATGCGGATCATGAGTGAGGTATGTAAACAACATTTTGACATTGTGCATTCAAAGTTCTTTTACTTGCTTCGAAGATTTTAATCTGGATTCTAGGGACCTTTCCTACATTGTTGGTATCATGGACTTGTTACTTAAACGGGCGGGGTTGTGATATAGACCAGAGGCTGGTGGTCTCAATCTAGGGAACATAAACATGATGCCCATGGTTATCACTTCCATGTATTGAAGTTATTTATTTGAGACATAAAGCTGACAAAGCTAGTGATTCCTATAGTGTTAATGTTTTGGATGATTTAGGGGAAATGGATTTCATAGGAAAAGAGGACCCTTCTTTTGAACATGTCTCACACACTTTGAGAAGGCTACTTGATGTTCTTGCTAACCTAGCTCAAGCAAGTCCTGTTGATGACAAAAGATCCAAGTATTCTCACTCCAATGTCAGTGGCCATGGTAGAATTCGAAAATTATTTACTAGATAGTCTTGGTGATGAAATTTGGGAACAGGAAAATAACAAAATAAAGACGTTGAAGCTGCCAGATGTTGCAGGACATTTTTCTCAAGGCAAAGAGCAGGGATCTGCAGCCAGAAGTTTCAAATAGATCGTTTAATATATTTTCAAGTCATCTTGGAAACTACAAGTTAGGTCAGCAAATAAAGACTGTTCCTCTCTTGGCCTTAAACATGGCTGGATTTCCTTCTTTGTTGCAAGAGATAATCTTGAAAATCCTTGAATATACTGCAAAAGTAGTGAATTGCGCTCCTAAACAAGAAATGTTGTCTCTATGTTGCCTATTACATCAACCAGTTACGTCAGTTAAAGCTCACCCTCCTTTCAACTTTTGTAAGGTTCCTATCATTTGATCAGCAATACAACCAAGTCCTAAGAGAAGTAGGTATGCTGGAAGTCTTGTTGGATGGTTTGAAACAACATAAGTTACTTTAAGGTAAAAAATATCATGATGGTAAAGCCGATCAGTTGGAGAGAAAATCCGGTTCTAACAGGTTCAAGCAACACTTCAACAGTGAAAGTGTTGTTATTGCTTCACCCAAGTTCATGGAATCTGGTTCGGGGAAGTTTCTTATTTTTGAAGCAAAGGATATTGGCATTGATTCTGAACTACAGTGTATCTACAAGACATTCACTAGAACTTAGTCAGGTTCACAGAGTGATTTGGGTTTGCAGGGGGGTCAAAATTGAACATATTTCCCATTATGAAGCTGATAGAACTATTCTTGTATTCCTCATAGTTTGGGAGGACACTTCTAAGCTCCGTGACAAGATTAAAAGCAAACAACTTTAAAGGAAATCTTAGCAGGCTTTCTAATTTTTCCTCTACATTGTTCCCACCGTTAATCAAGAAGAAAAGTTTAACCATGCTCCACCTAAGAAGCAAGAAAATTGTTTTGGCAACAAATACTGCTGAAAATAACATCACCATAGATAATGATGATGAAATTTCAGATAAGATGCTGCAACTTCCCAAGGCAAAAAAGTGGTCATAGAAGATGTGGACAATGTCAAAAAAGCTAGGTCTAGAAGGGGTAATCTATATAATGGACTTTTGGTGCAAAACAGCTAGTCAAAGTTCTTGGATGGTGCAAGGAGTGATGCAAAGGGCTGGTCAAAAAATGTATGCTAAAGTGGTGAAAGTTTTCTTTTTGGAGTTGATTTTCCAAGCTGAAGAGTGACATAGGAGCTTTTAATTATCTTATAATATTTTATTATTTTAGTTTTATTTATTAAGTGCTAGGATTATTAAGGGTTTAAATCTAGGGTTAAAATAAAACTTTCCTTGCAAGAAAGCCTAGTAACTTTACTTGCAAGAAAGAAAGCCTATATAAATAAGTTGTAAGCTTTAAAATCAACAGTATTATTCTTATTATTTTCTTGAATTAACAGAAAGAAACTAGAGGTTTTTATAACCATACAATTTCTAGAGTTTCAACCTCTTTCTTACTTGTCTGTTCAGCCCTAATTCTATTGATATCCCCTAAACCACATCAATCCCTTTCCTTTATCACTAGAATAGACTCCTTTGTACCAAAAGAAATAATGAGAGGGGTTCTGACTTCCGATTCGTTTGCATTATTAACTCACCCCACACTATTATATTTGATGGAACTTAGGTCATTTTAGGCATCCATTCATCTGCCGTGTGAGGACAGCTCCATTATAGATATAGCTGACATAACCTAAGATTTAGCCTAGAACCTTGGTTCATTTTTATGTTCTGAGTATATTACCTGGTTATATTGGTGTTAACTGAAATTATGGGGTAAAGACAAGTGAATTTTGAAGTTTTAACAGCACATAACACATTATCTCAAGCGTGATAAAGTGAAAATGATGGTCCAAATGTGGTAAAGAACACAAAAATTACATGCAGCAAAGCAGCATCCGTGGTTTCTATAATTTTATGTGACCAGGAAAAGGATTAAACAGTAGTATAAGATTCTTGCCATACCTTCATCTTATAGCCATTCTCAAGGACCTTAAGCTGTTCCAGATCCTCTTCTAGTTGCAGTGGTGTAGGCCGAAGCTTCGGATATATTTGCAGAAACTTTGAATCATAGCTCTGTTTGGACATAAATCAGTACTAATAACAGAAGAAACAATTAATTTTAATTTTAAAGTAGAAAAAATTGCTTCTTAATACCTGAATTCCAAGATGAAGCATGTAAGGGAACTGTGGATTGACTTTCGCAGATCTACATCAAATTGATCCACAAATACATTAGTGCAAATGCAATTAAAACAAAAGATGCCACAACTAAAATACACACAGACGTGCACATATAAATGTATAATCTTACTTGTTAAATGGTATTAGTCCTCTAGAAAAATAAATAGCATAACCGCGATTATCAACCACACATTTCACTCTATTTGGATCAAAAGCATCTTCTGGTTTCAAAGAAGTCACAGCAGTGCTAAACACTGCATCTGGTGCTGCCTGTAGCACAAAGACCATTTTGACACCACATGAAACGATAAGCACTTGTACAAGGAACAAGTTATATCATTGAAATAAAACAAAAAGAGCTGCAGATGCTAATTTACAGAACTCAGAATAACAAACCTGCAGAGCTTTAACAATTCCATCTATTATCTCAGGTTCAATAAGAGGTTCATCTCCCTGAATATTCACAACAATGTCATACTTCTTCTCTAGCTTTTCAAGAGCTTCATTACATCTTTCGGTGCCTGTAATGTGCCAAAGAATGGATCCACGAATTCAGCTAACCAAGTATAAATGAAAAATTAGCAATATGGCGATAATCATGGCCCCACCATTTTGACAAGACTCTGATGTCATGATCACATCAGCGCCAAATCCTCGACAGCATTCTGCTATCTTTTCATCATCTGTTGCCACAACTGCATCCGAAAAATGAATATGTCAACCCCATTAAATGCTCCGAATGAAAAAGGCAATTCAGACACAAAAAAGTTAAGAGGACGTAAAAATTTCAGACAAAACGCTAAACTATCCATCCTGAAGATCAGAGGCAACCATTATTACATCCCTATTTTTTATGCTCCCATATTTTGTTTATAACACTAATCCTAAAGTATAAATCACATAGGTAAAGGATATTGCATGATTCCATTGCCAATATGATGCGTGATAAACAAGACAGAACCAAGATGAAATTTCAGTCATCAATCACTGCCTGAACCTAAGTTCACTCTGAACCTAAATTCACTCTTTTGGATTATATCATCCAGTTGTCCAGCATGCAATATGAACAACTCTAGCCCATAGACATTAATGTGAATAAAAAACTCAAATTATTTAAGCACATACTTGGATATGAGCAAAATTGAAAGGGAACATGCAGCAAACGTACCTAGATGGTCCAGTGTGGTCGCCAGTTTTGACCTCTCCCATGTCCTCTATTTAAGACCAAGAGAAATGTCAAGACACAAACATGTAATATGGTCAAATTTTGAGAAGCAAGACAAGAAGTGCTTAAAATTCGGCAATAAAAACTGCTTTCTGAAAACGAAGTTTTTGACAAGTTTTCTTCTTCATAATCTAGGGAGGAAAAGCTGGTGATCATGTTTAAACTTCACCGAAGTTAAATGCAGGCATTTACATGTCATGGCTTTGGACACAAGCAAACAGATACTTCAATCAATAGAAACTAATTTTCAACCTATAAAGTTCATCTCACAGGTGAAATGAAACCCAGATCTTTATCCAGACCAATATCTCAAGATCCATTGTTATCAAACAAACCGGAGTTTCCATGTTCAAATATGGTTCAACTTAAACCAAATGATAGATCATCTTCCATCTCAGATATTCATCAACCTATACAAGATCACAAAGAAATCTAAAGCCCTGTAGATAACAAATGCATAATCTGTAGTATCCATTCTCCTACTTGCAGAATATTGATCCTCTTGTTCTTAGGAAAGTAATCAAAGTACTAAATATTAATTACAATGCTGCATTGAACAACTATAACACGCTTGCAGATAAAAAAAATTTTGGATCTTTTGCTTTTTGTCTAATATTTTGGTCCAAATTTTAGTATTAGAAATTAAAAAAAAAAAAAAACACTTTACTCTCCTGAATTACATTAAAAGAAAACCCAAACCAAATTCCCTAGAAAACCACAATCCCCAAACGTTGCAACAAAGAAACTGAAAAAATCCAAGGGCTTTAGCCAAAAGGGTACCTGGATCATGGGTTTCCCAAGGATATGAACCAAAGGCTTGCCTTCGAACCGAGAAGATGCATATCTGGCGGGTATAATTCCCACGACCCGTGTCCGAAACTTCCTAGCCCGACCCAGATAGGCACGGGCACCAATGGCTACCGCAATTGCCGTGCCAGCTAAAATACTGTGAACTATCCAAGCTTTACCTGTTGAAGAAGAAGAAGAAGAAGAAGAAGAAGAAGAGCAGACTGACATGGTGTTCACGAATTTATTTTTATTTGGTTTCAGAGAGAAGGAGAAGGGGGAGACAGAGAGATCTGGAGACAGAGTTGAAGTGTGTGTTTCACTGTTTTGGAAGGCGTCTTTGCGGGAACAAGGTAATGTAATTTAAGGAGTAATGACGTTTTATCCTTTTGATTAATATATACCACAGCTAATCACATCAATGGCTAATCACTTTAATATACACCCAAAGTATCCAAGTCCATTTCATTTTTAGTCAATTTTTTTTCATTTAATCAATTTTTTTATCTAATATTATCCTCAATTTTTATATATCATATTAACTTAATCATAATTTAAAAATATTTTTTAAAATTTATAAATTATTTCTATTAAAATTCAAATATATATAAATAACTTAGAAATGTCATGAATATGTGCTTATGAGTTCATAATTTGTTATGATGAAAATGTATTGGAATGCTTGAAATAATAAATGAAAGAATGATAATGTAACGAAACTATTATGAAATGTTATGAAATGTTTTGGATAGATTATAAAATTAGTTATATGGAGATTTTTATAGTTTATACAGATGAGATGCGGAACACGTATTGTTTCGGATGTACTGATAAGGTGCTAGACACACGTTACTTCAATTTATATCGATGAGGCACAAAGCGCATATTTATTCAAATGTATCGATGCTGCACTGGGTGTAGTTTATATTAGTGTAATGGTAGATTGATCTATGTATCCATTTTGAGTTTGTGTTCGATTAATTATAAAAGTTGATGTGTGAGTGAGTAACTTGTACTTGAATGCATCAATTTAATACAAAAACAAATGAAACGAATAAAGCTTTAAGGGCCAATAATGTTACAAAATGAATCAATGGATTCGATAGGTAAAATGAGATATGAATGCAAATGTGAATATGTTTTGTATGGTATAATGAATTACATCAAGTTGTGATCTTACATGTAGTATTCTAAAACTTTGAAAGCTTATTGTGATATATAAGAGACTCAATCCGAATATAAACTTTATAGGAAAGCATTTAGCAAAGATCACGAGACAATGATACCTTTGACATATACTTGTTTCATATATGATCTTATGAAAATTTGTATACCTAATTTGATTATGCTTTGTTTTCAAATTATGTTAGTATCATTGAGTTCTTTTGTTTAGTGTGTGGATTCGTTTATTTTTGTATGCAGGTGAGTCTCAAGGATTCGAGGAGGTTGACAACATTCAGGACTCAATTTCAACTAAATTAACAAAGTTAGTATAAACTTTCGAATGTTATTTTTGAGTTGGCATGTACCTAGAACCAATATTAGTTCGGAGTCTCTTTTGATGACATTAGTGGATTTGTAATCTAGTTATGCATATATGTGTCTGTGATGGTATGACTATATGGTTATGTTGGTATGCATGATCTATATATAAAATTATGCTACGAAACATGAGTTGCTTGCATGCCAAGTAAGTTAATATTAATGTTGGACATCGGTAACTTGTGATCAAGTTAGTGTCATATTGTTTGCATATGAATAAGTGAGTTTCAATGGTGTTTAAAACATGAATTTTGAGTACCATGAGTCATGGATTTGATTTGGTAATGTTTAAGGTTAAAATAGGTGAACTACTTTAAGGTAATTTTTTAGTTCAAACACCTTTTTTGAGTATAAGGGGTCAGTTGTATCGAAACAAGTCAGAATGTAAATAACTACAATATAGGGGACTTGTATCAGTACAACTAAGGGCTTGTATTGATACCATAGTTTCTAACATAGGTCCCTGTACTATTTTAAACCCTTTTGACCTCTTGACTTTTGCATTCGATCTCAAATATCTCTGAACACTTAAAAACCAATTTTAAATTATTCCAACATGATTTTAAGTCTTAAAATCTAATTTCTTATGGAACGATCGATAATAGTCTAAGTTGCTTCGATAATGAATGTTGATCTCACATTTGGATTTGACAACCGGGTCGAGTGTGGGATGTCACGAAAGGACAAGAAAGTAGTTTCAAAGCACTAGGATATGGAGACTTGATTGGAGACTATCGATTGCCATATGGATGGCGCTGTCAAGATTATAGGTGACTTAGCTTGACAGAACAAAGCCTTGGTGGCTTTGGTAGAGGCATTGCGTAGCGAAATCATGGAGCTCAAGGGGAAGCTCTGAGAGTTAAAGCCTTGGGTGGTATGCTTGGTGTACCAGGGCATCACGTGGGAATCTCAAAGCCAAAGGAGTTCGAGGGTTCAAAAGACGTAAAGGAAGTCGACAATTTCATATAGGGCATATATAGAACAATACTTTCGCACGACCAACATCGAGGACGAGGTGCTTGAGTTTTCATCTATCATTATATCGAAAAATCGACTTGACATTTTAAGCAATTAACTTACGTCATTGATCATAATAAACTAGAATTCATCTAAAGTTGTGACTAATTGAGTAATTAAGGTGGGGTGTTTTGGTTATCATCTTTTTTCACCTTAAAAGATCTAGTGAAACTTTAGACAAGTCAGTAAGATGCTTTAGCTGAAACAAATTTTATTATGGTGTCTTGACAGGTTTGGTACAAACAGTGACGTTGTAGAGCTTAATTTTGCATGAGATAAATTATGTGCTTACACATATATAAAAATTTATTTTGCTTTTTAGGTGTAAGAATTTATAATTGGTGGATTCAACACCATCATGGACATGGTTTGCTCCACCAAAGAATGTAGAAGTTTAAGGGGTTGGATGTCGGTGTCAAATATGATATTTGTCTAACACCTATAAGAACATTTTCTTAAAAAGTTTATCCATGAATTTGGAGTGCTCTTGGAGTTGGAGAATCATATCCCTTTACCCATGTTTGAATGTATATCAGATATGAGTGTAAAATATGCATTCTTCAAGCAAAATAAGATGTAGCAGCAGCACATATTTGGGCATTTGGAACATGATGATCCAACATGATGTATGATCCTTGTATTAAAAGTTAATTTCAATTCGAAGTTCAAACATCTCGCATACATACTTCCATTACCTTAACAACATGGTTAAACATAGATGTCAATACAAATATAACAGATAGAAACTCTTCTTAGACATCATTTTTAATGGCAGAACTGTATCCAGTTTGATCATCATAGTACTTAGACCATAGCATCACGCCTCCATACATGGCAGAACCTTTGATGGCAGGGAGTACTTGAGAAGTAAGATCGGATACAGGGATAAATCCGCTACCAGCTGCCTCGGGTGATGCCGGGAGTCCTAAGAAAATTTTGTTAGCCGGAACATCGGTAGTCCATTGCTTCCATGCTTGTTCAAGGTTTGTAATATCACCATCTGTGTATTGGCATTGAGGATTGTTATAGAATTGTACCCAGACATAGTCAAAAAGGCCCGTTTTAAGGGCACCCCCAACCCAAGCATCAGGGAATGGACACTGTGGGGCTGCCGTCAAGTATACTTTCTTGCTGCGTTGGCTATACCCGGAGAGATACTTCGCAAGATCATCGCAGTGTTGGTTCGTTCCGCCTTCAATATCGAAATCAATTCCGTCTAAAATGGCATCACCGAAAGGTCGAGAGGCCGATTGTCCCCCCAAGAAATTGTTCCACAAGTAGGCCGCGACCTGTCTAGCATCGTTGGATGAGGCAAGGAAATAGCTCCCTGCACCTCCTCCTAGTGAAAGTATTACTTTAATCCCTTGTGCTTGACATGATTTGATGTCTGAGCTTAAATTAGTGCATCCATTGCTATACGGATCACAATGACCAGCAAGGTTGATCATTGGAGTCTGGCCATTGCCAAACGTTGGAAGGAATGCTAAGTTCACAAAGTCATAGTTGCCAGTCGCACACGTCTCCGCCAATGTGCCCTCGTCACTGTTCTGACCCCAGTAGATTGCGATGTCACCGGCATCTATACTGGTAACTAGCACCAGAATCACTGAGGTGGCAAATGCAAGCAAGATTGCAGACTTAATAGCCATCTTTCTTTGCTAGTGTTGGAATCGTTTTGTATGCTTAAAGTGTTCATCAAATCAATATCCTTTTATAGGTGAAAATGCTTATCAGAAACCAAATAAGATATTAAATTCTTTGAATGACTGCTCAAATATACAAGAAATGAACCATTTTCAAGGCATTGTTCGCTAGTTAGGTGGCTTATGATTGTCTCTTTTTCCTTGAAATTGTTGCTGTTAGATTGGTATTGTCAGTTTGTCATATTAGGCATAGATATATATATATATATATATATATATATATATATATATATATATACATTGCATTAAATGTAATTGTTGATAATTTTATTTATCATTTTCAATATATTGGATTGAGAGATCTCTTTTAGAATATCAAATTTAAACTGATAAAATTAAGTGTGCAGATTGAAATTTTAAACTCATCTGACCCTTGCTTTGTCACTGTAAGTATATGCATGGGGTCTGATGATACTAAGCCATTGTCTGTATACAAACAAAACCATCATAGATGACAAAAACTACTTGAAGTATATATACATGAACTAGTAGCCAATAAAGTGGTCATCAACTCGCCATTCAATTGTAAAAAATTATATGCATAGTAATGACACAAGAGTATGAGTGTATGATACCAAATAATAATAATAATCCATACCACGGTGACAGAATTTTTATTTATTTATCAAACTATAGAGTAAAAATTTGATGGTCAAAATATATTTTAAGTTCCTACATTTTTCGTATATTTGAAATTTAATTTTAATATTTTTATTTTTAAAAATTTAGTTCCTTTACTTTTCAGATTTAAAAATTTAGGTCTGATTGTTAATACTATTAAAATTCTTCAATTAAATTCGTTGATGCAACATATTGAAATTTTAAAAAAGAACTCACCAAGTGACAATTCTTAAAAACTAATGTCAACATTTTAATTAGAATAAAATATTTAGTGTAACTAATTATATGCATAGATTGAAATGGTTTTTACATGCACATCCTTCTTACTATCAATGATCAATATATTTTTTTTAACTCTTATTTGGTCATATAGCAAAGTCGAGCCAAGCCAATGCAAATTTTTAGGTCCATTTTCAAGGTTTGAGTTTGACTCGTATAATGAGTCTAAAATTTTGCCCAAGACCGACCCAGATAAAAAATGCTAAACCCAAGCCGTAACTATTTAAATCTAATTTGTTTTATTGAATGCATGTTCCGAACCTAAATTGCTGTTAGAATGATTTCTATTAACTGATAATTGAAATGGTTGTTGCTTCGACAATGTATTGTAATGTCATACATTCAGATTTGACGATCAGGTCGGATGTGAGGTGCCACAATACGTGTATTATGTAAATTTATTTTTCAAGATTTTAGTATTCTTTTCTAGTTTGGTTTCTATTAAATAAAAATTATAAGACAATGAGAATATCATTTGCTTTGGAGAGTTTGTATAACACCTCTCACCAATCTTGACATCTGGTATAAATGGAAGATAACATCGGAGCACGTATATTGCAAAACAAATTTTGAATTTTTCTTTTCAGGAAATCCAACTTTGAAACAATTTAATAGAATTAATTCTCGAACTCAAATTTTGCCCTCCCTACTTTAACTAAAATAATAAATGTTACTAAAAAAACCTATCATTACCAAAATAGTATAAAATTAACTAAAAAAACTTCCATTTAATATTTTTTCATTTAACATATATATTTCTAATTTTGCAAATAAAAAACTAGTTGAAACGATGTACTTTTAAAACCCAATTAACAATCCCTAAAATTAGAACTCAAACCAATTTTTTTTACAAAAATAAATTTAACGATTGGATTCGAAAAATATTTATATTAATGCAATCAAACCGCGAAATAGATCTATCCAAAAATCGAGTTAAAACATGATAAAAATCATACATTCTTAAACATGATTAAGCTAAGTTTTGCCATTCAATATTCCTTAGATTACCGTTTGATTCTTTCCTCTCTTACAGCCCTTGGCATTGCCCTTCTCTTATTATGCTGCTTGATTGCAGCCTGTATCTTAATTTCGTTATTCCTCACCATCTTCGTCTACCTTCGGCTACTTACTTCCGAATCAAGAATCCGTAACTATTTGCGGTTGCCGGTTACGATACAACGGCTTCCGGAAATCGTGGACGACAGGGCGGTGTTAAGTGTGCAGGTCTTGGAGAAGCTCTTACCCTCGCTTAAGATTTATGAAGACAATAAACATCAGTTAAAATACAGTGATTGTCCCATATGCTTGGATGATTACGTGGTTGGTGAATCTTTTACGGTTTTTCCAGTGTGTAAACACACGTTTCATTCGAGTTGTATTCAGCATTGGCTCCAGAATAATGTAACTTGCCCCGTTTGTAGACAATGTATTTATGATTTATAGATTACAACTTTGGAGATTTGGGCTACTTTTCATCTGGAAGATTATTTTTTATATTTGTGTTTATGAAAAATTTTATTTGATCCCAATAGATTTAACACAATTAGTTCCTTTTATCAAAAAATGAACATCAAGATACTAACATGTGAGTTTTCTTTAAATTGAATTTTTGGAGATGAAATAAATTAAATGGAGAGTTGATTACCACTTTATTGGCTACTAATTCATGTACATATACTTTTGTCATCTATGAAGGTTTTGTTTGTATACAGACAATGGCTTAGTATTATCATACTCCTATACTTACAGTGACAAAGCAATAGTCAGATGAGTTTAAATTTTCAATCTGCACCCTTAATTTTATCATTTTAATTTTGATATTCTAAAAGTTATATTTCCATCCAATACATTGAAAATAATCAATGTAAATATATCTATGCCTAATATGACAAACTGACAATACCTATCTAACAGCAACAATTTCAAGTAAAAAGAGACAGTCATAAGCCACCAAAATAGCGAACAATGCCTTGCAAAAGGTTCATTTTAGAGGTGCTCATGGGCCGGGCCGGGTCCAGAAAAAATTTTGGCCCGTGTCCTAGGCCCGGCCCAGAAAAAATTCCTAAGCCCGAGCCCAGCCCGGCCCATTTTTTAATAGAACACTAAAAATTTATTTTAAAAATAAAAATATTTTAAAAATATTTTAAAAATATTTTAAAAATATTTTAAAATTAAAAAATAAAAAATAAATATTTATTCCCGGGCCAAAAAAGTGGTGCCCGAGGCCCGGTCCATTTTCTAAACGGGCCTCATTTTTTGCCCAAGCTCATATTTAGGGCCTATATTTTTACCCAAACCCTCCCATATTTCGGGCGAGCCATCGGGCCTGGTCGGGCCACCCGGCCCATGAGCACCTCTAGTTCATTTCTTGTATATTTGAGCAGTCATTAAGAGAATTTAATTTCTTATTTGGTTTCACTATAGCAAAATAGGTTTTTAGCGGCGTTTATAGCGGCGCTTGAACCAAAAACGCCGCAAAAATTGTACATTAGTGGCGCTAGTATGAAAACGCTGCAAAAGGTTAGAGCTATAGCGGCGTTTTTTAAACAAATGTCGCTATAGGTCGAGCACTAGCGGTGCTTTTTGAAAAACGCCACTATAGATCAAGCATTAGCGGCGCTTCTCGAAAAACGCCACTATAGATCGAGCATTAGCGGCACTTTTCAGAAAATGCCGCAAAAAAGTTGAGCAAAACACTGAGCTTTAGTGGCATTAGTGGCGCTTTTTAAAAAACACCGCAATAGATCGAGCATTAGCGGCGCTTTTTGGAAAACACCTCAAAAAAGTTAAGCAAAACGACGTCGGAGCTTTAGTGGCATTAGCGGCGCTTTTTAAAAAATGCCGCAATAGATCGAGAATTAGCGGCGCTTTGTCGAAAAACGCCGCTATAGATCGAGCATTAGCGGCGCTTTTCAGAAAAACGCCGCAAAAAGTTGAGCAAAACAACGTCGTTTGTTGTTGAGCTTTAATGGCATTAGCAGCACTTTTGTAAAAAACGCCGCAATAAATCAAGAATTAGCGGCGCTTGTTGAAAAACACTGTTATAGATCGAGCATTAGCGGCACTTTTCGCAAAACGCGTAAAAATTGAGAAAACGACGTCATCTGTTGTTGAGCTTTAGCGGCATTAGCGGCATTTTTTATAAAAAATCGCAAAAAATCATTTTATTTTTGGATTTAGGATTTAGTATTTTAAAGTTTAATGTTTATGGTTTAGGGTTTTAGGGTTTATGATATAATGTTTATTATTTTGAAATTAGAGTTTTGAGTTTAGGGTTTATAGTTTAGAGTTTGGGGTTTGGGGTTTATTATTTTATAGTTAGGGCCTTAGTATTGTTCATGGTTTTAGGGGTTAGGCTATTAGGGTTTAAGGGTTAGGGTTTTTGATAAAATGACAAAAAATCAATTTATTTTAGGGTTTAAGTAAGCAATAAGATTCTTTTTTAATTACTTTTGTCCCTTGTAATATATATTTAGGGTTTAGGGTGTAGGTTTATGGTTTGGGGTTTAAGGTGTTTTTTAATTAAAATACTATTATTTAAAATAATTTTAAAGTGTTTTGGGTATATGACTGATTAAGTTTTTAATTTATATATTAAATAATTTATTTTATAATTGTAAAAGAGATAATATGAATTTTAATATATTAAAATTATCATTATAGTTTTTTAAAGCTTTTTTTTTTTCCATATTTTGAATTTTTTTTTGTTTTCTTACATAAAAATTATATAAAATTTTAAAATTTATTTAATTCATTTAAATATTACTTAAAGTTTAAAAAATTATTTATTTAAAATTGATATGAATTATATAATAATTAAATATAAAATTATAAAAAAAAGTCAATCACTAGTGGCGTTTATGAGAAAAACGCTGCAAAAGGTAAGTAATAGCTGCGTTTGGACCAAAAATGCCGCAACTATGTATTAAAATTTTTCAAAACGGCACCGTTTCACTACAAGAATTTAATTTTTTTTGTGGCATTTTTACTGAAAACGCCGCAAAAGTTATACAATTAGTAGCGTTTTTTATAATCACCACAAATATTGCAATACCAATTTGACTTAAACAGCGTCGTTTTCTTCCCCAAATCAGATTTGACTTAAACGCCGAAATTCCATTGTCTTCCCCAAATCAGATTTTCCCGAAATTTTTCCCAAATCCCCTAATTGATTGAAAACCTTAACTGATCAAGAAATCATTTTTCTTCCCCAATTTCTTTTCCCCAATCTCCCCTAACTGGTCGAAAACCCTATCTATTTTCCCCAAATCCCCTCCTTTTTGTCATCTTTCACCAGCAACAGGAACAAAAAATTTATCATCGCTATTCTCTTCGCCGAAACCAACAAAATTCTGGTAAGTTTATTCTTGAACTTAGGTGTGAGGGTAGGATACAGTCATGCAGTTATGCATACTAAATGGGTATATTTAGTTACTACTTATAATTTTTATAATTTAATTACCTCCATTAATTACATTAATTTAAGCTCAAATTTCTATAGGATCTATCCTAATCAATTAGGAGAAAATCCTTAAAAGTTTGAGAATATATACACCTACTTCTTAACAACCTCTATTATTTTTATTCATTCGAAATAATAATTTATTTGACCTTTTAATTTTGTATAAAAAATTATTTTAATATTCCATTCGATTTTTTAACTTTTAAATTATTGATTTGTCAAACCATCTCGAAAATGGAAGAAAAAATTAACGGTTGCTAACTTTGTTGACGTGACATTCACCTGTGTGCTACGTTAACAATTAATTAATTTTTAAAATTTAAAAATATTAGAAAATATTAAAATAATATTTTTATACATTTTTTATTTTAAAAAATTAATTATGACATTCATGTAACAATTCCCGTATGTTTAAAGGTTAAAAAAAAATTAAATGAAACCAAAAATCTTTTTTTAGTTGAAAGATTAAATAAACCATTATTTCTTCTTCAAAACTATTTAACTATATTTCTTTTTTGTGTTTGGAAAATTTTAAGTTGTTAAAATTTGAATAACGCGTATTTTTAGTATAATAATTTATACTAACATTTAATTAATTAAATATGTTAACATTTAATTAATTTTTTTAAAATTTTAAAAAATAAAAAATAAAAAAAATACTTTTAAAAATAAAAAATCATTAAAATTATTAAAATTATGATTTTTTAAAATTTTAAAAAATTAATTAAATACTAACATCTCATCTACGTGACAATCCACATGTATGCCACATTAGAAAAGTTAGTCTGTTTTGAGGTAATTTGATAAGAAATATAAGTTTAATGGTTCAAAGAGATGAAATA
Source organism: Gossypium turneri (assembly GCA_008044935.1). NCBI lineage: Eukaryota > Viridiplantae > Streptophyta > Magnoliopsida > Malvales > Malvaceae > Gossypium > Gossypium turneri. The sequence continues at coordinate 4,474,788 of CP032575.1, read as the reverse complement.
TTAAATATAGGACTAAAATAGTTTTTTTATAAAGTTGGAAGGTTAAAAAAGTTATTATGCCTTTATTTTTTTAAATACAATTTATTTATTATATATACAAAGAGCACTTTTCTTCACCCCGTTCCCCCTCTCTCCTTTATGTATGCCAACACACTATACAAACAAGTACTCTCTGGATTTCTTCTCTTTTCTCCACTCCATTTGAAACAAAACAAAGCCTAATATCTCTTCGACCCAGGTATCATCTTTCACTCTTCAATGTCTCTTTATAGATACAGTTCTTGGGATTTTAGTGTCAAAACTCAAAGACCAAGTGCTGCTTCTTTTTGTTTAGTTTTCCTGTTTATGTTGGTCTTATTTTTCGATGGATATAAATGTTTTGTTTGAAAATAGCTACGAATCAATGCAAATCATAACTACCCATTTCCTTAGCTTCCTTCTTTCACATTTAATTTTAACGATTCAGAACTTTTCTTCTTCCCTGGGGAAGGTTAAGTTTATCATTTTAAATCTCCCTTCTTTTTTCTCGTTTACTCCCTCTTTTTGGTTCTTAAATTTCGTTTCTTTTTTCCTTTGTTCTTGTTATTTGTTCCTTTAACTACCTGTTTTGTCAACAAGTTAATGTTTTTAGATATGGGATCATATCAGAATTTTACTTATGATTGTTGGGTTCTTGTATTTACCTTGGATGTTATCGTTTTTTTTTTTTTTTTACTGTGATCTTTTATGTTAGTTCAGATTTTCTTTTTCACTATGTAAATGTTTTCTTTGGTATGACTTCTTGTTTTAGTTGCTTTCCTGTTTCTGAATCAGCTCTGAATGGTGATGTTTTTGTATAAAAAGAAGATCTGGGGTTGTTGATCCTGTTATTAGCTGTTGTTCTTTGATGTTATCAACAGTTTTTATGTGTTTCACTAATGTGGGATTCTTCAGATTTTTGTTTGTGTTTGCCTATATCTGCATTTGGTTTGGTGATTGATTAATGCATGTTCATGTTGCAATATAGGAATGGAGGAAAGGAATGGGATTTCTCTTTCTGTAGTGTATAATTAATGGTATTTGGATTGGCTGTTTCTCTTTGAGCATGATCTTTGCTGTACTATGTTGAGCATTTCCCCCAAGATAAAATCTTTAAGCTGCTTGAATCCCTAACGATTTCCTTTTTCTTTGTTGTTGGCAGAGTGCAAAATGATTCATCAGCTATGAATCCCTTTGTTTGAACTGTTTCTCAAATAATGTCTCTTGGATGACTATCCTTTAATGCTTTGATTAAATTCACTAATTTAACTTTCTTCGACAGGCATTCGTTCATTTTGCAACCTGAACACTGGTCTGTGTTGCCATTTTCTGTGTCTCACAGTTTAAATTTCTCACTGGCTTGTAATCTGTAACGAATGTACTTGAGCACATAATATGTTCATGGAATATTTTCCCATGTCATATTTTTAGCTGTTTATGTTACTACTGATATGGACCCTTTATTTAGTTTCAGTCTCTTTGAAAATGGATAATTGCATGTCATCTGTTGATGTTGTTTTTGATATAGCCGACTTTGTGTTTATATTGAATTTGATTTGAAAGGCACTTTGTTTGATAAATTGTCCACTACATTTTTTTTGCATTTGTTTTGCTATCTCAGTGTGCTGAAGAAATCGAGACAATATGGAATTTCTGGGGTGTTGTCTTATGGGCTACTGAATACAGTTTACTACCTCATTACCTTTCTTTTGGTGTGGTAAGTAAACTATTGCTTCATTGTTAGTTCATGATTTCCTTGCTTGATTTCATTTGGCATATATATTGCATAGACCTATATCTTTTTCTGTTTCTTTGAAATTTCATAGATTAAATTGTATAGTGAACGGAAATCAAAAAGATAGACAATCAAGTTCAAAAGTAGAATATATTAGAACAAAGGGATATATAAAACTTTTAAAATATATATCATAACTTACATAACTCACATAACTTACATAACTTACATAATACATAAATATATATCATATCATAATTTACATAACTTAATTATACTTATAAATAAACAACTTACTCGTGTAATTTATTGTCAACTTTAGACTTCAAGAACTACGAAATGGATAGGACTTGGATGAATTTGTCAAGGGTAAGCAACGACTATCGAAATGGAGTACAAACGTTTCTAAATTTTGCATTTCAAAATGCAAGCCAAGAGAATATGATTCTTTGCCCGTGTAATAAGTGTGTCAACATCAATTGGCATTTTCGTGAAGTTGTTTACGAACATCTAATTGTTGATGGGTTTGTTCGGGGGTATAAAAAATGGCTTTTCCATGGAGAGTGCCCACCTAGCAAAACCTCTTCAACGATTAATCCGGCTTATCCTCATGGTACTTACCATCAGTCTGTTAGAGAAGATGACATGGAAGGTATGTTGTAAGATTTTACGATTTTTTAATTATATATAATATCATAATTTAAATATTGGTCTTGTTAAATATTTCAACTATTTTATATGTACTATTATTGTTGTAATTAGTTACTAAAATTTCAATTATTTTATATGTATTGTAGATAAAATGCCTAGAAGAAGATTACAAGATCTAAGTATTGCTCAAAATACTCCAAATTCGGAAGAAACAAATAGTGAACAACAGACTGCTATTGGATCTTCGAATGCTCCGAATACACCTGACGAACCTGCAGAAATTCAAAGTAATGTTAAATTTAATTTACATGCGTGTTGACTTTTATTATTGATTTCTTTTTCAAATTCTTATATTATAATATACCATTTTTTAGGTGAAAGTGGAGGAATGCGCAGGGGTCGAGGACGTACGCAACTTAAAGAATTATACGAGTTAAATCCTGTCGAGCGTGTCAAAGTATCTAGAAACAATCTTGGTCAGCCTGTTGGACCAGAAGCTCGACTTTTAGCAGGATATTTGGGCATTATAGCACGAAATGCCAATATATTGCCTATCAACTACGAGTCATGGCATCAAATGCCTGATAGTAACAAAAATGAAGCTCTCGATAATATTAAGGTAACAAAATGTGAATGTAATTTATAAAACTTTGGTTTAAGTTTCATTTATCTTTACTTTCTAAACTTGTGTTTTTTGTAGGAGAAGTTTGCTTTAGAGGTCTCGGATAATTATGTCAAGAAGGCATTGGGAAAAAGATGGAGAGACCATAAAAGTACTTTAAAGAAAAAATATTTTAAGAAAAATATAAGCCTCGAAGGGAAATTGCAAAATGTCCCGCCGGGAATGCTGAAGTACCAATGGGAAGATGCGGTTAGATTTTGGAATTCAAAGAAAGGAGAGGTATTACGTACTTCCAAACTCTTATAATTATTTCGGTTTATAGTATTTACTATATACGTAATAATAATTTCATAATGTAGGATCGTGAACGAGTTGGAACAAGCAGCAGGAAAAAACAGAAATTCACTCATACAGCTGGGTCGAAAAGTTTTGCTTGTGTAGCTGAGGCCGAGGTATTTTGAATTTATTTATAGTGTCAAATATTTATTACTTTTTACTAAATAATATTTTTACTACTATATTGTAGAAACTGTCATCTGGTCAAAAAGTTGGACGCCTTCAGCTTTTTGACATTACACATAGGAAGAAAGATGGATCTCCTATGGCTTCTGAAGCTGCAGAAATTATGGTATGTTTACTTAATAAAATTTGAATTATTTTAAATATTTATAGTGTTTAATTATAATAGTTTAATTCATCGTTTGTAATACAAATAATGTTAAGTTATGTTGCATTTGTTTTTATTATATATTTCGTTTCTAACTCTTTGATTGATTTATTAGGAGAAACTAAAGGATAAAAAGGCGGAGTATGAAGCGGTTGCTTCGAGTGATAGTTCTATTAATGTTGACGACATTGATAATCGAATTATTGCTGAAGTTTTGGGTCCTGAAAAGTATGGTCGGGTTCGATTTCAAGGATCTTTTGTTAACCCAACCCAATATTTTGGATCCAGCTCGCAGCAATACACGCCTTCGGGGAGTCAGGCTCAAGTTGAAGTTCAGAAGTTAAGAGACCAAATGGCTCAGATGCAAGCGAGCACAGTTGAGCAAATTACTCAACTTAAAGCGGAGGTAGCATCGAGAGAAGCTGAGGCTCAAAGAAAATATGAAGAACTCCAGCTACAACTTAAAGCAGAGGCAGCAGCGAGGGAAGCAGCGGCAGCAGCAAGAGAAGCAGCGGCAGCAGCAAGGGAAGCAGCAGCAGCAGCTGCAGCAGCGAGGGAAGTAGAGCAGAACAGAAAGTACGACGAACTCCAACAACAACTTCAGAATATGATGAAGATGTTTCAACAGTCGCAAAATCCGCCATCTTAGACTATCGTATAAATATTTTTAGCATTTTAACTTTTAACATTATTGTAAAAAATAATATGAATTATACTTCATTTATTAATTTATACCATATATCTTTTGTTGAATTTGAAGTATCATTTAAATTTGTTATTTTTGGTTAGTTCTCATGTTGCAGGAAGGGTTGCATATGGATGAAAATGAATGTTAGAAATTTGACAAAGTTAGTGGTGTTTTTAGTAAAGCGCCTCTAAAAATTATAACCTTTATGTGAAAAAACGCCATTAAAATTAGCAGCGTGGTCTTACGTGACAATTCAAATGGATTTTAAATGTGAACTTGGTTGTCCTACGTGACAGTTCAAGTTAAATTTATTTGGTTAAAAAAAACATATTTTCATCCCAACAATTGGACATCCAAATTGACATTTAAAACACATTTGGACTGCCACATAAGACTGTCATAGGAAAGTAACAAAGTTTAACAGTAGAATGATCACTTTGTAACAAAATGATAACGTAAGTGATTAAAATATAACATTTTAAACATAAGTGACCAAAATGTAATCTGATACAAAAAAGTGACTATTTTTGTAATTTATCCTTTTTTAAATAAAATGTAATTTCATCTTTTCTTTTCTTATTTGAGAGATTCATTGATTTTAACTTTTGATTTCCAATTTAAAAAAAAAAATACTACTCAATAAATCTCTTAATTAAGAAAAAAAAATATATGAGACTTTTTTTTATCATTAACTTCAATATATAATGGTATTATAATAATTTTTTTTTTCAAAATTAGACCTTTCGTTCTTGTTTGAAAAATATATATAAAAATTAGTTCCAATGAAAAAAAAAAGTAAATATATATTTTTGGGCATAACTCAAATAAATAAAAATATTAATTATCCAAAAAATAAATCTCAACTTGTAATAGATTGGATCATTATTATTATTTATGCAAGATTACATCATTACTTCTTAAACAAAATAAAACTAGCTAATGTATAACAACTTAGCTATATAGGCAAATCTTTTAATATATATATATATATATATATGACTAGAAAATATATGTATGTATGTAGGGGCAAAGGCAAAATTTTTTTTGAGAGAATATGATAATAAAAGTGAAATTTCACCATTTTAATAGTCTATATCTTTATAATTTTTAAAAGATTAAATTAATTTTTTCTCATTTGGGGAGTCAAAGTGTTCCATTTTAAAGGGCCGGCCCTGCCAACTCCCTTTGGCTCCTTCCGTGTTTGTATGTATGATTGAGAATTTAGAAGATATATAGAACCTGGACATGCTAAAATAAAGGGTTAAGAAAATTTAAAAAAAAAAACAGATACGAGTTATTAAATAAAGGGTTCTATTCCAACAGAGCTTCAAATGAGAACACTTTGCAATGGTTTTAAACATTATAACTAAAACTCAGTTTCTTGAGGACACTCAACCTTGCAAAAATCACAATGTTCCTAGACAGTACACAAGTTCTTCCTTTTGCACCAGACATTTTCTAAGCCTATTCTATTATTAGCATAGACTAACGAATGTGCCTACCTAGGATAATCCAAGACTTTAAACATTGCACAACTGATTCAGTATAAAAGAAGATAACAAACTTAATTGAACAAACCTATTACCGGGGTCTCCATCAACTCCTCACTGAAGTGTATAAGATCTAATGGTCAATTTATAATTCATAAACTTGTATGATGTTTGGGCTTAGTATGATTTGGAATTAGAAGAAACATAGGATTGAATAATCTGAAATACACATGGAAGATTTAATAATCTGAAAATCACGAGTCTTATATATTGTATTACGATTACCTCATGTTGATAAAATGTCCGGTTAAACTCCATGCGACTTGGGGGACTTAAGACTTTTTGGTAAAGACAAAAGCCTTTCCAACTGGGTGCTCCTACCCCAACATGCTCAGCCCTTTACCTTATTTTAAGAAGAAAGAAAGGGTAGCTTAAGTCTATGGAACCTTGTTAGCTTCTACCTTCAATATTGTAGTTAAAATGCATGAATTAAAGTTTGCTTGTGGATTTATATTGTGTGTTGCATAAATCGATAGTCTAAGTAATTTTTGACCACCAAACATATGGGCTATTGAAGGATCGAAGTCAAGTAATAACACATGGGTGTTGGTTTCTAAGAAAAGCTTAGTATTATCCCGAACATCTGATCCTTGTTTTTGGAATGTAATATGCTATTGGGGATATTATTAGGGATGTAAATGACAGTGTTCGAACCTGCTTTATGAAGCTTGAAATCTACAATTTCATTCTAAAGATTTAACTTTGATTTTTAGGTTTCTTGCTTTAATTTATTTTCTACTAGTGATATATGGTTCCTTATTTTGACTTGTAGCAAAGAAGTTGTGAGCTTCTGTTAGGGCTAGATATGAACAACAATGCAAGTTGTACCATCTCGAAGACCCTATTCCTATAAAGTTCCTTATAGGAGACCAAGGAATCAAGTTCTAAACATTTTCCTTTTGAAGCTCAGAACCTCAAAAATATCAATTTGCAAACGTATATTCCAAACACAAACACCTATATATATGGCTTCATCTATGTATTGCAATAATCATAACAAATACTTCTACAAGAATAATTAAGTTAACTGAGTTTGATTAAAAATTAATATTTTATTTTACAATAGTTTTTGTAATTAAATAATGGAAAAAGAAATATTTTTTCCGTTATGAAAATATTTATGTATATTCAGAAAATGACTTTAAGAAAATAATGTAAAATGTTTTACCTAAAATCATTTAAACACAAGAAAATATTACATTTTTCAGAAAACCATATTTTCCAGAAATCATTTAATGTCGGTTTTCCCGTAATTTCTTAACATTACCCACCAACAAGATTCTCACTTACCGCACAAGTTAGAACAAAATCAACAAAATTGAAAATAGACACTAAAACTCATTCTAGTTTCCAAATTCTTTTATCACTGTGCAATGGTTATGTAAAAACTGATTCACATTGCAAGTGATGATCTTTACACAATTGGTGAAACATTTCAGAGCAAGATTGATTTATTAGAGTGCACAATGAGATCCATAAATAAGGTGACAGTGAATATATCGGCAGAAAAGCCCTTACCAACCATTTCCATAAGAAGTTGTGTAGCCTTTGAGGGATAGCTGTTTCGAAGGAACCCCTGGATCATTACATTATAACAGCAGCTATTAGGCAAACAACCATTATCTCCCATGCTCCCAAACATCTTATATGCTTCCTCTGGCAATCCCTCTTTACACAGTCCATTAATCATTATACAATATGTGTAAACATTCGGTTTTAAACCATTGTTTGAGAGTTGATGAAATAATTCCTTGGCAAGTTCGATATTCCCAGCTTTACACAACCCATCAATTAGGATACTATATGGGACAATATCAAGTTCCAACCCACTGTTTCGCATTGCTTGAAAAAGTTTCAATGCCTCTTTGATATGACCTGTTTTCATAAACCATTCAGCAAAATCAAACAGATCACTATATCTGGAACTTGTCCAAAAGCAAGCATCTTCCTAAAAAGTTCACATGCAGTTGAAGCTCTCCCTAATTGAAACATACTTTGCATAAGACTGCTGTAAGTAACTATATTAGGTGCACAACCCTTCTCAATCATCAAGTTGAAAACTCTTCTAGCTTTATCCATTTCATTCTGCAAGCAATGGCCATTGATTAATGCATTATAGGTAACAACATCAGGCTCAATGTCTCGCTTTATCATTGCATCAACAATATCCTCAGCTGCAGAAACCATCCCTTCCTTGCAATGTGCATCAACCAATGTATTATACGTGACAAAATTGGGCTCAATGCCTTGTTTTCTCATTATGTCAACAGTTTCGAAAGCTTTTGAAATCATTCCTTCTTTGCAAAGTGCATCAATCAATATAGTATGTGTGACAATATTAAGTGAAATATTGTTATCAACCATTTCATTCAAAAGCCTTGTTGCCTCCTCCTGCTGGCCTGAATTATACATACCATGAATTAAGCAACTAAAGTAATGATATCTGGTCTAATGCCTTTATCCTTCATTTCTGAGAAGAGATCGAGAGCCTCCTTTACCAACCCGTTCTTACAAAGACAGTCAATCACAGTACTATATGCTACAATATTGGGTTGAAAACCTCTTCCTTCCATCAGCCTCAGAAACCTAACAGATCTATCAGTATTGTCACTCTTACACAACCCCTTAAGTATTGTACTGCAAACAAACAAATTAGGTTGATACCCTCTTTCAGTCATTTCATCGAACATACTAACGGCCTCGAAAATCTTACTTTGATTACAAAGCCCATTAATCAAAGTTGAAAAAGTTACAACATCAGGTTCAACACCTAATTACAGCATTTTCCCCAGAACAGAAAACCCAAAATCAATTCGACCTAATTGACAAAAGCAATTAATCAAGATGTTCAAAGAATAAACATCACGGGAAACGCCCAATAAATCGATCCGTCTATACATAGAAACAACAATGGCATAATGTTTCATCCTAACAATGGCTCCTAATAATTTATTAAATTCCACAATGGAAGGCTTTGGGTACTTGTCAATCATCTTATTGAACAAAATCAAAGCATCATTAACATTATCGAAGCGATCATCTTTTTCCCCCTTTCCTCTAACAGACATGGGTTTCTTACTTAAGGCTTCGATGTGGATAGCAATGGTGCTAGAAGAAGAAGAAAAAGAGTAGAAATTAGAAAGATGGCTTCCACCATTAACAACTGAACGAAGAATAAAAGAAGAAGGAAGCTTACCCATATCTTGAAAGTAAGCAAAACGGAAAACCAAAAAAGCGCTGAGCTTGAAAATGAAACCTTATTTCAATTCGTTACTCTCCCGTCTGAAATAGCCGTAACAGAGAGGCTCCATGGAATTGCTTCAATCTCTAATCTCGACTTGCCTGATTTTCGTTGTTTTTTACTACAATATCTACGGGAGATTTCAGCTTCCTCACTTTACTTTCTACTACTCTTGTGTCGATGGTGGATGGATGATTAGAAACATCAACGTTGGACGCCTCTCCCATAGCCCTAGCATTCAGCCCAAATTCACATTATCAGCATTAGTCCTTTTTGTTTCGCCGAAAATTCAGGAATTGAACTTTTTGGCGATTTACCCAATTTTCTTTAAAAAATATTTTATTTTATTTTTTTCTGTTTGAATAAATATGCTTAAAATATTTTTTATTGTTCGACATATTTTCTGAAAATAAATTTATGTAAATATTTTTTATTATTTGATAGATTTTTAAAAATATTTCATACAAATTATTTTTAATCAAACAAATATACATTAATTGTTAATTTCGTATGTTAGAGATATAAATTTATGTTTAATTAAGTTGGGAGTGGTAAATATTTAATATTAATTTTAGTTTGGACGAGTAAATTGAAAATTTATTTAATTTGATAAAAATTGAGTGACTAAAATATAAAATTTATAAAATTTTGAATTCTAAGGGTTTGAGTAGTGAAATTTGAAACATTGATGTAGGATCTAAATTATATGATCATGAAATATGAAAATTCGAAAAGTTGAGCATAAAATAGTAAAGTTTGAAATTTTAGGGGGTTAAATTGTAAAAATTTCAAAACTTGAGTTTTAGGATTAATTTACGTTATTTGAGAATTTACAATTCTAAAAAATAGAGTATGAAAATTTAACTGTTCAAAAATCATGGACTAATTTTTGAAAGTTTTGACAATTTTAATTGTAAGGACTAAATTATAAAATGTAGAAATTTTAGAAAGGGGACTTTTTTTGCAAAATTTTACAAAACCAGATTTAGGATTTAACTATAGAATAAGAAAATCCGTTTTTGAGGAATTAAATAGTAGAATAGTATTTTGATTTCAAGACTAAATCGTAAAAAATATAAAATTAAAATATAAGGTACTATTTTCTTCGACAGTGAAGAGAGTTTCTCCTTTGTTGCTCTGAAAGCTTCTCCTTTTTGTTTATTTGACAGTGAAAACAGTGAACCTTATCAATTTTCCGTAAGACATTTTCCTAAAAAAAGCCTTGATTTTACGCTTTTTTTGAATAATGACTTCCTTTAATAATTCATTTTCCATCAAGCAAACACCGTAACATAATGAAAATGTCTTACGAAAAATATTTTACTATGCAAACGGATCCTATATTTTCTTTAAATTGAAATTTTGGAGATAAAATAAATTAAATGGAGAGTTGATTACCACTTTATTGGCTACTAATTCATGTACATATAGTGTTGTCATCTATGAAGGTTTTGTTTGTATACAGACAATGGCTTAGTATTATCATACTCCATATACTTCCAGTGACAAAGCAATAGTCAGATGAGTTTGAAATTTCAATCTGCACCCTTAATTTTATCAGTTTAAATTTGATATTCTAAAAGATATATCTCCATTTAATGCAATGTGTATATATATATATATATATATCTATGCCTAATATGACAAACTGACAATACCAATCTAACAGCAACAATTGCAAGGAAAAAGAGACAATCATAAGCCACCAAAATAGCGAACAATGCCTTGAAAATGGTTCATTTCTTGTATATTTGAGCAGTCATTCAAAGAATTTAATATCTTATTTGGTTTCTGATAAGCATTTTCACCTATAAAAGGATGATTTGATGAACACTTTAAGCATGCAAAACGATTCCAACACTAGCAAAGAAAGATGGCTATTAAGTTTGCAATCTTACTTGCATTTGCCACCTCAGTGATTCTGGTGCTAGTTACCAGTATAGATGCCGGTGATATCGCAATCTACTGGGGTCAGAACAGTGACGAGGGCACATTGGAAGAGACATGTGCGGCCGGCAACTATGACTTTGTGAACTTAGCATTCCTTCCGACATTTGGCAATGGCCAGACTCCAATGATCAACCTTGCTGGTCATTGTGATCCTTATAGCAATGGATGCACTGATTTAAGCTCAGACATCAAATCATGTCAAGCACGAGGGATTAAAGTATTACTTTCACTAGGAGGAGGTGCAGGAAGCTATTTCCTTGCCTCATCCAACGATGCTAGACAGGTCGCGACCTACTTGTGGAACAATTTCTTGGGGGGACAATCGGCCTCTCGACCTTTCGGTGATGCCATTTTAGATGGAATTGATTTCGATATTGAAGGCGGAACGAACCAACACTGGGATGATCTTGCGAAGTATCTCTCTGGGTATAGCCGACGCAGCTAGAAAGTATACTTGACGGCAGCCCCACAGTGTCCATTCCCTGATGCTTGGGTTGGGGGTGCCCTTAAAACGGGCCTTTTTGACTATGTTTGGGTACAATTCTATAACAACCCTCAATGCCAATACATAGATGGTGATATTACAAACCTTGAAAATGCATGGAAGCAATGGACTACAAATGTTCCAGCTACCAAAATTTTCTTAGGACTCCCGGCATCACCCAAGGCAGCTGGTAGCGGCTTTATCCCTGAATCGGATCTTATTTCTCAAGTACTTCCTGCCATCAAAGGTTCCACCAAGTATGGAGGCGTAATGCTGTGGTCTAAGTACTATGATGATCAGACTGGATACAGTTCAACCATTAAAAATTATGTCTAAGAAAGAGTTTTTATCTGTTATACTTGTACTAATATGTAAGTTTAACCATGTTTTTCATGTAATGGAAATATGTATTCTACATGTTTGAACCTTTCCCCTCTCTTATGATCCCACTTTTAAACTTAAAACTCATTCGGGTATGTGAATTTTTCTGCAGAACAACAAGAACAATTGCGTATTGAATCCACGAAAAGTTACTTGAAATTACATACTGCCAATACATAGATCATACACCATGTTGTATCATCATGTTTCAAATGTTCAAATTTGTGTTGCTCCAGCTCTGCATCTTGAAGTATTCGTTTTTGACATCCATATTCATCACATACGTGGACATGGGAGAAGGGATACGACCCTCCAATTCAAAGATATTCTGTATACATGGAAAAATATAAAAATAATTTATCATACCAATATTACACATTATATTCAACATTCACACTTAAATCTGAATATGTTGTCCTAAGAGGATTTTTCAAACACGAAAACCGTAAATTAAGTGTTGGTACAAACTTCTCCATGGTAATTAAGAGAAGTAGCCACCAAAAATATTGTTTTTCTGGCAAATGAAGAAAGGAAAGACAGACTAAATTTAGCAAAGGAAAGACAGACTAAATTTAGCAATCAAATGTGATTTGCTATATATTTTTTAATAAATAATTTACATACAAAGTGTAGCATTGAATAAGGAAAAATAATAGCAGTGCATACAAAGGTTCATAAGATCTGAAGGGTTTGTTGAATGTGCATTAGTTGTGGAAGCTCAGTACAGTCGACGAGGAAAAGGAAAAAAAAACATGAAAAGAACAAGAAGGGAAATTCTGATTCTGATTCTTCCATTATATTAACAAAACCTGATTTTCCTTCTTGTAAACAAGAAGAAAGGGTCATTCACCTTTCAAATGCTGGAGAAAGTCAAACCACCAATGTGAAAAGTGTCAGAAGATGAAGCATCATCAAATAATTGCAAAAGCAATACTCAGCAAAAGACTATCGCATAAGTGAATTTGCAACAAGAAAATGTTGCTCAAGTTGGCGACAAAGAAGAGGAGCAACTCTTTGTGGCCACTTGCTTTGCAATCTTTCATTCAAGTGAGAAGTGACTCATTGACAGTGGTTGCACCAATTATATGACTTTTGATCATGATCTCTTCAAGGAATTGGATTCTTCAGTAGTTTCCCAAGTAAAGATTGGCAACAGTGAGTACATTGCAGTCAAGGGAAAAGACAGTTGCAATTGAAAACGTTTGAGGTACAAAATTTATCAAAGATGTGTTATTTGTACCTAACGTGAGTCAAAAATTGTTGAGTGTTGGCCAATTAATTCAAAAGGGTTTCAAAATTATCTTTGAAACAAATCAGTGTTTAATGAAAGATACAAATGGCAATGATGTATTCAAAGTAAAAATTAAAGGGAAGAGCTTTGCACTTGATCCATTGATCTTCGCAACAAATGTCCATGCTGAAGTTTGGCACAAGAGGCTTGAACATTTCGATCATGCAGCTGTTCTGAATTTCCAAATTTCAGAGCTTGCCAACAAGGAAAGCAATAGAGACTTCCATTCAAGCAATAAACTTAAAGAGCTATTGAAAAGTTACAATTGATATACACTGATGTGACCGGACCTCACAACACTCTACCTCTCAATGGCAGTAGATTCAGAAGAATAACGAGGGCAAGTCGGAATTTTAGCGATAATGTATTAAAAACATTTTTCATCTCTAACTTTATTTTACATCAGACTCATTAAGCTATAAAAAAAAAAATCAATTTACATGATTTTTTGGGCACAGTATTAAAAATAAGTCCACGGTAAGCAAAAATAGTTAACACAAAGCGTGCACTAGGTCCTATATTTTATTGGCAATTGTTCTTCTGAATCCACTGGAAGTTCCTCATCTGTCACCGATTAGTGGAATCTCTTCGGAAGGTAATATCGACTGCCGAAGTGTTGTTCGTACTGTATTATTGTAGCGAGAAGAATATAACTGACACAATAACAATAACATCCCAATCAGTTGAAAAGTAATCTGCACCATGGTCACATCGAAATGCATTCTCCAAATCGATCTAGTCTCGAAATCAGTTATCACAATCGGTTCCATTATCCGACTGCGATAATCAGATCTTCCCGAAAACTGCAGAGGCTTGAAGAACAGAGGATCAGTTTTCTCGCGCATGCTCTGTATGCTTCCTTTGATCTTACTTCTCATGTCCGAGTTCAATGGACGAAAACTGATTTTCACGAGGATCTCACAATCCATAGAATCACTCGAAAACGATTTGTCACCTGACCTTAAATGCCTGCAGCCAACCATGCACAGGCTACCTGTTGCTATATCATAAACCCCTTCAGCAGAAATTCGGATTTTGGTTCGCAGAGATTCATTTGAAGAATCATTAACCGGATTAAGACCACCATCCAATTTCGAACTAGATAGTGTGATGCTTATTTTATAGCTGATATTAAGCAAGCCACTGTTGGAATCGGATTCAACAGCAGGATTATTAGGCTTTGAGCTTGAGGATAGTAGTAGAAATGGAAATCTCTGATACTGTTGATCGCCTACCGCAAGAGGATCCAAAGAACCCCATCCGATTATTCCTTTAGAACGTTCGATGACCCACAGCCTAAACCGCTTGTCTGGAGAATAACCATATGGATATTGTCCCCTGTTGCTACTATTCCTAGGATTCTTCATTGGACATGATTTCTTCACTTTGTCCATTTGCATGTACTCATACTTGAAACCTTGAAGTTGAATTCGTCCCCCATAACGAAACTGGACCCTATCAAAGAACCCTGATTCATTCCTAGGCTTCACACTCCAAATTTCTCCTACAATGGTGCTTGTGTGTCTGATAGACAAGATGGCTGGGAATCTTAAGCTCAACCTTGTTGTGCAGTCTCCAACATGAGACTTCTCCAAGGAGCTTGATGCATCATAGATTCGGCATGCAACGATACAAAGCCGGTTCTTCTTTTCATCCCAAGATCCTTCTCCAATTAATGAAGTACTAATATTGGGAGAGCCATAATATCCCCTATAACTATTGGTCCGAAATTCTATCAGAAACCTCAAGCTTAGCCTATCATTGGAGCACTGAATCATACTCAATGACATCACCGAAGGCAAGTATCCAATACTATCACCAAATGGATTGCAACTCTTTGAAGACTTACAACTACCACTATACTCCAGTTTGAAAGCATTGCCTCCTAAAAACATATCGCAAATGGTTCGAGTTCGCGATAATCTAAGGGACAACTCCGGTTGGACATTGGTTCCCTCAGAACATCCTTCACTAAACTGTTTTGACACCATAGTATAAGTGTAATTTACTTGAGGAAACATCAGTAGTGAAATTCGCTCAAAATAATTTGGATCATCAACAGAATTCAAGCTATCCATGGTACCAGTGACTAAAGTTCTTATAGTACTTGAATTTTTAAGATTATTAATCTTAAGAACAGCTGCAAGATGAAGCAATTTACCTTCTTTGGAGTAAACATAACTCTTTCCCACCATGCAAAGCTTCCCGGTAATTCGAGACCAGAAGCCTCGAAAATTGAAGTCTAGAGTCCCACGGTTGCTTGAATTGCTCGAACTTGAAATGAATGAGCTTCCAGAGGAGATATTCTGTTCGTAGGAAAACGAGGTTTGAAAAATCAGGTTTCCTTCCACCATAAAGACATCATCAGCATGGGTTGTAAATACGTGGTGAGTCTCGAAAAGTAATGTTTTCGATTCGGGTGGAGAGTAGAAACGTAAAGGAGGATTGTTTAGGACTTTATCACCACCACTGAAGTAACCATTTTGACGTCCAGGGAAAGGCGTGATATTGAACTCCTCATGATCAGCCGGTTTGGATTCATGAACAACTGAGTTACAGTGAACACCATAATCAAATTCATTTGCAGTGCCAAAGACTACACGAAGACAAGTAAAAGAGGAGATGATAAGCAAGAGGAAGAAAGCAGTACTAAAACAAAGTTTCGTCCTACAGAATATGGAACAGTCCATAACTGTAGACTTGAATTTCTTCAGACAGAAAGATTGTGATTAAGAACTTATTGCAAAAACTTCGAAATTGATCATAAATATATAGATATTACTCTACATCTCTCACTGGACATAGGAAATTTCCAAGAACAAAAGCTTGCAGAAAAATTCGTATGAATAATACTTATTTATATTTTATCACATTAAATAAAGTTTTAGAGTCAAGACTCGTGTTCATCCTCAATCCAATAACGAGTGGTTATGATTATTATTATTATATCTAAGTCAATCTCAATGGAAATACACATGTTTTTCCAGTTTTTGGGTCCAAACCAAAGACTTTTCTTGGCAGGTCCTACAGCTGACTTTATTTAAGAAACTGGAGCATAGAGATGAATGAAAGTTCCTGCTATTTGCTCAAAAATGGTCCAATCATTCATTTTCGGAGACTTGAAATCAACCATCATTAAATGCTGACTTGAATTTTACTCTACATCTCTCACTGGACATAGGAAATTTCCAAGAACAAGAGGATGCAGAAAATGACTATGAAAAGCAATAGAAGATTAGGAGAGGTTGAGCAAATGACAATATAAAATGAAGAGAAATTGATATAGTGAAAAAGCAATAAACCTTAATTTCAACACATTAATTATGAGTTTTCCCTTCTCAAATTTGGTTAAGTGAATGTAGTGGGACCTTAGATTAGTGGTCTCTAATAACATTATTAAATGTTTATGTAACCAATGAAACCATAGAAACATCATTATGTAACTAACCTATATTTAAAAAGGGTTAATATATATGGAGGTATTTGAATATAGAAATCTGTATTTATTTAGCTTTTAAGCTTAAAAATAGTAAGTTAAATTGGTTTTTTTTTTTCTCGTACCGAATTAATACAGTTAGTTTTTTTTTACCGAATGAAATAGAATGATGACATGTGTCATAAAAATAATTAAAAAATAAAAATTAGGAATTTTATTTTTTATTTTGCATGCATAACTTGGACAATCGTTTATCCAAGTTCACTCGTAATAATTTTTTTATAATTTCAAAAATAACAATATAATCTTTTTAATATAAACGCTTGTATTTATTACAATTTTCTGTTTTTATATTTTGTAGATTTTTTCATTTTAGGATTTTATTTTTTTATTTTAAGTGCACAATAAATCTGGGGAAATAGTTGTCTAGATACAAATGAATATGAATAGCCATTTGTTTAAGTTCATTCTATACATATATTTCTCTAATAATTTTATTTTTTTATTATTTCAAAAAATAATAATATAATTTTTTAAATGAATTCCAAATTTAAAATAAAATTAATTTGTATCACTTAAGTAATAAATCATTTTAAAATTAATTTAAATTTTATTCCAGACTTTAAAAAAAATAATGATTATAAATTTTTTAAAATATTTTTTATTACTTGACTAATAAATTTAAATAAATTCATGATCATATTTTTTAAAATTATTATAATTAGTTTAATTAATAAAATTAGAATTTATTTAAAATATATTCTTATATTATTATTTTTGAAATTATAAAAGAATATATGTAGAGAAATACATGGAAAAATATTGTACTTGAACAAATGATTATCCAGATTCATTTGTATGTGGATGACTCTGGCTCCAAATTTGTTGTGCACTTGAAATTAAAAAAAATCCTAAAATTCAAAAAAATTCTTCAAAATATAAAAAATTATAAATTATAATACACAAGATTTTTTTTTAAAAGAATTATATTGTTATTTTTAAATTATAAAAATATAAAAATTATTAAAATCTTCCTAATTAACATAACCAACTTCAAACTAATCTAGAAAATCAATTGTCGAATTTCATAATGCATTCAAAAATCAAAATAATAAAAAATCACAATCTTTTAATTTTTTTAAAAATATATTTTTTTTATTTTTTATGTAAGGTGTCAACATTCTATTGGTTGTTAGGTAAAAAACTAACAATGGTAGTCCCATATTAGTTACCAAATTTAGGTACTAATTAGATCTAAAAAAAATTAGATACCAAATAAGTATAAATTACCAAATTTATGTACCTCTGTATATATTAATCCTTTATAAGTTGATGTATTTTGGAGTCTATGAAGATCCCCAAACTTATAAACAAGACCAAAAAAATAGATGAATTACATCAGTGAAAATATTTGGTGCATTATCAGTGAAATTTTTAGGCTTCAAAATCAGGGTTTGATAAGTGTACTATAAGAATATAGTAAAATATTTAAAAAAAAATACATAATTTTTTTAACACTGCTTGTGAAATAAAAAAAAAATGTACACTAACAGTGAAATAAATACTAACCCTTACATTTAATTAGAATTAGTGTAAATGTTAAATATGATTATATAATCAATGTGATTATATTTATTTTTTTTAATATTTTTCATATATTTAGGAAATATTTTATTTCAATACAAATTCATATCAATACCTTTTATACTACAAGGGCTTACTAAATCTAAAATAGTGGATGCAAAACTCTTTTGTGAATCTCTTTTCTCAAACTCCTATATTAGTCTATCTCATATATTTTTATATTTATTAATTTAAAATTTTAAATAATCGAAATGAAAAATTTTCTATTTTAGGGATCAGGCGCTTGTCAACCCCTAACTATGTGCCTGCCTTTCGCTCCCCGAAGCGAGACAAGGAGTTTCACACTAAAAGAAATCGCAATTAAACCTAGTCACCAAAATTTAATTTCCATATTTAAAAGGTTACAATTTATTGAAGATTTTATATAGACAACATCGAGTATATGGACGATATCTAGCTCAAGAGAGATTCTACTATTTTAGAGGTTTACTTGATCTCTGCAACTTCAAATAGTATCTTCCTGGGCATGAGTATTTGGTGGGTTGTTTTGTCAAAATAGTATCCACTGGAAGTTCCTCAGCTGCCACAGATTATTGGAATCTCTTCGGAAGGAAATATCGACCGCCAAAGTGTTGTAGGTACTGTATTATTGTAGCGAAAAGAACATATCTGACACAATAACAATAACGTCCCAATCAGTTGAAAAGTAATCTGCAGCATGGTCAAATCGAAATTCATTCTCCAAATCGATCTAGTCTCGAAATCAGTTATCACAATCTGTTCCAATATCCCACTGCGGTAATCAGATCTTCCCGAAAACAGCAGAGGCTTGAAGGACAGAGGATCGGTTTTTTCGCGCATGGTCTGGATGCTTCCTTTGATCTTATTTCTCATGTCCGAGTTCAATGGAGGAAAATTGATTTGCGCAAGGATCTCACAATCCATAGAATCACTTGAAGACGATTTGTCACCTGACCTCAAATGCCTGCAGCCAACCATGCACAGGCTACCTGCTGCTATATCATAAACCCCTTCAGCAGAAATTCGGATTTTGGTTCGCAGAGATTCATTTGAAGAATCATTAACCGGATTAAGACCACCACCCAATTTCGAACTAGATAGTGAGATGCTTATTTTATAGCTGATATTAAGTAAGCCACTGTTGGAATCGGATTCAACACCAGGATTATTAGGCTTTGAGCTCGAGGATGGTAGTAGAAATGGAAATCTCTGATATTGTTGATCTCCTACCGCAAGAGGATCCAAAGAACCCCATCCAATTCTTCCTTTAGAACCTTCGATGGCCAACAACCTATACCGCATGTCTAGAGAAACGTCATATGGATATTGTCCCCTGTTGCTACTAGTCCTAGGATTCTTCATTGGACATGATTTCTTCACTTTGTCCATTTGCATGTACTCATACTTCAAACCTTGAAGTTGAATTCGTCCCCCATAAAGAAACTGGACCCTATCAAAGAACCCTGATTCATTCCTAGGCTTCACACTCCAAATTTCTCCTACAATGGTGCTTGTGTTTCTGATAGACAAGATGGCTGGGAATCTTAAGCTCAACCTTGTTGTGCAGTCTCCAACATGAGACTTCTCCAAGGAGCTTGATGCATAATAGATTCGGCATGCAACGATACAAAGCCGGTTCTTCTTTTCATCCCAAGATCCTTCTCCAATTAATGAAGTACTAATATTGGGAGAGCCTTAATATCCCCTGTAACTATTTTTCCGAAATTCTATCAGAAACCTCAAGCTTAGCCTATCATTGGAGCACTGAATCATACTCAATGACATCATCGAAGGCAAGTAACCAATACTATCACCAAATGGATTGCAACTCTTTGAAGACTTACAACTACCAGTATACTCCAGTTCGAAAGCATTGCCTCCTCCTAAAAACATATCGCAAATGGTTCGAGTTCACGATAATCTAAGGGACAACTCTTGTTGAACATTGGTTCCCTGAGAACATCCTTCACTAAACTGTTTTGACACCATAGTATAAGTGTAATTTACTTGAGGAAATATCAGTAGTGAAATTCGCTCAAAATAATTTGGATCATCAACAGAATTCAAGCTATCCATGGTACCAGTGACTAAAGTTCTTATGGTACTTGAATTTTTAAGATTATTAATCATAAGAGAAGCAGCAAGATGAAGCACTTTTCCTTCTTTGGAGTAAGCATAACTTGATCCCACCATGCAAAGCTTCCCAGTAATTCGAGACCAGAAGCCTCGAAAATCGAAGTCTAGAGTCCCACGGTTGCTTGAATCGCTCAAACTTGAAATGGATGAGCTTCCAGGGAAGATACTCTGTTCGTAGGAAAACGAGGTTTGAAAAATCAGGTTTCCTTCCACCTTGAAGACATCCTCAACATCGGTCGTAAATACGTGGTGAGTCTCAAAAATGAGCGCTTTCGATTTGGATGGAAAGTACGAACGTGAAGGAGGATTGTTTAGGACATTATCCCCACCGCTGAAGTAACCACTTTGATGTTGAGAAAAAAGCATGATATCGGTCTCCTCATCAGCTGGTTTAGATTCATGAACAACTGAGTTACAGTGAACACCATAATCAAACTCAATTGCAGTGCCAGAGATTACATGAAAACATGTGAAAGAGGAGATGATAAACAAGAAGAAGAAAGCATTAAAAAAAACAAAGTTTCGTCCTACAGAATAAGGAACAGTCCATAACTATAGACATGAATTTCTTCAGACAGAAAGATTGTGATAAATATAATGGTATTAGTCTACATCTCTCACTGGACATCGTAATTTCCAAGAACGAGAGCCTGCAGAAAAATTCGTATGAATAATACTTGTTTATTTTTTTATCACAATAAACAAAGTTTAGAGTCAAGCCTCGTGTTCTACATGAATCCAATAACGAGTGGTTATTATTATTATTATGTCAATCTCAATCGAAATACACATTTTTTATTTCTATATATTCGCATAATGGCTAAAATATTTACCGCAAGTCTAAATTCGATTCGCGTTGCTATTAGGATTTTATCTTCTTTTTATAATTCATAAAAATAAAAATACACATATTTTTTTTCCAGTTTTCGGGTATAAACTAGAGGTGATCATGGGCCTAGCCGGGCCGAGTTTGGATAAAATTTTAGGCCCGTTTTTTATGCCCGGGCCTGGCCCAAAATATGAGCCTAAAAATTTGTCCAAGCCCGGCCTGAAAGAAAATTACTAACCCCAAGCCCGGCCCGGCCCGAACCATATTAATTTTTTTAGCTTATTTCATTAAATAAAAAATTTTAAAACAAATATTAAAACAAAAAACAAATTAAAAAATGAGACTAAAACAATTCTTAAAACAATACATAAATTGAAAATATAATAAAAAGTCGTTATATTAAAATTGAAACAAATTAGAACTAAAATAATAACCAAATTAATAATAAAACAAAAGTATATTTGATTAAAAATAAAAAATATATATTTAATATATAATTCGGGCCGGGCTCGGGCCAAAAAAGTTTTACCCAAGGCCAGACCCATTTTCTAAATGAGCCTCGTTTTTTGCCTAAACTCATATTTCGGGCCTATATTTTCACCCGAACTCTCCCATTTTCAGGCTGGTCATCGGGCCGGGCCAGGTAGCCCAACCCATGATCACCTCTAGTACAAACCAAAGACTTTCCTAGGCAGGTCCTACAGCTGACTTGATTTAAGAAACTAGAGCATAGAGTATTTATAATATCTTTTTCAAGTTATGAAGAATTTTTTTTAATACTAAATTTTATTATTTTTGTAATATGTTAAGGAAATTAAAATTTATTTTTAAAAAATGCAATTTGATTGTTTTTAGTATTAAATTCGAATTTGGTATTGAGTCGCTTTTCAAGTTTGGATTTATTTAGCTAAAATTTGTTGGATGTGAGGTTTTTTTAGCTCAAGCTTTTCGGATTTAAGTTTTTTCAAGTTTGCATTAAATCAAGTAAAAACATGTATGATATTAAGTTTTGGATCAAATTGAGTTCAAATCTTTTTTAAATTTAAGCCTTTTTAGGTTTGAGTTTTTCAAGCTTGTATATTTTCAAATTCAACTCAAATTGCATAAGAATAAGTTGGAGCTCTAGTTTTTTAGATCATATTTTCAAGTTCACTCTCACTTTGCTACAATAATAGCATAAGGATCTTCCTTTCATCTTGTTTTATACATGTTTTTGTCTTGATATTATTCTATCAAATGTTGCAATATCTGATTTAAGTCCCTTTTTAGATAATTTCTTCATGATCTTTGTGAGCAAGGATAGATAATTTCCAACATCTGGTTTAAGTCCCCCATTTTTTTTTTTTCTTTGAGTATATTTTCTTCTTTCCTTGAGTCGAGTGATATGATTAGTGGTAATAAGAGAGGATTGAATCCACCCATCTTCAACAACTTCTCAAGTTGCTTAATCAATTAACAAGATAAAAACCTTCATGCGAGCCTTTCAATTTACATAATTTGACAAACCGAGTAGCAATAGTGCTTAAGTAATTGAAATATCTTCCTTCATAAGTTTCATGATTGCAAATCAAACATTGAATCGTCTTCAAATAACTCTTGAAGCCCGTTCTAATACCAATTGAAAAATTCTTGGTTTACACTTGTTTCAATTTCAATGTTCCAACTATTGTTCGAACAAATGTTGCGATAGAACAATTTATAACAAGGAAGAAGAAGTCTCTCGACAACTTCAAAACTCTTTCAAGAGAAAAGGATGGTCCTCCCATATTTCAAACTCTTCTCCTTCCTTCCTTCACAAAGGCTATCAAATGGATAAGCTTATACTCCTCATACTCTAGTTTTATAATTATATGTAACTTAAAAACAAAAACTTGATAATAAAATATAATGGTAAATTTTATAATTATAATCTTCAAATCTTGTATAACTCAATAACAAAGTGTAAGTGAAAAAAAGTTATATATTTATATAAAATATCATAATCTTTTTAATACTCTATTGAAAATATATATTTATATTAAAATTTATAATTTAAATTTAACTTTTACTTAAATTAAAAATTATATTTTTTAAAATTACTATACATATTAATTAATTAAATTTTATTTTAAAATATTATAATGTTCACATTTTAAATAATTAATTTGTAAAGAAAAATAAAATAGGAAATGTTTACGTATTTTGTGAGTTTGAGTGCGTTAAAATACATTATCCTTTTACTTATAGATTGGAAAGTGATTATGAATAATTTAAAGATTACATAAAGAAAACAGATATGATTATATGCTTTTATCATACAATTTATCCTATTTTGAAATCCGAATTCTCAAACACCATCTTAAAAAAAAAAAGTAAAAATTCCAAATGATAAGGACATGAAAGGAGGATAGCAAGCCATCCATTTCCCTACCTCCATTATCAATATTCCTTTCTTCGAACACTTGTAGCAGAGACCTGCTTGGGCCCCCACAGATGCCTTCCCTTTTCACCATTTCAATGTACTTCCTCATCTATAAATACATCAATTGCATAGCTTTGGAGATACATTGCAAGTTAGCTAACTACTTTAGAAACTCAAACAAACCTTTACTTCTCAAGTCTCAAATTCACCATGGCTGACAAGTGCGGCAACTGCGACTGCTCTGACAAGAGCCAGTGTGTGTAAGTGATCCATAATCATCCATCCATGATGGAGCTTTCCAGCAGTTTCTAGTCTTGTTGTTTTTGTTCTGCATGATTTCTAGCTGCATTTTACTACATATATGTCGCCACTAAGCTGGACCAAAGCTTTTTCAAAAGCATTTATGAACCCATGTTTCCTCAAGAATGTTACCCAGTACGCGAGTGTAGGATATAGATATGCGTCAACCGGAGGATCATATTCTTATACTCTTGCTCGAATATCAGACACCAGTATTGCTAAGCTTGTTACAACTAAGCACATGAGTTTGAAATCAATATTCATTGAAACTAAAGGCTTTTTTTTCAATGCTTACAGGAAGAAAGGAAACGCCTTGGTCATTGAGACTGAGAAAAGGTATATGTTTTGTCAGTCTAATGCATGATTCGCTACATACATGCATTAATACTTCCATTTATCGTATTACTTACCTAGAGAAGCAAAAAGGAAGGAACTATGCCTTGCACTGTTGAAAATTGAGAATTAAGAAGTTTAAAGTTGCTTTTACATATGCTAAACATAATCTGTTGTGTTATTCTTGTGCAGCTACATCAGCACTGTAGTGGTCGAGGCTGTGGCAGAGAACGGTGGCAAGTGCAAGTGTGGAGCTAGCTGCAGCTGCACAAACTGCACATGTGGCAATCATTAAGCAGACATATATAGAACCACGATGTTTTAGTCCATAATTAAATTAAGTTGAATAATTGGTGGCGTGTTGCATGTCTGTCTCCGCCTCATTGTATACCATGATGGAATGGCCATGTCTATGGACTTTGTCTGATTAATGAATGATTATTAGCACAAATCTGTTCCATGAACAAAGAGGTATAATCTTCAAATTTATTCATGTTCTACGTATATTCGTATCCAACATTCACTACAAATTCGATTACTCTTCTACCACTTTTAACAACAATAATTAAACATCAAAAATCTTAAATCAATTAATGTAGATGCATTCAATACAATGAGACTCTCTTTGCTTCGCTAAAACTCAATAAATCCTAGCAAGTTTCAACCCAAACCTTACTTTAAAACATCTAAATCCTCACCAAAATATGTCAAAAGCCTCAAAAATTAAATATCCCCACCTAGAAATTTAGTTGGACAACAAAGGAAGAAAAGAGATGAAAATTTCATTTTATTTTCTGAATAATTGATTTTAGTATAAAAAAAAAATAATATCCATTTAGGACGGGTCAAGTCTCAGATAAGGCTTTTTTGTCTGGGCCTAGCTTGAATATGTAAAAATTTTATTGTTTTATTGTTTTATTACTTTTTTTATACTATTTTCTTGTTATTTTTTTTCACTATTTTGTTACCATTTTATTATTATGTTGTTACTATTTTATTGTTATTGTCAAGATACTGTATAACTTTTGTCATCCCCTACCCTTAATATTATCTAAAAAAATGTAATCAAACATATATGATCGCACATCCTCCTAATTTCTATATTCCTTTTAAATAAGCCAAAAAAAAAATTTTCTTATTTTTGAAGGGAGAGTTAACATTTTGAAAATAAATTAAAAAATACCTAAAGGACAATTTTTCACAAACCCTACTAGAATCTCATTTTTTAAAAAATAAAATAAATAAGATAAATAAATAAATGTGAAAATAATATATAAGACATGATGCCAAACCCACTCATATAACATATTGATGTAAATGACTGCCACTCACATTTATTTATTGAGTTAATTGCTTGATACATCCCCAAACTATAATTCTTATTTTAGATTAGTCTTTTAACTTTAAAATATTTTGATTATATTCTTAAATAATCGATATTATATTAATCAGATTTTTTTTTGAAACCGTTAATTTAACTATTAAATGACACGTAAAATTTTATATGACATGATTTAACATAAAAATTTAAAAGAAAAGTAAAATGTTACCGCATAACTTTTAAAATTAAAAACTAAAAATAAAGTAAAATCGAAAAAGAGATAGAGTGAACGATAGTTTCTGTAAAAGCTTTTTACCACATCCATTTTTAAAATATTCATTTTTCTTTAAATTTTTTATTTTAGATTATGTCACATAAGATCTAACGTCTCATTTAACAATTAAATTAATGATTTTAGTGACGAAAGGACCTCATTAGTATAACATTGATAGCGTGGAGACATAATTAGAACGTTTTAAAATTTTTTATGCAATTAATTCTTATTGATAATACTCTGGAATGACATTTTTTTTGTATTAATTACATATTTATTTTGAGTATGATCCTACTAATTCGATCTATTTATGGTTTTTTATCTTGTAGAGACTAAATTGAAGGAAAAAGAAAATTTAGGCGCAAAAAGCGTGAATTTGAAGATAAAATGGGCCAGCATGCGAAATAGGAAAGAAGTAGTGCCGAAAATGCAAAGTGTGGAAGACTTGGGGTCAACAGTTCAAAGAAGAGATTTTATAAATGTAACACCCTAACCTGTATCCATCACCAGAATAGGGTTATAGAGCATTACCAAAGTTTACTAATTAATTTTCAGACTTTTTAATTCATCAAGCATTCATATTTATAACCAATCAAAATCAAAACATTAATAAGCCAACGTTAACCAATTTAACTTATACATGTCATTATAACCAGAATCAAATCATCCAAAATTATTGATAGAACCAACAGATAATGTGATATATCTCCAACAAGCTTCCATCCAATCGAGCTTCCGATAATCATTTCAAAACATCTAATAATTATACATATTACCAATAATAATTCAATTCCAATAATAAAACACACACACATATATATATAATATTCATTACCAAATAGCATTCACTTCAATTAAAATTATACAAAATATAGTTCATACGAACTTAACAGGCTAAATTGCAGAAATACCAAAATTCAGGGACATTTTGAAAAATTTCTATTTTTCTCGAATTTTCACCCAATCATGATCTAAATTAATATTTCATTCAATGTACTAATTCAAATAATAAAACAATTCATTTCATGCAATTTGGTCACTTTTTGACATTTTTACAAATTTACCCTTAAAGTTTCACATTTGTTCAATTTAGTCCCTGAACCTAAAACATGTAAATTGGTCATTTTTAATGAAGACTCATGCTAGTTGAATAATCATATATTTTCCTCCTCCTCCTCTCCATTCAACATCCTGAATGTATATAGCATGCTTATAGGTAACATTATCTATAATTTCACCATTTACTTATATATTCATTCAAAGCTATTAACTTGAGTCATAGTCACTAAATTATTTATATCTTGAGCTACAGAACTCCAAATTAAGATCCGTTAATTTTAATTGAAACTAGACTCACATGTATTCTTACCATAAAATTTTCAGAATTTTTAGTTTAGCCAATAAGTACAGTTTATTCTTTAAAGTCATCCCTTCTGCTGTCTGACAGTTCAGACCCTTTTTCACTAAAAATTAATTATCTTCTCGTACAAAATTTGAATGATGTTACCGTCTGTTTATATTGAAAATATACTTATTAAGGATTTAATAATATAAGTTTAAGACTCTAATTATTTTTCTCCAATTTTTGATGATTTTCCAAAGTCAGTACAGGGGAACCCAAAATTATTCTGACCTTATCTCACAAAACCTATTATATCTCATAATTTACAATTATATTGCTTACACTGTTTCTTCTATGAGAAACTAGACTCAATAAGCTTTAATTTCATATTTTGTTCATCCTATAATTCAATTTATACGATTTTTGATAGATTTTAAAAGTCAAACTACTGCTGCTGTCTCAAAACTGTTTTAGTGTAAAATGTTGATAACTAAATTTATAACACTTTCCTTTCCTTTCTCTTCAATATTTTCCATCACTTTCTCTTATTTCCCTTTACTAACATAACAAGAATATAGAACCTTATATAATGAAACTCTACCTTAACATTAATTTCCTACTTTTTCGATAATATCAAACTCAAAAGTATATAAAAATCTTGATGTTCTTACCTTATGCCATTGATTTCAATCTTTAACTTAATTTTCTCCCTCCTCCAGCTTCTATTTCTTGAATCTAACTTGATATTCTAGCTCCCAATAGTCTCCTTGTTATCTTTCTCTCTTGATGGATATGGAAATTCTTTTAATTTCTAAGTGAAAATGGTAAATTTTTGGTAAAAGGACCAAATTATAAAGAAAGTAAAACTTTCTTTCCTCTCTTCTCTTCAACGTGAGATGCATGAAAAAGATGATCAATTCTCATCATCTTTCCTCCCTTTTATATTAATCATTTAATAATAAAATAATACTAAAAATCTTAATAAAATATTCATTAAATAACATTTATCTAATTAATTAATTAAAAATATCACAAACATCATCATTAGCTTCTAGAAATTCTCTCTCCTTCTAATTGACCATTTTGCCCTTCATAATCTTTTGAAATTCCATCCTTGAGTCATCACTTAATTTGATAAAATTGTAATTTAGTCCCTTAAAATTCTTCACCTTTTCAATTTGGTCCTAATTCATCCATTTTCCTTAGTTTCTAGATTATTCCACCCTTAAAATATTTGCACTATTGGTCCTTCAAATTTTTCATATTTACACTTTAACCCCTCAAGATTTGAGTTTTTGCTCTTGGGCAACAAAACTTTTCTCACTTTTACGATTTAATCCCTTTCTTGAATTAATATGTCATAATATACTTTC
Organism: Gossypium turneri; assembly: GCA_008044935.1. Taxonomy (NCBI): domain Eukaryota; kingdom Viridiplantae; phylum Streptophyta; class Magnoliopsida; order Malvales; family Malvaceae; genus Gossypium; species Gossypium turneri. The sequence goes on along the minus strand of CP032575.1, from coordinate 4,446,160 downwards.
CAATGTTGACATAACTCAATTACCCTTTTTATCACTTTATTTCCTTATTTTACCATATTAGGGATATTATCTTACTTTCTTACTGTAGTAATTTTCGAGGTATTACAATTTCATAGCTAGTTAACCCTTCTAGCTTCTAGAATTCAAATTCTACATTTTATACAAATAGATCCTTTCCTTAGTTAATCACTAAATCGATAAAATTCTCATATCAGTATTTTCATGCAACCTTCCTATCATAATGCAACCCATGTCATAATTTTAAAATAATTTTTTTCGTCGGATTTGTGGTCCCGGAACCACTGTTCCAACTAGACCCAAAATCGGGCTGTTACAATAAACACAATACTTTATTTAAATTTTAATTATATTAGGATTATTGTTAAGATTATTATTTAGATTTAATTTTAGCTTTTATCTTTATTCATCTTTTAGAATTTAGATAGAAATAAACTAGGTCTTCTGAGTACTATAAATAGAGGATGGAGTGACACAAATTTCACTTGTTTTTTCTGTAAAAGCTCCCTCTTCTAAAAGGTTTTAGCTTTGTTTCTTTCATTTATTCAATAAAATTCTATTTTTATTAAGTTTATTTATTTTTTACCAAAAAGCATGAGCCACTAAATTTATCTAGCCAAAGGTTGTCGAGATTCCCCAAAAGGGTTCATGAGGCTTAGAATCCGTGCTTAGCTTTCTCAATGAGTATTCATCGTTTCTCCGTACTTCGGGACTAACGCTTTCGTCCATGTCCCTTCAAAAGTGATCTTTTTATCTTGTGCAAAGGCGGTCGCTTTGTATGTTTTGAGAAGGCTGTACAGTTGGTTCGTTAGCTTCCTGCGTCAGTGGTTCTTGAGCCCAAGAGACAAGATGGCGTGACATTCGCCATTGAGAAATTATGATCTAGTGTAAGATAGTCCCATAGAAGCGATGGTTGGCTAGAGTTAGGTTTCTCTAAATCGTAAGTCTAAAATCTAAGTGGAGCTGGTGATAATAGGCGTCCTTTTCCATTATAACTAGCTTATTCTGTTCAAGAAGGATCACCTAAAAGCCTATGAATGAACCCAAGGATCGAGATAACTAGAGGCTGGAATCTCTCCATCAAAAACTCTCTTTTCTCAACTCTGTTTATTTTTACAATTTCAATTTCAATTTACGCAATCTCAATTCAACCAAACTTTTAATTTTGTTTTTATTTTTATTTTTTCTAGGTATGTCATTTTTCTTGGGCACGACTCTACTCAATTTCTCGAGAAATAGGAACTTGTGCAAGTCCAGTACCTAAAAATTTGACTCTACTTCCCTTATACTATTCTTTTCGTTATTTGATAGGAATAAGATATTTTTTGTACTCTCAATGACGTATCACTTATTTATTTGTAAGATTTATATTTAGATCAAAATCCTAATGTCTTTGAAAACTATGATCATGATAAGGCAGCACCAATTCAAAGTTGAATTTGATTTTTATTTTTGGGTAGAGCCCATATTGCATAGATTTTGGGATTACATTCTAAAAGACAACCTAAAAGAAAATTCCAAATGATATAGACATGAGAGGAGGAAAGTAAGCCAACCATTCCTTTGCCTCCATTATCAAGATTCCTTTCCTTTGAACTCTTGTAGGAGAGGCGTGTGCTTTTCTCATGCCTGCTTGGGCCCCTACAGATGCCTTCCCTTTGCACCATAGCTTTGGATATGCATCGCAAGTTAGCTTAACTACTTTAGAAACTCAAACAAACCTTTTACTTCTCAATTCTTTCAAATTCACCATGTCTGACAAGTGCGGCAACTGCGACTGCACTGACAAGAGCCAGTGCATGTAAGAAATCATCCTTTCATCATCAGCTTTCGACCAGTTTCTATTGTTGTAAGTGGTTCTTTGATTTTGTTATTGTTCCTAAGTTAGTTTTGGAACATTGGCAGCATGATTCAACAAATTTGCAAGCAGAACCAATGAAGAATCGAAGCAAAACAAAAGCAAAACAAAAGCAGCAAACAAACTTGAATGCTCAGCAAGGATTTGTAACTGATCAACTTTTTATTTCATTCAAATTTTGAAATATAAAGGAGTTACAAAATAATTTGACAGTTACCTAATGTGTTTAACTGCTCCAACTAATACAAACCTAAACACTAGCTGAAATGATAATCAAATGTAGCTGACCAATCAGCCATTACATCAAAAGATCTTATCACTAACTTAATTTTACTAGCTTTGTGAATAAACTAAAATTGAACCAAACTAGATTACAAAAGAACAAAATATGCAAAGTTGGTTGCTTCATTCGGTCCAATATTCAATCTTGCGCACCAAGCAATGTTGCTGAACTCGATGGCTGCAGTTACTTTGCTGCTGTTGATCTTGACAGTAGCTAGTTGCTGGTTCCATGTTGCATTGTAGTCCAGCTCTCAACACTCCTCCTTGGACTGTATGCAACACATACCAATTGCACTTCTCAATGCCTCAAATCGAGCAGCTCCTAAGGGCTTGGTTAACATGTCAGCCAATTGTGCCCCTGAGCTACAATGAACAAGGCTGACTTCCCTTGTTTGCTCAGCCTCTCGAACAAAATGCAACTTAATTTTAAAATGTTTAGTCTTACCATGGAACACAGGTTTCTTAGCTATAGCAACTGCTGACTGATTGTCCACCCAAATTTCAGTTGCTTCAGCTTGAGTTTCGTTAAGGTCTTGAAGCAACTTCCTGAGCCAAATGGCCTGATTGACAGCTGCTGCAGCTGTAATGTACTCTGCTTCAGCTGTGGACTGAGCAACAGTTTGTTGCTTCTTTGAACTCCAGCAAAACATACCTGATCCAAGTGTGAAGAAGTATCCAGAGGTACTCTTCATGTCATCAAGGGATCCTGCCCAATCACTGTCTGAGTAACCTTCTAATCTCAGTCCCTTTCCACTTTCAAACATTACACCAAAGTTTACTGTGCCTTTGATGTATTTAAGGACCCTCTTTGCAGCCTTCAAATGAACCTCATTACAGTAGTGCATGAACCTCGATAGTAAACTGACACCAAACATGATGTCTGGCCTAGTTGCTGTTAGATACAACAAGTAACCTACTAGGCTTCGATAGTGCCTCTCATCAACCCTTTCCTGATCACCGCTACTTGTCATTTTTTCACCTTGAGCCACTAGAGTGCTGACTATTTTACAATTTTGCATGCAAAATTTATCAAGGATCTTCAAGGCAAATGTGTGTTGGCTGATGAAGATGCCTCGATCAGACTGGTGCACTTCCATACCAAGGAAGTATGTCATGATCCCCAAATCAGTCATCTTGAACACTTGCTGCATTTGAACCTTGAACTCATCAATGAGCTCAACTTTGCTCCCTGCCACTAACAAATCATACACATACAAGGAAACAATCAGCAAGGTTTCCTGTTCTGTTTTCTTAACATAAAGGGTAGGTTCACTAGGACTCTTCACAAATCCAAGCTTAGACAGGTAAGTGTTAACTCTGTCATACTAAGCCCTTGGTGCTTGTTTCAGGCCATAAAGGGCCTTTTTCAGCCTGTATACCTTATTTTCATGTCCAGCAACTTTGAAACCATCTGGTTGCTCAATGAAGATCTCCTCCTCGAGAAAACCATTCAGAAATGCTGATTTTACATCCAATTGATAAACCCTCCAATGTTTCTGAGCTGTTAAAGCAAATAGGAGCTTGATTGTGCCCAGTCTTGCCACTGGAGCAAATGTCTCCAAGAAGTCAACACTATATTGCTGACTGTAGCCCTTCACCACAAGCCTTGCCTTGTGCTTGTTCAAAGAGCCATCAGCATTGTATTTGGCTCTATACACCCACTTAACACCTATGACCTTCTTGTGCTCTGGTCTGTTCACTAATTCCCATGTCTGATTCTTATTAATCATTTCCAACTCAGCTTCCATAGCTCTCATCCAATTCCTATCTTTGACAGCCTTTTCAAAGTCTGTAGGCTCAATCACAGCAACATTACACCTTTGATAGACATCAGCTAAGGTCTTGGTACCCCTTACTGTTGTATCATCAATAGCATCAGCATTTGGTCCCTCTTCTGTAGGTTCAGCAACCAAGTCCAACTGGTCCATTTCAAACATACCTGCTTTAGCACCATTCCAGTTCCACACTTTTTCTTCATCAAATTTTACATCTCTGCTGACTAAGACCTTTTTTGTTGATGGATCATATACTCTATAACCCTTCTTGTTACTGCTATAGCCAACAAAAATTCCTGGAATAGCCTTGTTCTCGAGCTTGGTTCTCTTTTCCACTGGAACAAGAGCATAGCACACACAGCCAAACACCTTCAGGTGTGTTACCACTGGTTTGACTCTATGCCAAGCCTCAAAAGGTGTTTTGCCCTTGACTGCTCGAGTTGGCAACCTATTGAGCAGGTATACTGAGGTGTTGACTGCCTCAGCCCAAAACTGACTTGGAACCTTGCTTTGAAACAACAGACACCTGGCCATGTTCAGCACAGTTCTATTTTTTCTTTCACAAACTCCATTCTGTTGAGGAGTGTAAACTGTTGTAAGCTGATGGTGAATCCTAACACTGTCACAAAGCTTTTGAAATTTGTCACACACATATTCTGAGCCATTATCAGTCCTCAAGGCTCTAATTTTGTAGCTAGACTAATTTTCAGCATATGCCTTAAATTTGCAGAAGGCTTCAAATACCTCTGACTTCTGCTTCAAGAAGTAGACCTAACACAACCTTGTCAGATCATCTATAAACAGGACAAAATACTTGTTGTCACTGATTAAAGGTGTTCTCATAGGACCACAAACATCATAATGCACCAATTCGAGCTTATCTTGAGCTCTCCAAGCACTATCAGAAGGAAAAGGCAGTCTAGCCTGCTTACCAAGCTGACGAACCTCACAAATAGTCCCACTAGCTTCAATTTTAGACATGTCATCGACCAAATTTAGCTTATGCAGCATATCAATGGATGTGAGATTGGCATGGCCTAATCTCATATGCCACAAATTAGTGCCATTAGCAAGGATGCTGTAAGCCTTTCTTTCCACTTGACTAACATCCATCATAAAGCACCTATCAGTCATAGAGACTGTAACTAGCTCCTAACCATGCATGTCTTGAACAGTACAGCAGCCATTCTTAAAGACCAAAGTATAGCCTTTTTCAACTAATTGGCCTACACTAAGCAGGTTATGGTCTAAGTCAGGTACAAAAAGCACATCAGTGATTAGTTTGTTACCTGAACCAGTGCTAACCAGCATATTGCCTTTGCCTTTAGCCTCAATTAGCTTCCTATCTCCAATTCTAATCTTCGAGTAGAAGCTTCTGTCTAGGCCCTTGAACAGCTTCTCATCAGCTGCCATATGGTGTGAGCAGCCACTGTCTAATAGCCAATCACTGCTGGCTTTTGTTGTGCCAACATAACAGGTTGCTGTGAACACATGCTCCTCCTGAGTTTGCAAATCCTCAGCAGGTCAAACTTGTTGCTGAGTAGCCTCATTTGGCTTGCCCTTGCACACCTTTTCCACATGACCAAACTGCTTGCACTTTCTACATTGGATGTCTGGCCTATACCAGCAATATTTCTCTGAGTGTATTGTCTTATTGCAGTGAACACATGGTGGAAACACCCTTTTTGCTTCATCTCTTCCTGATTTGACTCTCCTATTGTGCCAAGGCTTTTTGCCTTTTGCCTTTTGCACTTAAACTCGAGCCTTCACTGGCTTTTTCCTGGAAAGCAGCTTCAGGATTCTCCTCTTGCCTATTTGCCCTCCTTTATTCAAGTGCATATAGGGAGTTTATCAGCTCAAACAATGAAATGGCTGATAAGTCCCTCGAGTCCTCAAGTGAAGAGATCTTTGACTCGAATTTCTCAAGGAGAGTTGTGATGACCTTTTCAACAACTCTGCTCTCTGTGAAGTCCACTCCAAGGAGCCTTATGCTGTTGACAATGGCCATTATCCTGTCTGAGTACTGCTTAATGGTCTCAGACTCCTTCATCCTTAAATTCTCAAAGTCTCTCCTGAGGTTGATCACTTGCTGTTGCCTTGTCTTATCAGTCCCCACGAACTCCTTCTTCAGCTTCTCCCATGCCTGCTTTGGTGAGTCACAGGCCATGATGCGAGTGAATATTACATCAGACACTCCATTTTACAGACAGGCCATAGTCTTGTGCTTCTTGGCTCGCTCCTCAGCATGCTGTCTCATCTGAGCAATGGTGGGATTGGCTCTCAATGGAGGTGGTTCAGCATCATTCTCGATTACACTCCATAGATCATGTGCCTGGAGGTATGTCTTCATTTTAACTATCCAGATGTGATAGTTTTCTCCAATGAACACTGGTGGTGGTGGTGGAGTGAAACTCATTTTGCTTGTCTGAGTTTAAATGCATCAATATCTTCTGTTTTAAGCTTTGCTTTTAGTTTTGGTTTGAAAACAACAAAATTACAAGGGCCCATCAAAGACTCGGGCTCATGATACCATTTGTTGAAACATTGGCAGCATGATTCAACAAATTTTCAAGCAGAACCAATGAAGAATCGAAGCAAAAGAAAAGCAAAACAAAAGCAGCAAACAAACTTGAATGCTCAGCAAGGATTTGTAACTGATGTGTTTAACTGCTCCAACTAATACAAACCTAAACACTAGCTGAAATGATAATCAAATGTAGCTGACCAATCAGCCATTACATCAAAAGATCTTATCACTAACTTAATTTTACTAGCTTTGTGAATAAACTAAAATTGAACCAAACTAGATTACAAAAGAACAAAATATGCAAAGTTGGTTGTTTCATTCGGTCCAATATTCAACCTTGCGCACCAAGCAATGCTGCTGAACTCGATGGCTGCAGTTACTTTGCTGCTGCTGATCTTGACAATAGCTGGTTGCTGGTTCCATCTTGCATTGCAGTCCAGCTCTCAACAGTTAGTTCTGCATGTTTTTTAGCTGCTTACTACTAGGGGCAAATTCAAAAAAAATATTTCTTAGTGGTCGGAATTTAATTATAATTTTTTTCATAGATAAAATATAAATTTATTAAGGTTGTTGTGACTAAATGCATGAGTTTGCAATCAATTATCATTGAAACTGAAGGCTTTTTTTGTTATGCTTACAGGAAGAAAGGAAATAGTTTGGTCATTGAGACTGAAAAGAGGTATATTAGGACCAATATTGAATAATTGAACCAAAATTGAACCCATTTGGATAAGTAATCATATTCTTACCTAGAGAAGCAAAAAAAGGAGCTATGTCTTGCACAGTCGAACACATATGCTTAAATATAATCTATTGTGATATTTCTTTGCAGCTACATCACCACTGTAGTGGTCGAGGCTGTGGCAGAGAACGATGGCAAGTGCAAGTGTGGAGATAGCTGCAGCTGCACAAACTGCACATGTGGCACTCGTTAAGCAGACATAGAACCATGATGTTTTAGTCCATAGCAATATTAGGACCTAAAAATAATGAATTTGAGTTGAATAAATTGGTGTTTTGTTGTTGTAGTTTGAGACATTGAGTGCGTTTTCATGCCTGTCTATCTTATGTCTGTGGCTCATTGTACACTATGATGGAATGGTCATATCTATGGACTTCGTATGATTAATGAATTTTATCAGTTTAAATCTTCCCTTTGTATCCATGTTGGATACATATTTAAAGATGGATAAGGAGATGTACTCTTCAAATTTATTCATATTGGACATATAATATTACCCAACACTCACCCAAGCTACAATAGAACATTTTTAGAACAGTTCTATTTATTATTTAGAATCAGTACTAAAATCAAGTCCATGGTAAGCAAAAGTAGTTAACAACACTTAAAGCATGCACTAGGTGCTATATCTCAATGGCAATTGTTCCTCTGAATCTACAGGAAATTCCTCTTCTATCACAGATTCTTGGAATCTCTTCGGAAGGAAATATTGACCACCGAGGCGCTGTTGGTAGTGTATGATCACAGCAAAGAATATACCCAACACAATAATAATGAAGTCCCAAGCAGTTGAGTAGTAATCTGCACCATGATCTGCATAAATGTTTGTGTCATCTATATCAACATAGTTGTTTGCTCTGTATAGATCATATCCATGGGGTACGAGGCGAACAAGGGTGATTCCGATGTAAAAGAAATGACAAAGTGCTGGTTCTCTCAAGTTTTGGAACATATTGAAGATTATTTGAGGAAAAAGAAAGGCATCCAGTACCAAACCAGCATAAGCTCTTGAACTCCCCAAAATGATTTCATTTATGTAGTACCAAGTTAGATGTACATTCTGCCTTGACTTAACTGAAAAGGCGATAATAGCTCCGATTACATACACCCGAACACACACATACAGCCCCCTTTTCTCTGCAATCCACAAGGTCTTTTTCTTTTCAGTGGAGCATCTAGCAGTCCATGAGAGCATCAGAAGACGGACTTGCACCACAAAAGCCCACATTGTGACGACTCTAATGATATCCTCGTTCATTTCGAGCCACATTCCACCTCTAATCAAGACCGATCTCTTGCTATCTTGAATGAACATTGCTTTGAGGTTTAGAACCAAAGGGATCAAGTGTCCCATGGCTAGAATAACAAGCATTAGAAGTGAAACCAAAGGACCAATGCCACGGTGCTTCCTGACATGAAAGATTTGAAATGCAACAAAGATAATTGCAAGAGTATTGGATATTACCAACATGATCATCTCGAAATATATTCTCCAAATTGATTCCGTAACCCAACTGTGATAATAAGCTCTTCCTGAAAACTGTAGGGGCTTGAAGGACAGAGGATCGATTTCTTCACGTGTGCTTTCGATGCTTCCTTTGATCTTACTTCTCCTGTCCGAGTTCAATGGAGGAAAATTGATTTTCACCAGGATCTTGCAATCCATCGAATGGCTTGAAAATGTTTTGTCACCTGACCTTAAATGTCTGCAGCCAACCATGCATAGGCTACCTGTTGCTGTATCATAAACCCCTTCAGCAGAAATTCAGATTTCGGTTTTCAAATATTCATTTGAAGATTTGTTAACCGTATTAAGGCCACCATCCAATTTCGAACTACGCAGCATGATACTCATTTTATAGCTGATATTAAGCAAGCCACTGCTGGAATTGGATTCAACGCCAGAACTTTTAGGCTTCGAGCTTGAGGATGGTATTAGAGACGGAAATCTCTGATCTTGCTGATCACCTACCGCAAGAGGAACTGAAGAACCCCATCCAATTCTTCCTTTGGAACCTTTGATGATCGACATTCTAAAACCCAGATTATCAGAATAGCCATCTGGATAGTGTCCCCTACTGCTTTTAGTCTTAGGATTCTTCTTTGGACACGATTTCTTCACTTCGTCCATTTTCGTGTATACATACTTCAAACCTTGAACTTGAATTCCTCCTCCATAACGTCCAGTATTTCGGAACTCGACCCTATCAAAGAAACCACCTTCATTCCTAGGCTTCTCACTCTAAATTTCTCCTACAACGGTGCTTGTGTTTCTGATAGACAAGATTGTCAGGAATCTTAAGCTCAACCGTGTCATGCAGTCTCCAACATGAGGCTTCTCCAAGGAGCTCGATGCATCATAGATTCGGCAAGCAATGATACAAAGCCGATTACACTTTGCATCCCAATATCCTTCTCCAATTAATGAAGTGTTGAGATTGGGAGAGCTATAGTATCCCTGATAACTATCGTTCTGAAATTCTATCAGAAGCCTCAAGCTTTGCCTATCGTTTGAGCACTGAATCATACGCAATGATACTACTGATCCAATACCATCACCAAATGGATTGCAACTCTTTGAAAAATAACAACTGCCAGTATACTCCAATTTGAAAGCATTGCTTCCACGTAACATATCACAAATAGTTCGAGTTTGTGATAAGCGGAGGGACGACATCGGTTGGACATCGGTTCCCCGAGGACACCCTTCACTGAAATGCTTTGAAATCATGGTGTAAGCGTAATTTACTTGAGGAAACATCAGCAGTGATATTTGCTCAAAGTGATTTGGATCATTAGCAGAACTCAAGCTATCCATAGTACCGGTGACTGAAGTACTAATATTACTTGAACTCTGAAGATTATTAATCTTAAGAACAGCAGCAAGATGATGCAGTTTACCTTCTTTGGAGTAAGCATGACTCGATCCCACCATGCAAAGCTTCCCGGTTGTTCGAGACCAGAAGCCTCGAAAATCGAAGTCCAGTGTCCCACGGTCGCTTGAACTTATAACGTATGAGCTTCCAGAGGAGATACTCCGTTCATAGTAAAACGAGGTTTGAAAAATCAGGTTTCCTTCCACCATAAAGACATCATCAGCTTCGGTGGTAAATACGTGGTGAGTCTCGAAAAGGAGCCTTTTCGATTTGGGTGCAGAGTAGGAACATGAAGGAGGATTGTTTGGGACTTTATCACCACCAGTGAAGTAACCATTTTGACGTCCAGGGAAAGGCATGCTATTGAACTCCTCATCAGCTGGTTTGGATTCATGAACAATTGAGTTACAGTGAAGGCCATAATCAAATTCATTTGCAGTGCCGAAGACTAAATGAAGACATGTAAAAGAGGAGATGATAAACAGGAAGAAGAAAGCATTAATAAAACAAAGTTTCGTCCTACAGAATATGGAACAGTCCATAGCCATAGACATGAATTTCTTCAGACAGAAAGATTGTGATTAAGAACTTATTGCAAAAACTTCGAAATTGATCATAAATATGTAGATTTTACTCTACATCTCTCACTGGACATAGGAAATTTCCAAGAACAAGAGCTTGCGGAAAAATTCGTATGAATAATACTTATTTATATTTTATCACATTAAATAAAGTTTTAGAGTCAAGACTCGTGTTCAACCTCAATCCAATAACGAGTGGTTATGATTATTATTATAGCTAAGTTATTTAATTAATATACTAATTATATAATTTCTTTTCATTCATATTTTGATTGTATGATAATCTAGTATTGAATTGTAAATGATCATCTAATTAAGATAATTGAATTAGATAATGAGACCTTGACTCGTTCACACTGTTAAAAGAGTTAGATTTTAATTTGGACCAATCAAATGCCTACAATGATAAGTCACATCATTTAAATTTTTGAGACAATATTGTTGAGAGGAAAAATCATAAACCTCAAATATGTACGATAAAATAAAGATAAAAAATACTAAAAAAATATAAAAATATCTCATAATTCGTAGTCATAACTTTTTCAGATTTATTATATCGATTTTGATTATACGAATGATTATAATTTAATACCCGATTATGAACTTTAAACATCAACTTCAAGCATGTAATATCTACTAATTGTGCATTCGTACATGAGCAGTGATACCGATACTTGTAGACATCACTCTACATCTCTCACTGGACAGGAATTTCCAAGAACAAGAGGCTGCAGAAAAGGGCTATGAAAAGCAATGGAAGGTTGGAGAGGTTGAGCAAATGACATTATAAAATGAAGAGAAATTGATATAGTAATTTATATTTATTAAGTATATTTAAATTTAAAAATCACAAGTTATTTTAGGTTTTGATCTTATATATATAAATATATATATATATATATATATTTATATATATACGCAATGCCTAGAATTATTCATAATCCCTTCTCACCCCATAAATAGGAGTATAATGCATTTCAGCGCATTCGAACCCATGTCCTTCTACATTGACAACAATAGTTTTTTGCTCATACTTAACTAGCATTATTAATTTTTGGTCTGATGATATAGAATGTTGAGACGTATCCCAAAAATAATTTTTATAAAAATTTAAAAATATTAAAAATTAGGAAATTTATTTTTTTATTTTGTACGCATAATGAATCTGAACAATTAAACTTGGACAACCATATATTTAGTTTCACTCGTAATGTTTTTATCAAATTAAAAAATTAATTCAAATAAGTCAAGTCAACAAAGCAAGAGGTTACTTGTACCCTACTTCAATCCATGTATTATTATAATTTTAGCATATAGCTAAGTCAATGTCAATCATCATGCACCTTTCTTCTTCTTCTTTTTACCAATTTTTTGGGTCCAAACAAAAGGAGTTTTAATTAGAAAAAAATTTTAATTAATCAATCTAAAGTTAGTTGTTCTTAATCTCGAAAGAGATATTAGTATAATTTAGGAATTTTTACAAATCAAGAAACTAAGTAAATAAATTGCGTGATTTAGATTGATAGTGACAAATAAAGTCTAGGTAGATTCTTTCCTGAGAATTGTTATGCTTCTTGGTTGTTAATCTTTTTTTTCCTGAACTATTCTTTGTCGTGTTCGTAGTTAATTAATTTAGTTAATTTTAGTATTCAATCAATCACTCGAATTTATCTGTTAAGTAATAGAAAGACGATAATTACAAGTACTTTTAATTTTCGTGAGAACGATATCTTTATTCATCATAACTATACCATTAATTGATAGGTGATTAAATGCTAAAGTTACATATTTTATGTAATTAAATTGGTTAATTTATGAGAGTGCACCACTAATTTTCCCATGTTTATATTGAATTTTGTGCAGGGATGCAATTTGGGGATAAATAGAAGAAAAAGGAAACAATTGGGCCAAATTGAAGAAAGAAGCAAAGAAGGAGGGCCAAAGTAGAATTTTTCTAATATTAATTAGCTGAAAATTTTGTTGACTTAGTGGGAGATTATTTTGGGATTTATTTTATATCATGGAATATTTTTTCCTTAATTTTCTATGACTAGTTGGCTCCTAATTTAGTAAAGCCACTAGTATAAATAGAGGCTACATTATTCATTTATTCATCAATTGAAATATCAAGCTTTCATCTTTCAATACATTCTCTCCTTTCTCACGTAGCATTTGTTGTTTCTTTAGCTTCTTTTCCTTCAATTTATTAATTCCTAGTAGCCACCAACTTAAGCCATTTGCAATCGCTTTTGCTGTTTTCAATAGGACAAAAAGTTCTCCTATACGACTCCACCTTAAAAATTTTTGCTGGTAAGCTTCGATCCAAATGGATAGGTCCATTTACTATTACTAATTTATTCTCAAATGGTGCAGTGGAAATTCAAAGCGAAGAAACCCGGAAGTGCTTTAAGGTGAATGGCCAACGACTGAAACCCTTCTACGAGAATTTCCAAATGCACACGATTGAGGAGATTGTTCTCGAGGAGCCCAGAATTTAAATAACAAGTCGTCGAGCTAACGACGTTAAACAGAGCGCTGTTGGGAGACAACCCAAATTTTCTTTTCCTTTATGCAAATAAAATTTTTGGTAAAATGGAAAATAAAAATGCATGTCTAGGATTAGTTCTATCTAAGGAAAGACTTGGTACTTAAGTATGTCCATTGTGACTCACCTCTCTTTTCTGGGAACTTACTTGGTGCATTTATCACGACTGTTTTACCAAATCTCGTAATCTTGGTTTTTAATAATTTATTTCTCGAGTTTATAGCTTAGCTAATAAATTTGAAAAAAAAAACATTTTAATTTTCCTATTATTATTATTATTTATTGTTACCATTCTATTTTATTTTCATTTTTATTTTTGGAGGAAAACATTCCAAGACAAAATTAAATTCCACATGTCAACCCACAAAATTCTTTTTATTTTAGCCAAGGCCCACTCTACCTACGAGACCACTCTCCACGACGTTGAAATACATGGCGAGTTTCTTTTTCTCTCTTCCTCCTACTTATCTTTACTTTTATTCTTTAAATTACATTGGGACAATGTAAAATAAGTAGGGGGAGGGAAACATAAATTGGTTTTAATTTGCTTATCTGTCATCGCTATTTTTGCATGTTTTCGGTAAAAGGTAAAATTTTTCTTTTGATAAGTTGGGATGGTACACTTATGGTTTGACCTATTTAGCTATTTAGTTCTTTACACATAAACTTTTTAATAACCTAGACTTAGTGGGTAAGAAATTTTTGAATTATGAGTTTGCTTGGCTACCTACCTTTCATCTTTCAAAAAAAAGGGGGAAGAAAAAAATAATAATACTCCTCTGATACGAATGTTAAGAGTGAAAAATTGGGGTTGTACACCGGACCGAGTAATCGGAATGTGGTGCTTGGGTTGTCATTATATCTCGCGTATAAAGGTTTGTGTGACTGTCTAATTTCTTTGCACTCACTCCGCTAATAAGTTATCATGAGTAGGGCGAAATAACCTACTTAGAGACATCCGAATCGAGTAACCGGAACATGGTGCTTGGGTTGTCATCATGTCTCGCGTCAAAAAATTCAAAAATATCCTAAGTACAAAAATAAATAAATAATAAAATGAAAGGTAAGCCTATCAAGCTTTATATTTACTTCTTAGGCTAGGTTATTTGATATGTTAATGTGATAGGATTAAATTGTTGAATTGTGCAAACCATGAGAGTCAAGTCCTATTTTGGAAGAAATTTTTCCCTTTTGCAGATACATGCATAATGCTCGAGGACTAGCATAAGCTAAGTAGGGGGGATTTGATTAAATGCTAAAGTTACATATTTTATGTAATTAAATTGGTTAATTTATGAGAGTGCACCACTTATTTTCCCATGTTTATATTGAATTTTGTGCAAGGATGCAATTTGGGGCTAAATAGAAGAAAAAGAAAACAATTGGGCCAAATTGAAGAAAGAAGCAAAGAAGGAGGGCCAAAGTAGAATTTTTCCAATATTAATTAGCTGCAAATTTTGTTGACTTAGTGGGAGATTATTTTGGGATTTATTTTATATCATGGAATATTTTTTCCTTAATTTTCTATGACTAGTTGACTCCTAATTTAGTAAAGCTACTAGTATAAATAGGGGCTACATTGTTCATTTATTCATCAATTGAAATATCAAGCTTTCATCTTTCAATACATTCTCTCCTTTCTCACGTAGCATTTGTTGTTTCTTTAGTTTCTTTTCCTTCAATTTATTAATTCCTAGTAGCCACCAACTTAAGCCATTTGCAATCCCTTTTTCAAATTTCCTTTTTATTTCCAGTAGCCAACCACCCATTTTACCTTATTTAATTTATCCAATAACCAACATGCCCCAAACCTTAGTTAACTAAACCCATTTTCAGCTTTAGGTGGGAATTTGCCTCATCAAAACCCGTGAGTTACGAACCCGAGCAATTTAACTCATGGATTCCAGTACTTATTATTTCTCCGGATTAAGAGTATGATTTTGTCAGCTCACAAAGTCAGATCAACATTAAGTCAAAAAAGACGTCGTTTGATTTAGTGTGGTTAGATGTACAGTTGGAATTTCAAAAGGAACGTTTCTAATCGATTTTCTGTGAACACATTGGCGTGCCAAGTGGAGATTGTTGTTTGGTTCCGTCAAGGGAAGTAGTAACCAGATTTAAATGTCCCACTCGGTTGAGGGCATTGGTTCGAGCTAGGCTCTTCTAGAACGCAAAGCTGCCCGAGTTCTAAATCACGAACGTTTCGTGGTTGTTCGATTGGTAAGAGTTAGTTATTGGATGTTCCATAACTAATTTACACAAGGAAGAGTTGGTGTTCGAGGCGTCCTTCGTAGCTATAACTAGCTTATTGGAAAAGAGGAGTTCATCTAATTTAGAGGATCGGTTCAAAGACGAGGAAAAAGCCGTTCCTAAAGCTGAGCTTATTTAAATTAATCCTCCTTCAAATTTTATTTAACTGTTCTTATTATTTTGTCTTCAGCTTTTACTTTTTACGCATTTAGTTTATTTATTTCAGGTTTCAGGTTTTCGATTTTATCCTCTCCCCTAATTTCTTGGGCACGACAACTGCCCCGACAAAAATCTGGTCAAGAGAGTAACAATTTGCGGTAAACCTAGTCTCTGAGGGATCGACCCTATTCCCTATACTGCTTAAATTTGAAAAATTAGGTGTAGGTTTATATTGGTGGATTTGACACCCATCAATAGGTGCGCTTGTGTTAGTCAATTTTTTAGTTGGTTTACGATTTCATCAATTGCCATCACCAACTCAAACATATTCATAATCCCAACTGAAAACTAATCATTCAAGAGAATAACATGAATTAACCAAAGCATATACTAAGTTATAAGGCATGCTTAACATTTACCTTACCATTCCCAAAACATTAATCGCCTAATTGATAGATTTAAGTGTGCCAAACCAATCAAAAGAAAAATCATCACTCATATAGCATCAAACTTAACTAAAATATGCATCATTAAGTTTCATACCAAAGTTACATTCAAAATCAATCATTACTACCATTAACACAAAATTATCGATTCTCAAAATAGTCATTTACAAACTAGAAACCCTTAAACACATGCCACATGGTCTAGAATCAAAATGAACATATAACTATCATCTTAAGATAGCGTCTGATCCTTCGCTGATTCAATTCAAGAGTTTTGCAAGGTGAAAAGCTACAAGTAAGGAAAAACAACCAGAGTAAGGCTCCTTGGAGCCAATTGTCATGGGGGTTGCAACACCAAAGCCTGAATGTCATAGGGGTCGTGGCAACAAAGTCTGGATGTCACGACATTGAGGCCTAATAATGGATGGAAATATGTAGAGGCAATTTTGTGTCCAAACAAACCCCAATCATCCACATTTTGGAAGGAATTTTTATCAATATTAGAGTTGTAGTGTCAAGCTATTTAACGTCTCTTTATGTCACAAAAAACTAGACATCCAATATTCTTATAATCATCTTTTTATTCCCTTGATCATTTTACATTCTTAGGTTTTTTTTTCTAGGTTAGACTTTGTTTTGCCATTTTTTTCTCACTTTTCTTCTATAACTAAAAGAGGTACAAGGGCCTCTTGCGTCATTTTGGGGTTTTCTTCATAGTATTTAATAGATTAAAATATTTTAATTATTCAATGTTGTAAAGTGTTAATTTGGGCTTTAGATTTATGACTTATTCTTGCTTGTTATCAATGTCATCAAAGACTTCTTCAATATTTGTTAAACATTTCTCAACTCTTATCTCTTTTGTGATTTGGTGTCGATTGAGTGTTAATTTGATTGATATAGATATTGTTGTCAATGTAGGAGAACATAGATTCGAGTGCGTTGAAACACATTATCCTCCTATTCATGGGTTAGAGATGGGTTATAGGTAGTTCTAAGTATTGTGTCAAAATGAACAAATATAATCAGAACCTATATTGAGATATTTCAAAAAAAATTTTAAGTTTGGTAAAAAAAAAGTAATTATCCTATACATTGTTAGCATAAGTGTTATTAAAATCAAATAACAGTAAAACTTTCGAATATCAAATAATAACAACTAATCTTATAAAACAATAATAATCATACATTTTTTGTGATGCAAATAAAATCCTAAAATATGATTTTTCGAGTAATTCTTTAGATGTTATTTGAATGAAAATATTTTACTAATGCATATATTTATAGTTAAGATCCTTTTTAATTCCGAATGGTTCAACGGGCAATAATAAGTTAAGATCGAGTGAAAAATCAAGCTAGAAAGGCTCAGGTACGTACTTATACTAAGTTATATAAAAAGAAATAAGGTAAGTTGAATGTTGAATTGATAGTATAATGTTATATTTTAATGTGAATTTTGTGATAATTTATGTTAGGCCTAATGATGTAAATGTAAATGTATTATTAAAAGTAATGGTTAAGTATACTAATATTTGAATGGGTATTCGGTCAAAGGAGAATCTTATGCAAAACTTATATGTTTTGACTTATGAAATTATAAGTTGGAAAGGTATATGTGTTACTAATGGTTTATTTTGGTTTGACTAGATTAATTTAATCAGCCAGCATGCCTTTGCCTTGAAAATTCTCACTAAATTTCATATGGAAAACTGCAAATTAATCAGTGAGTACACCACTGGCTCAAGGGGAGAAACTAACTAGTTTTGTAAGTCAAGAAAGGGTTGATGAAAAGGAATACAGAAGCCTAGTTGGCTGTTTGCTTTACTTAACAGCAACCAGACCTGACCTCATGCATGCTGTTAGTTTGTTGTCGAGATTCATGCATTGTTGCAACACATCCCATTCCAAAGCAACTAAGAGGATACTCAGGTATGTCAAAGGAACTTTGAAGTTTGGGGTCATGTTCAAGAAAGGAAGAGAGCTAAAGCTGGTTGGTTACTCAGATAGTGACTGGGCTGGGTCTGCTGATGACATGAGAAGTGTCTCGGGTTATTTCTTTACACTTGGCTCATGAGTTTTATGTTGGAGTTCTAAGAAGCAACAGACAGTTGCTCAGTCAACAGCTGAAGCAGAATACATAGCAGCTGCAGCAGCAGTCGGTCAAGCCATTTGGCTTAGAAAGTTGCTATGTGATTTGAATGAAGAGCAACATGAACCTACTGAAATCATGGTGGACAATCAGTCAGCAATTGTCATAGCCAAGAATCCAGTCTTTCGTGGCCAAACTAAACACTTTAAAATCAAGTTTCACTTTGTTCGAGAGGCTGAGCAGTCAAAGGAAGTTAATCTTATTCATTGTAGTTCACAAGATCAATTGGCTGATATTTTGACAAAGTCTCTTGGTACAACCAGGTTCAAATTCTTAAGAGATTCAATTGGTGTTTATTGCCTACAGTCCAAGGAGGAGTGTTAAGCATTGGCCTGCAACGCAACAAACAACCAGCAGCAGCAGCAGCTCAGACAGCATGCAAGCATCAAGACCGAACTAGAAGCAACATAGTTCATTTTGTTTTAGTCCTTTTGTAATTTGATCAAGTTGGTTTGTAACTTGATATCAAAGTTAGTAAATCTTTTGATTATGATGCATGTAATAGCTGAGTACATTATCAGCTTTGCTTTTGTGTATCACTTAAGTTTTAAAATTAGTCAATTAGTGGGAGTAGTTAAGTGTTTAGGTAACTGTCAAGCAAACATTGTAACTTCTATATATTGCAATTTGAATACAAAAGTTAAGTTGAATTCCTTCAGTAACATTTTTTTCTTGTCAACGTTTATTTGTTTCTTTGCTTGCTGTTTGTTTATGTTTTGCTTTTGCTGCTGCCATTGTTTTAACAAGTTCTTATGTTACTTGAATTTTTAAGATTATTAATCTTAAGAGCAGCAGCAAGATGAAGCACTTTACCTTCTTTGGAGTAAGCATAACTTGATCCCACCATGCAAAGCTTCGCAGTAATTCGAGACCGGAAGCCTCGAAAATCGAAGTGTAGAGTCCCACGGTTGCTTGAATCGCTCAAACTTGAAATGGATGAGCTTCAAGGGGAGATACTCTGTTCGTAGGAAAACGAGGTTTGAAAAATCAGGTTTCCTTCCACCTTGAAGACATCCTCAACATCGGTCGTAACTACGTGGTGAGTCTAAAAAATGACCACTTTCGATTTGGGTGGAAAGTACGAACGTGAAGGAGGATTGTTTAGGACATTATCCCCACCGCTGAAGTAACCACTTTGATGTTGAGAAAAAAGCATGATATTGGTCTCCTCATCAGCTGGTTTAGATTCATGAACAACTTACAGTGAACACCATAATCAAATCCAATTGCAGTGCCAGAGATTACATGAAAACATGTGAAAGAGGAGATGATAAACAAGAAGAAGAAAGCATTAAAAAAACAAAGTTTCGTCCTACAGAATAAGGAACAGTGCATAACTATAGACTTGAATTTCTTCAGACAGAAAGATTGTGATAAATATAATGATATTAGTCTACATCTCTCACTGGACATCGTAATTTCCAAGAACAAGAGCCTGCAGAAAAATTCATATGAATAATACTTGTTTATTTTTTATCACAATAAACAAAGTTTAGAGTCAAGCCTCGTGTTCTACATCAATCCAATAACGAGTGGTTACTATTATTATTATTATTATTATTATGTCAATCTCAATAGAAATACACATTTTTTATTTCTATATGTTCGAGTAACGATTAAAATATTTACCGTTGTTGTATGATTCGAATCGCGTTGTTGTTAGAAATTTATCCTCTTCTTATAATCCATAAAATAAACCAAAGACTTTTCTAGGCAAGTCCTACAGCTGACTTGATTTAAGAAACTAGAGCATAGAGTTTTATCACATCCTTTTTTAAGTTATGAAGATATTTTTTTAATACTAAATTTTATTATTTTTATAATATGTTAAAGAAATTTAAAATTTATTTTAAAAATACAATTGGATTATTTTAGTATTAAATTCGAATTTGGTATTGAGTCACTTTTCAAGTTTGGATTTATTTGGCTAAAATTTGTTGGATGTGAGGTTTTTTTTGCTCAAGCTTTTCGGATATAAGTTTTTTCAAGTTTGCATTAAATCAAATAAAAACACGTATGATATTAGGTTTTGGATCAAATTAAGTTCAAATCTTTTCAAATTTAGGCCTGTTTAGGCTTGAGCTTTTCAAGCTTGAATATTTTCAAATTCAACTCAAATTGCATAAGAATAAGTTGGAGCTCTAGTTTCTTAGATCATATTTTCAAGTTCAGTCTCACTTTGCCACAATAATGGCATAAGGGTCTTCCTTTCATCTTCTTACATACATGTTTTTGTCTTGGTATTAGTCTATCAAATGTTGCAAATTCGTGCCAGAATAGACGCCTTTCACCTATGGTTCCTTCTTTGAATAAATGTTTTGAACAGGTACAATCTAAAGTTCCTGGAGCTAATAGGCTTGCAAGTCCCTGTGGGTAGGATTCCAAATATGATCAAGGAATTTGCAATCTAAAATGTTGCATCAACATCTTTATCATTTGGATAACACATTTCTACCATAATAGGCTTGCAAGTTCCTTGATGAGAATTGAAATCTTAAGTTTGCACAAAAAAAACCATCCTACCAAGTTTTTTCCAGCAAGGATCTCCTGACATTGTGCTTCCTGGTGATTTTTTAATAAATCAGGCAGGACCAGTCTTGTAGTCGTTAAAGCTGGTGATTTTTTTAGGGTGCAGGTACTGTCATTGACAACAAAGTATGGCTTTAGAAGAATAATGATTTTTATAATCATCAATCAACAAAAACATAAACAAAATTATTAAGATAATTGTAATATATATCAAACATTACACATATGTACTCATAATTAAGAATTTTAATCCAACATTATATTCATAAGCACTACGTAAATCTATCACTCCATTTTTTTAAAAATGATTTATATGATAAGCTTATGATCAACAAAATATAAAAAAATTACTATGGACATTGTTTTAGACTAGAGGTGCTCATGGGCCGGGCCGGTCCAGGTTCGGGCCGGACCCATAAAAAAATTTCGGTCCGTGTCCTAGGCCCGGGCCCGGCCCGGCCCAAAATATGGGCATGGAATTTTGTCCAGGCCCGGCCTGGGGAAAAAATCCTAAGCCCGGGCCCGGCCCAGCCCAGCCCATTTTTTAAATAAACACAAAAAAAATTTAAAAATTAAAAAGGCATTTTAAAAATATTTTAAAAATAAAAAATTTTAAAAAAAAGTATTTTAAAAATATTTTTAAAAATAAAAAAATAAAAAATATATATTTATTATATTCGGGCCTGGCCGGGCCCGGGCCAAAAAAGTGGTACCCGAGGCCCAGTCCGTTTTTTAAACGGGCCTAATTTTTTTGTCCAAGCCCATATTTCGGGCCTATATTTTTACCCAAACCCTCCCATATTTCAGGCGGGCCGTCGGGCCGGGCCGGGCCGCCCGGCCCATGAGCACCTCTATTTTAGACTATGTATCTAATATATTCAAATATACTAATTATACAAAATGCATATAACAAAACTATAAAAAGTGTTGGGGAAAGTTCAAAGCATTAATCAATTAATTATTTGCTCCAGCAAACCTTAACATTAGAAAACAAAACCTTGCTCCAAATGGATTAAGAAAAATACTTGTCACACATATTGGGTTTTGCTATTTAGAGCTATCTTTATTTGTTAATTTCATGTACGAAATTTGAAAACAAAAATTTGATGAATGATTTTGTTAAAATAATAATAATTTTTTAGATATTAGATGATTTAACTAATTAATTATATTATTGCATAATATAAAAATGTATGATGTTTATGCATCATAAAATAATACATGTCAAAACAAATTATTACAATGACAAGTCTTATTACGGTGAATGATGGATTAACTCAATATGAATCATGATCCATGTGTGTAACACCCTAAAATAGGGTATAAGAGTTTCGAGTGTATTTTAGGAATTTTAGCCTATATGTGCTCAAAATTTCGTAAGGTTAGTATTCGACAACGGCTATCAGGGAATTGAGTCAATTTTTGAAAATGAGTTTTAAATACCTAAATTTTAGAAAAAGGACTAATTTATAACAAATTTAAAATAGTGAGCACTTATATTGCAGTTTTACCAATTTTTAAAATTGAACCTAATAAACCCCATTCCCAGTTCTATATATGTTCTATTTCACGATAGTTACTCTCCAAAGTTTGCTATTTCACGATAGTTCTATTTCAATTGATTTTTTATTCCCAATCCATAATACTTTGATTTCCTATAAATTCCAAATCAATTACCTTCATAAATCTCCAAGAAAAACACTCGAAAACGCCGTAGATTTCATCATTTTCTTCAATAGTGGGTTTTTCAAATTTATGTCAAAACTCATTTAATCTCCCATCAAAGGTAACTATTTATTTTCCCATTAGTTTTTAATGTTATCTAGACTTTAAAATTGAGTTTTTAGTTATGAAATTGCATGTTTTAATTAAAACCCAAAAACTAGATCATTAATGGTGGAATTCGAAATTGTAGATAAAAATGTGATTTAAAAGTGTTTTTCAACTTGTTTTAACTTGATTAGAAGGTTTTTAAAATTACTTCTAAGTTTCATTAAGAATTTCTTGTGTTTTAATGAATTTTCATTATTATGGCCAAAACTTGTCGAAAAATGGTGATACCTGGAAATGTATAGTTTTGTATAGTTTTGTGTGGTTTAAAGGTTGGAGTTTAGTTATAGATGAATAAGGGGATGAATGAAACTTGTTGCATGCGAAAATGTTAAGTGTAGATCAATATATTTGCATTTTAAGTTAATCCGCAAATCTTAAAACTTGAATTTAAAATAATTTCTAAAAAGTATTTATATGAACATATTGGAAAAAAAGTTCATTTTGTCTCAAATTTTAGGAGAAAACTTACGTGAAACAACCCTTCCATCTATATGACAAGTTGGTTCGATTCCCATGGAAAGCTTTTTGAACTTCTGGAAGATTAAAGTAAAATTGCACCCTTAATGGAAGACAAATGTCTACTTCTGTGTCAACTATAAGAACCAAGACTAAAAGATAAAGTTTTACGCTTTTGATATAACCAATAAAAGAAAAATAGCACAAAATTAATTTTATCAATTGATTAGTTAATTCAATTCTATAGGAACTTATGTTATATGTAGTTTCGAATTGAAGTAAAGTAAGAGGAATGTAAAGAAATAAATGAAAACATGTTTTCCTAAGTCCAAATCTAGCTCATTTTCAGCATTAGGAGGGCAAAAGACAACAAATAGCTTTTGTGGGAGTAATTATGAGCATTGGTCTTGAAAGTAGCCAAACCAGCCTCGAACTCAAGGTTTTTGCATTTTGCGCTTTAAGTGGTTGCAGCATCAATGAGACAAATGTGCTAGAAAAGGATGGCTCAAAAGCAAACATTGCTTTTGGTTGGAAAGTGGAGTTGATAGGTTATCGATGCGGGGTAGTGTTTGGACTGGCCATGGGATGTGTTGTTTTCCAAACTGGTAAGGCGAAAAGGTTCGTGAATTTGGTTGAAGACCAACATGAGAAGAGGCGAAGAAGAAAGCCAAAATATAGCAATCGCATCAACGGATGAAGAAGGATCTAGTTGGTGCAAATGAAGTTAAAGCATTTCTGCTGTGTCTTCATAGTTTCTTGTTAGTAGTCTGTCAGCAAGTTTTTCCTATGGTGAAAAGTTGCATTATGATTGTACCAATTCCTCTATATTTCATTGCATTTCGTACTATTTGTAAGGGTTTAGTTCGAGTGTAACATCTTGTATGGTGCAACTATGTATGTCTTCTTTCTTGAATTTCAATTTTTAGTAAACATTATACTGCTCACCATAAAAAAAAAAATACATGTAGAATTACAAAAGATTCAATTATTCAAGTTTGAGTTGCATTTATAAACATGTGATTATGAGAATTCATGAACATAAGGTAAGGTTTGGGCCCTTTTGCCATATGCATTTATGTTGCAGATGTTCCAACATGGAATAATTCAACCTGCCTTTGTGTAATCTATCGACAAATTTAAGAGTAATATTTGCAATAGCATTGCAGAGTAACATATTAAGATTTGATTACACTGTCAAAAGATTGCAGCAACGATGAGATTAATCCAATTACAGGAATTGATATCCTAAATGGCTTTTAGGTACGTAGCTTCATTGACGGTACAAACTAGTTAAAATTTCCAGCATTCATGTCTTTGTTTTCCCTCAAGTAAACGTAGTCAATACTGCAAACGGTGTGGAAGTATTATACATTGCGGCGCAAATGTCCAAAATTTCCACATTGCTTGTAAATTAAGTTTGGGTGAGAGAGATAGGAGGAAGCAACAACATGTGTGAAGTCAATACACAATTGATAGTCTTAGTCTTAGTCTTTTTTTGTCGAGTTATATGGTCAATAGACAATTGATAGTTAAATTTGTAGCAAACTTCTTCCTCTTTATTTTTCTGTGTGGAAAATTATTTGGGACCAAACTTGACGTGTTATAAGGAAGAAGACTTTGTAATCTCATGAATGTTAATTATTTTACTTCTTTGATAAAAAAAAAGTAATCAATTTTATGAATGAAAAATATATGGTAAAAAGGAAGTCGTTGTTGATTAGAGGTGTTCATGGGCCGGGCTGGGCCGGGTTCGGGCTGGGCCCATAAAAAATTTCGGCCCATGTCCTAGGCCCGGGCCTGGCTCGGCCCAAAATATGGGCCTGAAATTTTGTCCAGGCCCGGCCCGGGGAAAAATTCCTAAGCCCGAGCCCAGCTCGTTTTTTAAATAAACACAAAAAAATTTAGAAAATTTTAAAAAAAGTATTTTAAAAATATTTTAAAAATAAAAAAATTTTAAAAAAGTATTTTAAAATATTTTTAAAAATAAAAAATATATATTTATTATATTCGGGCTTGGCCAGGCCGGGCCCGGGCAAAAAAAGTGGTGCCCGAGGCTCGGCCCGTTTTCTAAACGGGCCTCATTTTTTTGCCCAAGCCCATATTTCGGGCCTATATTTTTACCCAAACCCTCCCATATTTCGGGCGGGCCGTCGGTCCGGGCCGCCTGGCCCATGAGCACCTCTATTGTTGATCACTAACAACATGATGATTGTAGAAATACAAAAATTCCCATATATGTGTTGAATTCTGCATAATGTAAATGCCCCGCATTGTATGTGAATTCTGCAATAGACCAAACTTTACGTGTTATAGTACTCCTTTAAACTGAGTTAATAAAAAGTAATTCCATTCTTATCAAAATTAGTTATACTCTTAATTTATAACAAAGGAAAGAGTAATTTGAGTTTAACTCAAAGGTTAATATGTCATCAATAGGCGATGGCGTGGCGCTACCATGTCAACGATTATTGGTCATGTGGCAGTGTCATGTCAACAAACAGTGTTGATGTGGTATCCATTAACAACTACGTAGGTGTTGCCATTAACTACTAAGGGTCAACATCAGCCACGTAAGTGTTAGTTTTGTTAGTTAACAAATGTTAACTTTTTCATCATGTTTTTTGGATGATTTAGTGAACCATACAAGTTTTAAGGCTAAAAGAGACAAGAAAATGAAACTCTAAAATGACTTTTTGTTTGTAAAGTTAAAAATGCCAAATAAATCGTTATGTCATTTTAGTTTTAATTTTTTTACTTGATTAAAAGAGAAATAATTAACGAATGAAAAATAACTATTCCCAAATAAATTTATCAGAATTTATAACAAATGAGATTTTAGATTTGAATTATGAGCTTATAAATATATATAAGTATACACGTTTTTATGGAATTGGTGGATTAAATTTCCAGCAGTCTTCTTCCTCAAACGTAGTGAATAGAGCACAATTTTGTTCTTTTGTGTGGAAAAGAATTTCCACATAAATTAGTTTTGGTTGACTGGCAAGTGAATAGACTCACACATTCTTTAGGTGTTATAGAGAAGAAGACTAAGTCAATCTACTTCGTTATCTCATCAATCTTAATTTTTGTAGTTGTTTAGGGAAGATTTTGCTAAAAAAAAAAAATCCAATTTTAAGAAAAAAAAAATATATGGTAAGAAAGAAGACTAATTGGTTGTTAATGTAAAAGAAAAGGAAGAAGACTGTAACACCAATGTTATGGTATTATTTGTTGCCTATAAATACCATTCCTATCCTTCATCTTCCTCTACAAACATAACATGGCCTCCTATCTCTTTCTCTGCCTATTCCTCTTCTTTCCCCATCTTTATGCTTCTTTTTCTTCTTCAGGATCTCACTTCTGCTCTTCACTAATCCAGTTCAAGAACTCCTTTTCCATAACAGAGGGTGCTTCTTTGTATTGCGATGAGATTGCTGGCCCTAAATCTTATCCCAAGACAAATTCATGAGGGTACAGATTGCTGCTCATGGGATGGGGTCACTTGTGACCATCTAAATGCTCATGCTATTGCCCTTGACTTGAGCTGCAGTTGGCTATATGGCAACTTCCCTTCCAATACCACTCTCTTCCTTCTTCCTCACCTTCAAAAACTCAACATTGCCTTCAATAATTTTAATCTTTCCCAAATTCCATCCAAGATGGATCGGTTTACAAGCCTATTCTACCTCAACCTTTCTCATACGGGGTTTGCAGGAGAAGTCCCATCCCAAGTCTCCCACCTGTCAAAATTGGTTTCACTTGATCTCTCCTCTTCGATTTATGACTATGAGCAATTTACAATTGACAAACATGCTCTGGAGGGACTTGTTCAAAACCTAACCGAGGTCAGACATCTGTTTTTGGATGGAATCAACATGTCTTCTGTTAATGCTCATGTCTTCATGAATCTATCCTCTTCTCTAAGGTCTCTCAGTCTTGCTGGTTGTGATTTGCAAGGAAAATTCCCAAAAAAACATTTTTGATTTGCCAAACCTCAATCTCCTCAACTTGCGAGGCAACCAAAACCTTAATCTTGATCCTTTGAAGTTCAATCGGAGCAGCAATCTTGAACATTTGGATCTGTCGTGGATGTCCTCCTCTACAGAATTCATTGATTCAGTTGACAATCTACAGGCCTTAGAGTACTTAGATTTATCAGGAAATTCTTCCTTTCAAGGATTGTCTGTCTCAATCACAAATTTATCATCTTTGGAGCAATTGATAATTTCAGGCGCAAATTTTTTTGGAGGATTGCCTGACTCGATGGGGAATCTTGTGTCCTTGAAGTTTTTACATCTCTCCAATCCCAACTTATTAGGACCGGTTCCAAGCTCGAAATCTCTTGCAACTCACTCATTTAGACTTGTCGGTGAACTAATTGAGTGGACAAATTCCAAGATTATTGGGGAACCTCTTGCAACCCACTTATTTAAGCTTCCATTGGAACCAATTGAGTGGACAGATTCCAAGATCACTAGGAAACCTATTGCAACTCACTCAATTAGGTTTGTCAAGCAACCAATTGAGTTGACGAATTTCATTATCAATTCTAAACCTAACGCAGCTTAAATATTTGGAAATATCTGAAAATACATTAGAAGGTTCCATTATAGATGATGTAACTGCTTGTCCTAATCTAATATCTTTAGGCTTATCTGACAATTTACTCAATGGAACACTTCTGTCATGGTTGTATACTGCTCCCTCCTTAAAGACAATATATCTCTCTCAAAATCAATTCAGTGGGCATATCAAAGAATTCCAATCCAAATCGCTTGAATATCTATATCTAAGCAATAATAAACTCCAAGGTCCTCTTCCATCTTCAATATTCCAACTTCTCAATCTTACCTTCCTCGTTTTATCCTCAAATAATCTTAGTGGTGTCATAGAGTTTAGCATGTTCTCAAACCTTCCAAATATAAGACTTCTAAACCTTTCATATAACAGCCTATCCTTAACATCTAATAGTACATCTAGTGTTAATCATATATTGCCTAATCTTACAGACTTACTTTTGTCATCGTGCAATCTTAGTGAATTCCCCCAATTTTTGAAAGGCCTTAAAAGTTTGGAAAGCTTAGACCTCTCTTGCAACAAAATTGAAGGCAAGATTCCACCGTGGATGCTAGAGGTGGGGAATGACTCTTTGTCTTTCTTAAACGTATCTCACAACTCTTTGACAGAAGTTGAGCACTTTCCATGGAAGAATATTGAAGTTCATGACTTAAGCTCCAGTTTGATCAGTGGAAATCTTCCGATTCCAGCTTCGACCATCCATGTCTTTTTGATCTCAAATAATAGTTTCAGTGGAGAGGTCTCTTCTTTAATATGCAATGCCACTTATCTTCGAATTCTTGATTTGTCCCACAATTACTTGAGTGGAACAATTCCGCAATGTTTTGGAAATTAGAGCAACAGCCTTGAATTCTTGAATCTGAAGAAGAACAAGTTTTATGGGACGATTCCTCTAACATTTGCAAAGGGATGCCGATTGAGTAATTTCAACTTAAATGGAAATTTGTTAGAAGGGCCTTTGACACCATCCATCCTTAATTGTAGAGGTCTGGAAGTGCTAGATCTTGGTAACAACAAGATTAATGATACATTTCCTCATTGGTTGGGAAGTCTTCCATTTTTGCAAGTTCTTGTATTGAAGTCAAATCATATGCATGGTTCCTTGCGTGTCAATAGCTCCAAGTCTAGCCCTTTTTTCTCTAAAATCCAAAATTTTGACCTCTCAAGTAACTATTTTTCTGGACCCCTACCAGTGAGATACATCAACAGCTTCAAGGTTATCATAAATCTAGAGAAGATTGGTAGTACAGTGTCGTACATGGGGGTGAATGATCCTCAAGGTCGTCGCTTCTATACCTATTCCATTGGAATTGTTATGAAAGGACAAGATAGGGAATTGGTGAAATTTTTCACCATGTGGATGATCATTGATCTATCAAACAATCAGTTTGAAGGGGGTATTCCAAAGGTTATTGGGAAGCTTAACTTACTGAAAGGGCTCAACCTTTCTCATAACCTTAATGGTGATATCCCCACCTCAATAGGGAATTTGACAAGTCTTGAATGGTTGGACCTATCTTCAAACAGGTTGTCTGGGACGATTCCAAATAGATTGGCAGATCTGCCATTTCTTTCGTCCTTAAATGTTTCTGACAATCAACTCCATGGTCAGGTTCCTCAAGGCAAACAATTCAACACATTTGGAAATGATTCATATGAAGGAAATAAGGGACTATGTTGATTTCCGGTCTCTAAAGGTTCCAACATCATTGAGCCAGTGTTGAGCATGGACTGCAATGCAACAGAAGGCCATGAAGCAGACCAGCAGCTGCAGCGGACCAGCATTCGAGTAAGACCAGAAGCAGCTTATCCATTTTGTTTATTTTGTTTACTTTTGAATCATTTTGTAATGCTATCCAAGTTGAATGTAACTAGACTTTTAGAGTTGTTAAGATTTGAATTGATGGATGTAATGGCTGAAAATTGTTCAGCTTTCTTTTGTATTACTTTAGTTGGCAACTTGCCAAAATAGGTGGGAGCAGTTACAAGTTTAGGTAACTGACATTCTAATTTTGTAACTCTTATATTTTCAAATGAAATGAAAAGTAATGGTATTCCATTCGGTTACATGTTTTTTGCTCTTGAGTTTTCTATTTTTGTTTTCTTCTTTTCTGCTTGCTGTTCGAGAGCTTATGCTCTTGGCGTTTCATTGTTCTGTTCTCTCTGTTCTCTTTTTGCTGCTGCCATTGTTCCAACAGCCAGCACCTCCAAATGTGCTTGAAAAAGATGGCTCAAAATCAAACATTGCTTTTGGTTGGAAAGTGGTGTTGATAGGTTATGGATGCGGAGTAGTGTTCGGAATGTTCGTGGGATATGTTGTTTTCCAAACTGGAAAGCCGAAATGGTTGGTGAATTTGGTTGAAAACCAACATGAGAAGAGTCGAAGAAGAAATCAAAGAAAGGCAATCGCAGCAGTGGACGAAGAAGGATCTAATTACTGCAAATGATGTTCAAGAATTAGTGTTGTATTTTCCTAATTTCTTGTTTTGTAGACCGTTTTGCCTATGGTGAAGGGTTGCATTGGTATCTGTCTGTCTTTATTATTTTACCAATTCCTGTGTCTTTCATTGCATTTCGTACTATCTGTAATGGTTTGTTTGAGTGTAACATTTTGTATGGTGGTGTTGTTTATGTCTTCTTTCATGGATTTCACTTTAGTCTCAATAATCTTTGCTACTGCTTAGTAAAGGAGAAAGGAGAACAAAATGTCTGTAGGAACTAAGAAAACAGAATGAGAAATTTTGACAGAAACTTAAGCATAAAGCATTGATATCTTGCTCAACAAACAAAACAAAAACAGCAAGAGCTTTATGAATAAAAATGCTTTAAGTAAAGACCAAATGAAGAAGAATTTTCTGAAAGATTTCATTACATTTGAATGAAGGCACAATGCCATTATATATACCAAGCAATCAGCTGGTCAAAAATAAGAAAATGTTACCCAAACACATACCTAACTCCACCAAGTGGCTTAGTAACTTTTTGATAAACATTGCTTGTACACTTGGTAAAGCTGATTTATCAATCTATCAGCACCTAATTACATCAAGCATATCAACAACTTAAGTTCATATCTAACCAAGTAATAAAATATCTATTTGAAAGTAACAAAACAGCAGCATAAGCTTCAGCTGCAACTTGCATGGCTCGAACAGCTTGGTCTGCTTCTTGGTCTGCATGCAAGCCAACTTCAACAATGTCTCAATGATCTCTGTTGTATTTTCATAATTTTTTTACAAGTTAGCAGTAAAAGGTTTGGTTATCTGGAGACGGTAATAATATATAGCAGAGTTGAAGGAATGATGTAATGAATTGAAACATGGAACAATGCAGACTGTAAAAGGGTACATATAGGTTGCTTGAATTGGTGGATGTAAAGTACTTATTTCCTTTAGTTAAGCTTATTAATTGAATTGGTGATTCAAAGATGCATGAATTTCTAGCTAGCAGTCTGCTTGCCATCTCATTTAAGAGATAAGGATAGTCCTCCCACATTTCAAACTCTTCTCCTTCCTTCACAAAGGCTATCAAATGGATAAGCTTATACTCCTCATACTCTAGTTTTATAATTATATGTAACTTTAAAACAAAAACTTGATAGTAAAATATAATTGTAAATTTTATAATTATAATCTTCAAATCTTGTATAACTCAATAACAAAGTGTAAGTGAAAACAAGTTATATATCTGTATAAAATATCATAATCTTTTTAATACTCAATTCAAAATATATATTATATTAAAATTTATAATTTATAATTTAACTTTTAATTAAATTAAAAATTATATTTTTTAAAATTACTATACAAATTAATTAATTAAATTTTATTTTAAAATATTATACTGTTCACATTTTAAATAATTGACTTGTAAAGAAAAATAAAATAGTTAAAATGCATTATCCTTTTACTTGTAAATTGAGAAGTGACTATATATATAAAAAAAAACAGATATAATATATGCTTTTATTATACAATTTATCCTATTTTGAAATCCGAATTCTCAAACACCATCTTAAAAAAAAAGTAAAAATTCCAAATGATAAGGACATGAGAGGAGGATAGTAAGCCATCCATTTCCCTACCTCCATTATCAATATTCCTTTCTTCGAACACTTGTAGCAGAGACCTGCTTGGGCCCCCACAGATGCCTTCTCTTTTCACCATTTCAATGTACTTCCTCGTCTATAAATACATCAATTGCATAGCTTTGGAGATACATTGCAAGTTAGCTAACTACTTTAGAAACTCAAACAAACCTTTTACTTCTCAACTCTCTCAAATTCACCATGGCTGACAAGTGCGGCAACTGCGACTGCTCTGACAAGAGCCAGTGTGTGTAAGTGATCCATAATCATCCATCCATGATGGAGCTTTCCAGCAGTTTCTAGTCTTGTTGTTTTTGTTCTGCATGGTTTCTAGCTGCATTTTACTACATATATGTCGCCACTAAGCTGGACCAAAGCTTTTTCAAAAGCATTTATGAACCCATGTTTCCTCAAGAATGTTACCCAGTACGCGAGTGTAGGATATAGATATGTGTCAACCGGAGGATCATATTCTTATACTCTTGCTCGAATATCAGACACCAGTATTGCTAAGCTTGTTACAACTAAGCGCATGAGTTTGAAATCAATATTCATTGAAACTAAAGGCCTTTTTTTCAATGCTTACAGGAAGAAAGGAAACGCCTTGGTCATTGAGACTGAGAAAAGGTATATATTTTGTCAGTCTAATGCATGATTCGCTACATACATGCAGTAATACCTCCATTTATCGTATTACTTACCTAGAGAAGCAAAAACGAAGGAACTATGCCTTGCACTGTTGAAAATTGAGAATTAAGAAGTTTAAAGTTGCTTTTACATATGCTAAACATAATCTGTTGTGTTATTCTTGTGCAGCTACATCAGCACTGTAGTGGTCGAGGCTGTGGCAGAGAACGATGGCAAGTGCAAGTGTGGAACTAGCTGCAGCTGCACAAACTGCACATGTGGCAATCATTAAGCAGACATATATAGAACCACGATGTTTTAGTTCATAATTAAATTAAGTTGAATAATTGGTGGCGTGTTGCATGTCTGTCTCCGCCTCGTTGTATACCATGATGGAATGGCCATGTCTATGGACTTTGTCTGATTAATGAATGATTATTAGCACAAATCTGTTCCATGAACAAAGAGGTATAATCTTCAAATATATTCATGTTCTACGTATATTCGTATCCAACATTCACTACAAATTCGATTACTCTTCTACCACTTTTAGCAACAATAATTAAACATCAAAAATCTTAAATCAATTAATGTAGACGCATTCAATACAATGAGACTCTCTTTGCTTCTCTAAAACTCAATAAATCCTAGCCAGTTTCAACCCAAACCTTACCTAAAAACATCTAAATCCTCACCAAAATATGTCAAAAACCTCAAAAATTAAATATCCCCACCTAGCAATTTAGTTGGACATGACAAAGGAAGAAAAGAGATGAAATTTTCATTTTATTTTCTGAATAATAGATTTTAGGATAAAAAAATAAGATCCATTTAGAAAACGGTCAAGTCTCAGATAAGCCTTTTTTGTCTGAGCCTAGCTTGAATATGCAAAACTTTATTGTTTTCTTTTTTTATATATACTATTTTCTTGTTATTTTTCACTACTTTGTTACTATTTTATTATTATGTTATTATAATTTTGTTGTTATTATTAAGATATTGTATAACTTTTATCATCCCTTACTCTTAATATTATATAAAAAATGTAACCAAACATATTTGATCACACATGCTCCTAATTTTTATATTCCTTTTAAATGAGCCAAAAAATAAATTTTCTTATTTTTCAAGGGAGAGTTAACATTTTAAAAATAAAAAAAATTTAACTGAAGGACAATTTTTCACAAACCCTACTAGAATCTCATATTTTAAAAATAAAATAAATAAGATAAATAAATAAATGTGAAAATATCATATAAGATATGATGCCAAACCCACTTATATAACATATTGATGTAAATGACTGCCGCTCACATTTATTTATTGAGTTAATTGCTTGATACATCCCCAAACTATAATTCTTATTTTAGATTAGTCTTTTAACTTTAAAATATTTTAATTATATCCTTAAATTATTGATATTATATCAATCAGATTCTTCTTATTTTGAAACCGTTAATTTAACAATTAAATGACACGTAAAATTTTATATGACATAATTTAAGATAAATGTTTAAAAGAAAAATAAAATGTTACCGCATAATTTTTAAAATTAAAGACTAAAAATAAAGTAAAACCAAAAAAAGATAGAGTGAACAATAGTTTCTGTAAAAGCTTTTTACCACATCCATTTTTACAATATTCATTTTTCTTTAAATTTTTCATTTTAGATTATATCACAGAAGATCTTACGTCTCATTTGACAATTAAATTAATGATTTTAGTGACGAAAGCACCTCGTTAGTATAACATTGATAGTGTGGAGACATAATTAGAACGTTTAAAATTTTTGGTGCAATTAACTCTTATTGATAATACTCTGGAATGACATATTTTTATGTATTAATTACATATTATTTTGAGTATGATCTTACTAATTTGAGTTATTTATGGTTTTTTATCTTGTAGGGACTAAATTGAAGGCAAAAAAAAATTTAGGGGCAAAAAGCATAAATTTAAAGATAAAATGGGTTAGTATGAAAAATAGGAAAGAAGTGGTGCCGAAAATGCGAAGTGTGGAAGACTTGGGGGCAACAGTTCAAAGAAGAGATTTTATAAACACACTACTCTATTTAAATTTTAATTATATTAGAATTATTGTTAAGATTATTATTTAGATTTAATTTTAGCTTTTATCTTTATTTATCTTTTAAAATTTAGATAGAAATAAATTAGGTCTTCTGCTTACCATAAATAGGAGATGGAGTGACACAAATTTCACTCATCTTTTCTGTAAAAGCTCCCTCTCCCAAAAAGCTCTACCTTTGTTCCTTTCATTTATTCAATAAAATTTCATTTTTATTAAGTTTATTTCTTTCAGGTTCCTCTAAATCGTAAGTCTAAAATTTAAGTGAAGTTTGTGGTCGTAGTCGTCCTCTTCCATTATAACTGGTTTATTCTGTTCAAGAATAATCATCTAAACCCGACTTACCTTATACCATTCTTTTTGTTATTTTATAGGAATAGGATATTTTTTATACTCTCAATTTATATTTAGATCAAAATTCTAATTTGAAAACATTGATCATGATAAGGCAGCACCAATTCAAAGTTGAATTTGATTTTTCTTTTTGGGTAGAGTCCATATTGCATAGATTTTGGGATTACATTCTAAAAGACAACCTAAAAGAAAATTCCAAATGATATAGACATGAGGGGAGGACAGTAAGCCAACCTTTCCTTTGCCTCCATTATCAAGATTCCTTTCCTTTGAACTCTTGTAGCAGAGGCGTGTGCTTCTCTCATGCCTGCTTGGGCCCCTACAGATGCCTTCCCTTTGCACCATTTCCATGTACTTCCTCTTCTATAAATACATCAAGTGCATAGCTTTGGATATACATCGCAAGTTAGCTTAATTACTTTAGAAACTCAAACAAACCTTTTACTTCTCAACTCTTTCAAATTCATCATGTCTGACAAGTGCGGCAACTGCGACTGCTCTGACAAGAGCCAGTGCGTGTAAGAAATCACCCTTCCATCATCAGCTTTCGACCAGTTTCTACTGTTGTGTGTGGTTCTTTGATTTTGTTATTGTTCCTAAGTTAGTTCTGCATGTTTTTTAGCTGCATACTACTAGGGGCAAATTCATAAAAAATATTTTTTAGCGGTCGGAATTTAATTATAATTTTTTTCATAGATAAAATATAAATTTATTAAGGTTGTTGTGACTAAATGCATGAGTTTGCAATCAATTATCATTGAAACTGAAGGCCTTTTTTTGTTATGCTTACAGGAAGAAAGGAAATAGCTTGGTCATTGAGACTGAAAAGAGGTATATTAGGACCAATATTGAATAATTTAACCAAAATTGAACCCATTTGGATAAGTAATCATATTCTTACCTAGAGAAGCAAAAAAAGGAGCTATGCTTTGCACTGTCGAACACATATGCTTAAATATAATCTGCTGTGATATTTCTTTGCAGCTACGTCAGCACTGTAGTGGTCGAGGCTGTGGCAGAGAACGATGGCAAGTGCAAGTGTGGAGATAGCTGCAGCTGCACAAACTGCACATGTCGCACTCATTAAGCAGACATAGAACCATGATGTTTTAGTCCACAGCAATATTAGGACCTAAAAATAATGAATTTGAGTTGAATAAATTGGTGTTTTGTTGTTGTAGTTTGAGACATTGAGTGCGTTTTCATGCCTGTCTGTCTTATGTCTGAGTCTCATTGTACACTATGATGGAATGGTCATATCTATGGACTTCGTATGATTAATGAATTATTATCAGTTTAAATCTTCTCTTTGTATCCATGTTGGATACATATTTAAACATGGATAAGGAGATGTACTCTTCAAATTTATTCATATTGGACATATATTCTTACCCAACACTCACCTAAGCTACAATAGAACATTTTTTAGAACAGTTCTTTTTATTATTTCGAATCAGTACTAAAAACAAGTCCATGGTAAGCAAAAGTAGTTAACAACACTTAAAGCATGCACTAGGTGCTATATCTCAACGGCAATTGTTCTTCTGAATCTACCGGAAATTCCTCATCTATCACAGATTCTTGGAACCTCTTCGGAAGGAAATATCGACCACCGAGGCGCTGTTGGCAGTGTATGATCACAGCAAAGAATATACCCAACACAATAATAATGAAGTCCCAAGCAGTTGAGTAGTAATCTGCACCATGATCTCCGTAGATGTACGAGTCATCTATATCAGCATAGTTGTTTGCTCTGTACAGATCATATCCATGGGGTACGAGGCGAACAAGGGTGATTCCGATGTAAAAGAAATGAGAAAGTGCTGGTTCTCTCAAGTTCTGGAACATATTGAAGATTATTTGAGGAAAAAGAAAGGCATCCAGTACCAAACCAGCATAAGCTCTTGAACTTCCCAAAATGATTTCATCTATGTAGTACCAAGTTAGATGTACATTCTGCCTTGACTTAACCGAAAAGGCGATTATAGCTCCGATTACATACACCGGAACACACACATACAGCCCCCTTTTCTCTGCAATCCACAAGGTCTTTTTCTTTTCAGTGGAGCATCTAGCAGTCCATGAGAGCATCAGAAGACGGACTTGCAGCAGAAAAGCCACCATTGTGACGACTCTAATGATCACCTCGTTCACTTCGAGCCACGTTCCACCTCTAATCAAGACCGATCTCTCGCTATCTTGAATGAACATTGCTTCGAGGTTTAGAACCAAAGGGATCAAGTGTCCCAGGGCTAGAATAACAAGCATTAGAAGTGAAACCAAAGGACCAATGCCACGGTGCTTCCTGACATGAAAGATTTGAAATGCAACAAAGATAATTGCAAGAGTATTGGATATTACCAACATAATCATCTCGAAATCCATTCTCCAAATTGATTCCGTAACCCAACTGCGATAATAAGCTCTTCCCGAAAACTGCAGGGGCTTGAAGGACAGAGGATCGATTTCTTCACGTGTGCTTTCGATGCTTCCTCTGATCTTACTTCTCCTGTCCGAGTTCAATGGAGGAAAATTGATTTTCACCAGGATCTCGCAATCCATCGAATGGCTTGAAAATGTTTTGTCACCTGACCTTAAATGTCTGCAGCCAACCATGCATAGGCTACCTCTTGCTGTATCATAAACCCCTTCAGCAGAAATTTGGATTTCGGTTTTCAAATATTCATTTGAAGATTCGTTAACCGGATTAAGGCCACCATCCAATTCCGAACTACGCAGCATGATACTCATTTTATAGCTGATATTAAGCAAGCCACTGCTGGAATTGGATTCAACGCCAGAACTTTTAGGCTTTGAGCTTGTGGATGGTATTAGAGACGGAAATCTCTGATCTTGCTGATCACCTACCGCAAGGGGATCCGAAGAACCCCATCCGATTCTTCCTTTGGAACCTTCGATGATCGACATACTAAAACCCAGATTACCAGAATAGCCATCTGGATAGTGTGCCCTACTGCTTTTAGTCTTAAGATTCTTCTTAGGACATGATTTCTTCACTTCGTTCATTTCCGTGTATACATACTTCAAACCTTGAAGTTGAATTCCTCCTCCATAACGTCCAGTATTTCGGAACTCGACCCTATCAAAGAAACCACCTTCATTCCTAGGCTTCTCACTCCAAATTTCTCCTACAATGGTGCTTGTGTTTCTGATAGACAAGATTGCTGGGAATCTTAAGCTCAACCGTGTCGTGCAGTCTCCAACATGAGACTTCTCCAAGGAGGTCGATGCATCATAGATTCGGCAAGCAATGATACAAAGCCGATTACTCTTTGCATCCCAAGATCCTTCTCCAATTAATGAAGTGTTGAGATTGGGAGAGCTATAGTATCCCTGGTAGCTATCGTTCCGAAATTCTATCAGAAACCTCAAGCTTAGCCTATCGTTTGAGCACTGAATCATACTCAACGATATTGCTGAAGGTAAATATCCAATACCATCACCAAATGGATTGCAACTCTTTGAAGAATTACAACTGCCAGTATAGTCCAATTCGAAAGCATTGCTTCCACCTAACATATCACAAATAGTTCGAGTTTGCGATAAGCGGAGGGACGACATCGGTTGGACATCGGTTCCCCGAGGACACCCTTCACTAAATTGTTTTGAAACCATGGTGTAAGCGTAATTAAGTTGGGGAAACATCAGCAGTGAAATTTGCTCAAAGTGATTTGGATCACCAATTGAATTCAAGCTATCCAGGGTACCAGTCACTAAAGTTCTGATAGTACTTGACTTCCTAAGATTATTAATTTTAAGAACAGCAGCAAGATGAAGCAGTTTACCTTCTTTGGAGTAAGCATAACTTGATCCCACCATGCAAAGCTTCCCGGTTGTTTGAGACCAGAAGCCTCGAAAATCGAAGTCCAGTGTCCCACGGTCGCTTGAATCGCTTGAACTTATAACGTATGAGCTTCCAGAGGAGATACTCTGTTCATAGTAAAATGAGGTTTGAAAAATCAGGTTTCCTTCCACCATAAAGACATCATCAGCATCGGTTGTATATACGTGGTGAGTCTCGAAAAGGAACGTTTTCGATTCCGGTGGAGAGTAGGAACGTGAAGGAGGATTGTTTAGGACTTTATCACCACCACTGAAGTAACCATTTTGACGTCCAGGGACAGGCATGATATTGAACTCCTCATCAACTGGTTTGGATTCATGAACAACTGAGTTACAGTGAACGCCATAATCAAATTCACTTGCTGTGCCGAAGACTACATGAAGACATGTGAAAGAGGAGATGATAAACAAGAAGAAGAAAGCATTAAAACAAAGTTTCGTCCTACAGAATATGGAACAGTCCATATCTATAGACATGAAGTTCTTCGGCCAGCAAGATTGTGATAAAGAACTTATTGCAAAAGCTTTGAAAATGATCGTAAATATATAGATATCACTCTACATCTGTCACTGGACATGGGAAATTTCCAAGAACAAGACCTTGCAAGACTTTGAAAAGTAAGAGAGGATTATGCCAATATTTTACATTTAATCCGAAGGAAGTTTTTGATCAAATAACATTATAAAATGAACACAACAAAAGACAACCTTATATTTAACCACTAAATAATTTTTGAAAACTGATGTATTTTTTTTAGACTCCATAATATATATATATATATATATATATATATATATATATATATATATGATAAAATTAAGGGTTAATATATCATTTGGTACTGACATTTGGCTTGAATTTTCAATTTGGTACCTAATCTTTTTTTGTTTCAATTTAGAACCTAAGTTTGGCTTCAATGTTCAATTCGGTACCCAAACTAAACGACATCATATGGTTCAATAAATATTTGACATGTCCGCCCTAGTAAAAAAAAACATAGGTACTTAGTTGGGACAAAAGAAAAACTCAAGTGTTAAATTGAATATTGAAGTCAAACCTAAATACTGGTATGGGGCAAAGAAAACTCAAGTATCAATATGAAAAAAAATTAGGTACCAGTTTGAGAAAAAAAATTTAAGTATCAAATTGAACATTAAAATTAAATATAGATACTAAATGATATATTAACTTTAAAATTAAAGGAAGTTTAGAGCCATGCCTCGTCTTCTACCTCAATCCAATAACGAATGGTTATTATTATTATTATTGTCGGCAGGTCCTACAACAGCTGACTTGACTTAAAAACTAGAGCACATGGATGCAATTTCCTGCTATTCGCTAAAAGTTGTCCAATCGTTGATTTTTCAAAGGGTTAAAATATGTTGTAGGTCTTGCACTATTCATAAATTTAAAATTCAGTCCCTATATTTTTTTTTCAGGAACTTACTCTTTCCACTTTTCAAATTTTAGAATTTAGATCCAATTGTTAACACTGTTAATTTTCTTTTTGTTAAATTTAGGTCCCTATATGATAAAGTTAAGGGTTAATATACCATTTAGTGCTTATATTTGGTTTCAATGTTTAATTTGGTACCCAAACAAAACAACATTGTGTACTTCAATAAATATTTTACATGCGTGCCTTAGTAAAAGAACCATAGGTACTTAATTGGGACAAAAGAAAAAACTCAAGTGCTAAATTGAACATTGAAGTAAAACTTAGGTACTTATATGTGACAAAAAAAACTCAATCATTAATATGAAAAAACTCAGGTACCAAACTAAACATTGAAGTCAAACTCAGATTCTAAATTAAACATTGAAATCAAATATGGGTTCCAAATAATATATTAACAAGTTGAGAGTCAAGCCTCCTATTCTACCTCAATCCAATAATGAATTATTATTATTTTAGGCCCGTTTGCTATGTTTGGGCACGATCTGGCCCGAAAAATGGGTCTAAATTTTTTTCAAGTTCAACTTAGATAAAAATACTAAAACTCGAGTCTAGTTCGATCCGCCCAAATTAATTTCTTTATATAGTTTTTTATATATAAAAATTAAAAATATAATACATAAAAAATACAAAAAAACATTAAAATAAATGATTCTCAAAAAATTGAAAATAAATTGAAAATATATATTTATACTTTAATAATACTAAGATAGGTGTAACTTAACAAGCAAATGACTCTAAAATAGTAACAAAATTAATATTAAAATAAGAGTTATACAGTGTCTAAACAATAATAACAAAATAGTAGTAACATAATAGTGAAATGATAATAAAAAAAGTAAGAAACCAATAAGAAATTAGTAGCAAAATAGCAAGAAAATAGCAGTTTTTTTTTCTTTTTGCTAATTAGGGACAAGATGATCAGGCTAAAAAACTTTACTCAAGGCTTGACCCGTTTTTTAAAAGAGTCTTATTTTTTTGTCCAAATCTAATTTTTAGGACCTATATTGTTATCCAAACCCTCTCAATTTTCGAATAGGACTTCGGATCTAGTCGAATGACCCGGACAGGACAGATCTATCATTGAGTTATTATTATTTTTTAGGTTAATGAATTATTTTAGTCTTTTTTTTTTTGTAGGTTTTGGGTCGAAACAGAAGGATTTTATTGGCAGGTCCTGCAACAGTTGACTTGACTTAAAAGCAGACCAAGAGATGGATGAAAATTCGTGCTATTTGCTAAAAAGGTCCAATCATTGAAGGGTTAAGTTATGTCATCGGTCCCTGTACTATTGAAAATTTTTAAATCTAGTTCTTGTACTTTTATTTCCAATAATTTAACCTTTACCTTTTAGATTTCAAAATTTTGAAATAGGAAATATTTTCAAACCCTAGAATTTTCATCAAGCAAAGTATTTCCTCCACCATTACCAAATCAATCTTCAAGCAAAGGAATTCAAAAAGTTTTAAAAATCATTCCTCTCCTCCCGAGTAGATCGTCAATCTCTTTACCCAATTAAGGTTTTTATGTCTTCGAATCCGGTGTGGGATCTAAACTTAAATCTTTTTTTATAATTGAAAGTAGTAGAAAGTAATGGTTAAAATCATAATCATTATAATAAATTATGTTATAAAAATAATTTATATTTCTTTTATAAAGTTATAATAAAAATTTATATTATTTAAATCTTATTTTCTTTTAAATTATGGTAAAAAAATTATTATAAAAATAATTTGTATGTTATAAAAGAGATGATTCATATTTCATTGGATTGTACAAACATGTTGCATAATTCGTAGCTTCATTCATAGATGAATTTGGAATGATTCATACTTTGAAAAGTACACAAAAAAAAAAAAGAAAAGAAATCTCGATGATCTTAGTGATACAGATTCGGATGATGATCATAATTAACACTGATGTAAACTTCATACGAAATACATTATAACAATAGTAACAAATATCACAATTCTCAACAACCAAACACTTTGATATAGTAATATCTA
This sequence comes from Gossypium turneri, assembly GCA_008044935.1. Lineage (NCBI taxonomy): Eukaryota > Viridiplantae > Streptophyta > Magnoliopsida > Malvales > Malvaceae > Gossypium > Gossypium turneri. The sequence continues at coordinate 4,404,075 of CP032575.1, read as the reverse complement.
TCTTTCATTGCCTTTTTGAAATTTGAGTGTTATTTACAAGGTCGAAGCTAAAATTGTTGATAAGGGGGCGAGATATTTATATATAGTATACATGATAAAAGTGGAAAAGACCTACTTTCAACAACGTATTTTTAAATTCAGGATAATCTTAATCACCAAAATTTAAAAAGAAAAAAAAAAGCTAAAAGCTCAATTTTTATTAAATATTATAATTATTTAAGTTTATTTTTTATCTAATTAATTTTAGATAATATTTATACTTAGATGTTGCAACTATTACTTTCTTAAAAAAATTAATATTTATATATTTCTTTGTATTAATTAATTAAATTTATAATAAAAAATTTATAAATTCTATAAAAGAAATCAAATAAAAAAAATTTGAAAAAGGTTTAAGAAGTCAAACACAAATTTGTCCTTTTTTAGACACTACATTATAATATCAAATTAAAAAAATTAAAATTCAAAGGACCTTAAAAGAAATTTTATAAATTTTAGGGGTAGCTAACCCCAAGGTTCATATATGGTATTTAACATAACATTCCTCGTTTATATTAAACATATCAAACAAGTCGATCATATAAATAATTAAATTATCGATTGAAATTAATTTATTAGTAATTCATATTCGTACCAAACATATCATTAATACATTGGATATTTAACTATGGTTATAAATTATAGGTTTTAATAGCTGCTAAGTCAAAAGTTGGTAAATGGAAAGCTGAAAACACCAAAATTACAAGGAAATGTTATGCTACATGCCAATAAATTTGTATAAAGATTAAGATAAACATTTACTTTTAATTTTTGTAAGAATTTATGTTGGATTTATATTTAAATATAAAAAAAGTATAATTTTTAAATTTATTCATTTTGGGTACATATTCACATTTAAGGCTCACCCAAACTTTAATCTAAAATAAAAATGTAAAATAAAATATTTTTATTTATAACTTTATATTACAATAGGCTTATTAAGCTATAAAAGAAAAAGGATGAATTTACATAATTATTTGGAAACAGTAAAAGTTGTGAACACTTAAAAGTAACACAAGGCATGGACTAGGTGCTATATTTCAATGGCAATTGTTCTTCTGAATCCACTGGAGGTTCCTCATCTGTCACAGATTCTAGGAATCTCTTCGAAAGGAAATATCGACCGCCGAGGCGCTGTTGGTAGTGTATGATCACAGCAAAAAATATACCCAACACAATAATAATGAAGTCCCAAGCAGTTGAGTAGTAATCTGCACCATGATCTGCATAAATGTATGTGTCATCTATATCAACATAGCTGTTTGCCCTGTACAGATCATATCCATGGGGTACGAGGCGAACAAGGGTGATTCCGATGTAAAAGAGTCGAGAAAGAGCCAGTTCTCTCGAGTTGTGGAACATGTTGAAGATGATTTGAGGGAAAAGAAAGGCATCCAGTATCAAACCAGCATAAGCTCTTGAATTCCCCAAAATGATTTCATCTATGTAGTACCAAGAATGCCTGGCCATTACTGTTCTGTGTACATTCTGCCTTGACTTAACCGAAAAAGTGATAATAGCTCCGATTACGTACACCGGAACACACACATACAGCCCCCTTTTCTCTGCAATCCACAAGGTCTTTTTCTTTTCAGTGGAGCATCTAGCAGTCCATGAGAGCATCAGAAGACGGACTTGCAGCAGAAAAGCCACCATTGTGACGACTCTAATGATCACCTCGTTCATTTCGAGCCACGTTCCACCTCTAATCAAGATTGATCTCTCGCTATCTTGAATGAACATTGCTTCGACGTTTAGAACCAAAGGGATCAAGTGTCCCAGGGCTAGAATAACAAGCATGAGAATTGAAACCATAGGACCAATGCCACGGTGCTTCCTCACATGAAAGATTTGAAATGCAACAAAGATAATTGCAAGAGTGTTGGATACGACCGACACGATCATCTCGAAATCCATTCTCCAAATCGATTCCGCTCCCCAACTGCGAGAATTAGTTGTTCCCAAAATCTGCAGAGGCTTGAAGTACAGACTATCGGTATTTTCACGCGTGCTCTCGATGCTTCCCTTGATGTTATTTATCTTGCGCGAGTTCAATGGAAGAAAGTTGACTTGCACAAGGATATCGCAATCTATTGAATGGCTTGAAAATGATTTGCTGTCTAACCTTGAACGCCTGCAGCCAACCATGCATAGGCTACCTGTTGTTGTATCATAAACCCCTTCAGCAGAAATTTGGATTTTGGTTTGCAGATATTCATATGAAGATTGGTTAACCGGTTTGAGGCCACCATCCAATTCCAAACTAAGTGGCGGGATGCTAATTTTATAGCTGACATTAAGCAAGCCACTGCTGGAATCGGATTCAACGCCAGAACTTTTAGGCTTTGAGCTTGAGGATGGTAATAGAGATGGAAATCTCTGATACTGCTGATCATCTACCGCAAGAATATTCGAATAACCCCATCCGATGCTTCCTTTGGAACCGTTGATGATGGACATACTAAAACTCATGTCTCCAGAATAGCCATCTGGATAGTGTTCCATACTGCTATTAGTCCTAGAATTCTTCTTTGGACATGATTTCTTCACTTCGTCCATTTCCGTGTACACATACTTCAAACCTTGAAGTTGAATTCCTCCATAAGGTGCAGTATTTCGGAACTCGATCATATCAAAGAAACCACCTTCATTCCTAAGTTTCATACTCCAAATTTCTCCTACAATGGTGCTTGTGTTTCTGATAGACAGGATTGCAGGGAATCTTAAGCTCAACCGTGTCGTGCAGTCTCCGATTTGAGCCTTCTCCAAGGAGCTCGATGCATCATAGATTCGGCAAGCAATGATACAAAGCCGATTACTCTTTGCATCCCAAGATCCTTCTCCAATTAATGAAGTGTTGAGATTGGGAGAGCTATAGTATCCCTGATAGCTGTCGTTCCGAAATTCTATCAGAAACCTCAAGCTTAGCCTATCGTTTGAGCACTGAATCATAGTCAACGATATTACTGAAGGTAAATATCCAATACCATCACCAAATGGATTGCAACTCTTTGAAGAATTACAACTGCCAGTATACTCCAATTCGAAAGCATTGCTTTTACCTAACATATCACAAATAGTTCGAGTTTGCGATAAGCGGAGGGACGACATCGGTTGGACATCGGTTCCCCGAGGACACCCTTCACTAAACTGTTTTGAAATCATGGTGTAAGCATAATTTAATTCAGGAAACATCAGCAGTGAAATTTGCTCAAAGTGATTTGGATCACCAATTGAATTCAAGCTATCCAGGGTACCAGTCACTAAAGTTCTGATAGTACTTGACTTCCTAAGATTATTAATCTTAAGAACAGCAGCAAGACGAAGCAGTTTACCTTCTTTGGAGTAAGCATAACTCGATCCCACCATGCAAAGCTTCCCGGTTGGTCGGGACCAGAAGCCTCGAAAATCGAAGTCCAGTGTCCCACGATCGTATGAGCTTCCAGAGGAGATACTCTGTTCATAGTAAAACGAGGTTTGAAAAATCAGGTTTCCTTCCACCATAAAGACATGATCAGCATCGGTTGTATATACGTGGTGAGTCTCGAAAAGGAGCGTTTTCGATTTGGGTGCATAGTAGGAACGTGAAGGAGGATCGTTTAGGACTTTATCACCACCACTGAAGTAACCATTTTGACGTACAGGGAAAGGCATGATATTGAACTCCTCATCAGCTGGTTTGGATTCATGAACAATTGAGTTACAGTGAAGGCCATAATCAAATTCATTTGCAGTGCCGAAGACAACATGAAGACATGTGAAAGAGGGAATGATAAACAGGAAGAAGAAAGCATTAATAAAACAAAGTTTCGTCCTACAGAATATGGAACAGTCCATAACCATAGACATGAATTTCTTCAGACAGAAAGATTGTGACTAAGAACTTATTGCAAAAACTTCGAAATTGATCATAAATATATAGACATCACTCTACATCTCTCATTGGACATAGGAAATTTCCAAGAACAAGAGCTTGCAGAAAAATTCGTATGAATAATACTTATTTATATTTTATCACATTAAATAAAGTTTTAGAGTCAAGACTCGTGTTCAACCTCAATCCAATAACGAGTGGCTATGATTATTATTATAGCTAAGTCAATCTCAACGGAGATACACATATTTTTCCAGTTTTTGGGTCCAAACCAGAGACTTTTCCTGTAGGTCCTACAGTTGACTTTTACATTGACAACAATATTCATATCAATCAAATTAAAACTCAATCGACTAAAAATTACAAGATAAATTGGTATTTTTGCTCATACTTAACTAGCATTATTAATTTTTGGTCCGATGGTATAGAATGTTGAGACATATCCCAAAAATAATTTTTATAAAAATTTAAAAATTAGGAAATTTATTTTTTATTTTGCATTAATAATGAATCAGAACAATTAAACTTGGACAATCATATATCTAGATTCACTCGTAATATCTTTTTTTTATGTTTTTATTTTTTTCTAATTTTATAAAGTAGAAATATAATTTTTTAATATATACTCTTGTATTTACTAAAATTTTATTTATTTTTTTTGTAAATTTTGTAGATTTTTTCTTGAATTTTAAGATTTTTTTTATTTTAAGTGCACAATAAATTTAGACAAATAGTTATTTAGATACAAATGAATCTGAACAATTATATCTTCAAGTTCATTGACATTTATTTCTCTAATAATTCTATATATTTTTTTATAATTTCAAAAAATAATAATATAAAAAATTTAAATGACTTCCAAATTAAAAATAAAATTAATTTTTATCACTTAAGTCAAGTCAACAAAGCAAGGGGTTCCGCACTAGTATGAATAGTACTTGTCCCTACTTCAGTCCATGTATTATTATAATTTTGGCATATAGCTAAGTCAATGTCAATCAGCATGCACCTTTCTTCTTCTTTTTGCCAATTTTTTGGGTCCAAACAAAAGGCTTTCATTGGCAGGTCCTACAGCAGCTGACTTGACTTAAAATCAGAAAGTTGAAACCTTCCACCAGCTTTCGCTGTCTTTTTCTTCCTGGCCTGAAACTTGCTTTCGGTGTCTACAAACTACAATTTACTATTAAATTTATTCAGGGAAATAAATCTAAACAAAATTTCACCACAATTGATTGGACCAATGGAATTGTTATTAATAGATTTCATAAATTATATATCTTTTTAACAGATATCGTATATTATATTTTGTTGATATTGGGTATTAGTAATTGACGAAATGAGGAGAAGGTGGTGGTGCAAGGAAGATCGATTCACTTAAATAAGTGAAGAGTCGGAAAAAAGAGGAAGGCAAGGAGGGAGGTAAGGTAGCAAAGGAGACAGGATTCTAAAGAGTGCTTAAGGTTGTTGAAGGTAGAAAGATCCTTCCTTCAGCGTTATGGAGGGTATTTATAGGAGGTCTTGTGGTTGTTGGTGCCATGTCACCAATAGTACAAGCGGTGGTTTTGATCATATGGTTGGCCAGGTGGTAGGTTAGTTTTGATGATGCTCTAACATTTCTTGGAATGAGGTGGTATGAGGTTGTTACGCCTTAGCGGCATGGTCTCCCCTTGTGAGTTAGTGCGTTCCCACTAAAAGTAAGTGGCCAAGAGGATGAGGTGTCCAGATAAAGGGTCATTTGAGTGACCTTCAAGCAGAGAATAAGACAAGTGTTGCAAAGAGAAGGATCATTCGTGAGCGTCTCTTAGGTTTCCTCTCGTGGTACCACGTGTCCGTAGCAAGTAAACAACAAGAGCACCAGAGCAAATTTCAATACCCAGCAACAGCAAAAATGCTTCAAGGTTGAAGGAAACAAGAATGTGTAGAATTGTTTCAAAATGGTGTGTTGCATCATTCGTATGCCTCAACACTTCATAGCCAATGACACTCGAACACGTGTTTGCTAAAAATTGTTACTCATCATTGCTCTGACTCTTAATGTGTGGTTGTTTCAGCCTCACATTTTGTTTGGTGTTGAAAAAAAGTTAGTTTGAAAATAGTTTTCTTGCACAACGGAAAATTAAAATTTTGAAAACGATCCGGTTTATGATATTTATAGCAATAAACTTTAGACCAAAATCATACATATGTTTTTAGATATGCGGATCCTTAATGTTTCCTGGATTTCAACCAAACAATTTTCTCTACTATTCTTAAACCATGAAATGCTTCGAGTGTGAGCACAAACCAATTGAATCAAAACACAAAACTAGAAAAATTTTCTTTAATTATGGGGTGAAAACAAAAATTTTCTCTTCTCAAAAAGAAACTAGTAGAATTGTTATTCCGAAAAAATATATTTAATAGTTGCCAATAAAACCCTCTATTTTTCAGTGGAGAAATAATCTCTCAAAGTTCGTCATTTATACCCTATCGGTGCCATTTATTTATAATAAGGTAAGGTAGAATTATTAAGTTGTAGAAGTTTTTTTTCATTAGAAAAGTGAAATCCTAGTTCAATCAAGATGTAGAATGGGGCAACCCTAGTTATAACACCCCAAACCTTAGAATCCGTATTTTGGCTGGCTAACACGATGGATGTGATCTTGCAATTTAGTCCTTCTAATCCGCAAGATTAGCCAAATTTTTGGGCAGACTCGCCTAGCGGATTATTTCGTTGTGTTCCGAAGTCTGACGGATTTTCACTTTCTTGCGTTTGGCGAACTCCTTTGCTTGGCATGTTCTTCCATGTGTGGACACAGTAGTGGCAAGTTCTTTTATAGCAAGGTCAGTCATTCGATATTTCTGTTGTTAGCCTGGGTAGGTGGGACATGCATCAATTATGTGTCAAAATTTTAAGTTAGGAACTGTCATTTTTGCAAGACATCTGTAGAACCTCGTTAATAGTTTGATTAGTGGAATAGTGTGTGCATGTAAAATGATTAGGTAACTTGTTATAGTGGAATTACGGGCTAATTCCTATATAAATAAGATAAGAGCTTAACAGAGGATGACTTTATTCACCATTTTTCACTGTACATTCCTGTTCCCCCAGAAGAAACTTAGTGTGTCCTTCGCCGCGTGAAGAAGGTACCAGTTTTTGAGCTAACAACTGGTAAATTCTTAGGTCCTTCTTTAGTTTTATATGAAGAATGATAGGGTAGTAGGAACCATTACTATAGGTTTCTACTAGAGGTCGATAGGAAAGAAACTTCCTTCTGATTAATGTTTGCATGTTTTCGATTCTTGTTTTTACCTTGAAGTTTAGATTGATTTTGTACTTAATAAAATGTTTAATCTTATTTAACAAAAGAAATGGGAGAAGGCCCTAGTGCAAAAGGGAAAGAACCCATAGAATAAGCAAAGCTTTTCCTGGTAATATCTGGTGAGTTCCTTTCACTTGTGCACCAGTTAAATTCCAGCTAATTTCATGATAATATTCTTCTCCAAGTAAGCAAGTTTATTTAAAATCAATTGTGCATGTCAGTGATAACAAACTAAAATGATAATAACGATATGCGTAAGAAAGATTGTGAATGGATACTTTTCCTTGGTGCACAAGCTCCGTATCTAGGATGGTGGAAGGGGGAAAGGGTGGAAACTGTTGAGATATGATGGCAAAATGTATGGAGATTATGATTTGAAATGAGATTTACCTCCAATAGAACATGTAAATGCAAACCACAATTGGTGAACGCCTCGACCTTATGGGGGAATATGTTAAGTGTTAGAATTAACAAAGAGGATTTATGGAAGTTCGGTTGGATATATAAATATCGACTTAAAAGGCAGCACCAATTCAAAGTTGAATTTGATTTTTCATTTTGGGTAGAGTCCATATTGCATAGATTTTGGGATTACATTCTAAAAGACAACCTAAAAGTAAATTCCAAATGATATAGACATGAGAGGAGGACAGTAAGCCAACCATTCCTTTGCCTCCATTATCAAGATTCCTTTCCTTTGTAGGAGAGGCGTGTGCTTCTCTCATGCCTGCTTGGGCCCCTACAGATGCCTTCCCTTTGCACCATTTCAATGTACTTCCTCTTCTATAAATACATCGAGTGCATAGCTTTGGATATACATAGCAAGTTAGCTTAACTACTTTAGAAACTCAAACAAACCTTTTACTTCTCAACTTTTTCAAATTCACCATGTCTGACAAGTGCGGCAACTGCGACTGCTCTGACAAGAGTCAGTGCGTGTAAGAAATCATCCTTCCATCATCAGCTTTCGACCAGTTTCTACTGTTGTGTGTGGTTCTTTGATTTTGTTATTGTTCCTAAGTTAGTTCTGCATGTTTTTTAGCTGTAGTATGCACTACTAGGGGCAAATTCAAAAAAAATATTTATTAGCTGCCGGAATTTAATTATAATTTTTTTCATAGATAAAATATAAATTTATTAAGGTTGCTGTGACTAAATGCATGAGTTTGCAATCAATTATCATTGAAACTGAAGGCCTTTTTTGTTATGCTTGCAGGAAGAAAGGAAATAGCTTGGTCATTGAGACTGAAAAGAGGTATATTAGGACCAATATTGAATAATTTAACCAAAATTGAACCCATTTGGATAAGTAATCATATTATTACCTAGAGAAGCAAAAAAAAGCTATGTCTTGCACAGTCGAACACATATGCTTAAATATAATCTGTTGTGATATTTCTTTGCAGCTACATCAGCACTGTAGTGGTCGAGGCTGTGGCAGAGAACGATGGCAAGTGCAAGTGTGGAGATAGCTGCAGCTGCACAAACTGCACATGTGGCACTCATTAAGCAGACATAGAACCATGATGTTTTAGTCCATAGCAATATTAGGACCTAAAAATAATGAATTTGAGTTGAATAAATTGGTGTTTTGTTGTTGAGTTTGAGACATTGAGTGCGTTTTCATGCCTGTTTGTCTTATGTCTGAGTTTCATTGTACCCTATGATGGAATGGTCATATCTATGGACTTCGTATGATTAATGAATTATTATCAGTTTAAATCTTCTCTTTGTATCGATGTTGATACATATTTAAACATGGATAACGAGATGTACTCTTCAAATTTATTCATATTGGACGTATATTCTTACCCAACACTCACCCAAGCTACAATAAAACATTTTTTAGAACAGTTCTATTTATTATTTCGAATCAGTACTAAAAACAAGTCCACGGTAACAAAAGTAGTTAACACTTAAAGCATGCACTAGGTGTTATATCTCAATGGCAATTGTTCTTCCGAATCTACCGGAAATTCCTCATCTATCACAGATTCTTGGAATCTCTTCGGAAGGAAATATCGACCACCGAGGCGCTGTTGGTAGTGTATGATCACAGCAAAGAATATACCCAACACAATAATAATGAAGTCCCAAGCCGTTGAGTAGTAATCTGCACCATGATCTCCATAGATGTATGAGTCATCTATATCAGCATAGTTGTTTGCTCTGTACAGATCATATCCATGGGGTACGAGGCGAACAAGGGTGATTCCGATGTAAAAGAAATGAGAAAGTGCTGGTTCTCTCAAGTTCTGGAACATATTGAAGATTATTTGAGGAAAAAGAAAGGCATCCAGTACCAAACCAGCATAAGCTCTTGAACTCCCCAAAATGATTTCATCTATGTAGTACCAAGTTAGATGTACATTCTGCCTTGACTTAACGGAAAAGGCGATAATAGCTCCGATTACATACACCGGAACACACACATACAGCCCCCTTTTCTCTGCAATCCACAAGGTCTTTTTCTTTTCAGTGGAGCATCTAGCAGTCCATGAGAGCATCAGAAGACGGACTTGCAGCAGAAAAGCCACCATTGTGACGACTCTAATGATAACCTTGTTCATTTCGAGCCGCCTTCCACCTCTAATCAAGACCGATCTCTTGCTATCTTGAATGAACATTGCTTCGAGGTTTAGAACCAAAGGGATCAAGTGTCCCAGGGCTAGAATAACAAGCATTAGAAGTGAAACCAAAGGACCAATGCCACGGTGCTTCCTGACATGAAGGATTTGAAATGCTACAAAGATAATTGCAAGAGAATTGGATATTACCAACATGTCCATCTCGAAATCCATTCTCCAAATTGATTCCGTAACCCAACTGCGATAATAAGCTCTTCCCGAAAACTGCAGGGGCTTGAAGGACAGAGGATCGATTTCTTCACGTGTGCTTTTGATGCTTCCTTTGATCGTACTTCTCCTGTCCGAGTTCAATGGAGGAAAATTGATTTTCACCAGGATCTTGCAATCCATCGAATGGCTTGAAAATGTTTTGTCACCTGACCTTAAATGTCTGCAGCCAACCATGCATAGGCTACCTGTTGCTGTATCATAAACCCCTTCAGCAGAAATTCGGATTTCGGTTTTCAAATATTCATTTGAAGATTCGTTAACCGTATTAAGGCCACCATCCAATTCCGAACTACGCAGCATGATACTCATTTTATAGCTGATATTAAGCAAGCCACTGCTGGAATTGGATTCAACGCCAGAACTTTTAGGCTTTGAGCTTGAGAATGGTATTAGAGACGGAAATCTCTGATCTTGCTGATCACCTACCGCAAGAGGAACCGAAGAACCCCATCCGATTCTTCCTTTGGAACCTTTGATGATCGACATTCTAAAACCCAGATTACCAGAATAGCCATCTGGATAGTGTTCCCTACTGCTTTTAGTCTTAGGATTCTTCTTTGGACATGATTTCTTCACTTCGGCCATTTCCGTGTATACATACTTCAAACCTTGAAGTTGAATTCGTCCTCCATAACGTCCAGTATTTCTGAACTCGACCCTATCAAAGAAACCACCTTCATTCCTAGGCTTCTCACTCCAAATTTCTCCTACAATGGTGCTTGTGTTTCTGATAGACAAGATGGCCGGGAATCTTAAGCTCAACCGTGTCGTGCAGTCTCCAACATGAGACTTCTCCAAGGAGCTCGATGCATCATAGATTCGGCAAGCAATGATACAAAGCCGATTACTCTTTGCATCCCAAGATCCTTCTCCAATTAATGAAGTGTTGAGATTGGGAGAGCTATTGTATCCCTGATAGCTATCGTTCCGAAATTCTATCAGAAGCCTCAAGCTTTGCCTATCGTTTGAGCACTGAATCATACGCAATGATACTACTGATCCAATACTATCACCAAATGGATTGCAACTCTTTGAAAAATTACAACTGCCAGTATACTCCAATTTGAAAGCATTGCTTCCACCTAACATATCACAAATAGTTCGAGTTTGCGATAAGCGGAGGGACGACATCTGTTGGACATCGATTCCCCCAGGACACCCTTCACTGAACTGATTTGAAATCATGGTGTAAGCGTAATTTACTCGAGGAATCATCAGCAGTGATATTTGCTCAAAGTGATTTGGATCATTAGCAGAACTCAAGCTATCCATGGTCCCGGTGACTAAAGTACTAATATTACTTGAACTCTGAAGATTATTAATCTTAAGAACAGCAGCAAGGTGAAGCAGTTTACCTTCTTTGGAGTAAGCATGACTCGATCCCACCATGCAAAGCTTCCCGGTTGTTCGAGACCAGAAGCCTCGAAAATCGAAGTCCAGTGTCCCACGGTCGCTTGAACTTATAACGTATGAGCTTCCAGAGGAGATACTCCGTTCATAGTAAAACGAGGTTTGAAAAATCAGGTTTCCTTCCACCATAAAGACATCATCAGCTTCGGTTGTAAATACGTGGTGAGTCTCAAAAAGGAGCCTTTTCGATTTGGGTGCAGAGTACGAACGTGAAGGAGGATTGTTTGGGACTTTATCACCACCACTGAAGTAACCATATTGACGTCGAGAGAAAGGCATGATATTGAACTCCTCATCAGCTGGTTTGGATTCATGAACAATTGAGTTACAGTGAAGGCCATAATCAAATTCATTTGCAGTGCCGAAGACTAAATGAAGACATGTGAAAGAGGAGATGATAAAGAGGAAGAAGAAAGCATTAATAAAACAAAGTTTCGTCCTACAGAATATGGAACAGTCCACAGCCATAGACATGAATTTCTTCAGACAGAAAGACTGTGATTAAGAACTTATTGCAAAAACTTCGAAATTGATCATAAATATATAGATATTACTGTACATCTCTCACTGGACATAGGAAATTTCCAAGAACAAGAGCTTGCGGAAAAATTCGTATGAATAATACTTATTTATATTTTATCACATTAAATAAAGTTTTAGAGTCAAGACTTGTGTTCAACCTCAATCCAATATCGAGTGGTTATGATTATTATTATAGCTAAGTCAATCCGTAAATACTCATTATATAATTTTTTTTAATTAATATATTTATTATATAATTTCTTTTCATTCATATTTTGATTGTATGATAATCTAGTATTGAATTTTAAATGATCATCTAATTAAGATAATTGAATTAGATGATGAGACCTTGACTCGTTCACACAGTTGAAAGAGTTAGATTTTGATTTGGACCAATCAAATGCCTACAATGATAAGTCACATCATTTAAATTTTTGAGACAATATTGTTGAGAGGGAAAATCATAAACCTCAATTATGTACGATAAAATAAAGATAAAAAATACTAAAAAAATATAAAAATATCTCATAATTCGTAATCATAACTTTTTTAGATTTATTATATCGATTTTGATTCTACGAATGATTATAATTTAATACCCGATTATGAACTTTAAACATCAACTTCAAGCATGTAATATCTACTAATTATGCATTCGTACATGAGCAGTGATACCGATACTAGTACACATCACTCTACATCTCTCACTGGACAGGAATTTCCAAGAACAAGAGAGGCTGCAGAAAATGGCTATGAAAAGCACTGGAAGGTTTGGAGAGGTTGAGCAAATGACATTATAAAATGAAGAGAAATTGATATAGTGAAAAAGCAAGAGACCTTAACTTTTAGGTTGGGAGTTGGGACCTTACATTAGTGGTCGCTTAAATGTTTAATCTATTTAGACTTGTTGCAACCAATGAAACCATCGAAACATGGTTATGTAACTAAATATAGAAAACGGGCTAATATATATAGAGGTATTTGAACATAGTAATTTATATTTATTAAGTATTTAAATTTAAAAATCATAATGCTTAGAATTATTCATAATTCCTTCTCACCCCATAAATAGGAGTATAATGCATTTCAGCGCATTCGAACTCATGTCCTTCTACATTGACAACAATACTCATGTCAATCGAGTTAAAACTCAATCAACTAAAAATTGTAAGGTAAATTGGTATTTTTTGCTCATACTTTACTAACATTATTAATTTTTGGTCTGATGGTATAGAATGTTGAGACGTATCCGAAAAATAATTTTTATAAAAATTTAAAAATATTAAAATTAGGAAATTTATTTTTTTATTTTGTATGCATAATGAATCTGAACAATTAAACTTGGACAACCATATATTTAGATTCTCTGGTAATGTTTTTTTTGTGTGTGTTTTTATTTTTTATAATTTCAAAAAATAGAAATATAATTTTTTAATATATACTCTTGTATTTGCTAATTTTTTTTTTGTAAATTTTGTAGATTTTTTTCTTGAATTTTAGGATATTTTTTATTTTAAGTGCACAATAAATCTGGACAAATAGTTATTTAGATACAAATGAATCTGAACAATTATATCTTTAAATTCATTCTGGACATATATTTCTCTAATAATTCTATATATTTTTTATAATTTCAAAAAAATAATATAAAAAATTTAATTGAATTCCAAATTAAAAATAAAATTAATTTTTATCACTTAAGTGAAGTCAACAAAGCAAGGGGTTACTTGTACCCTACTTCAATCCATGTATTATTATAATTTTGGCATATAGCTAAGTCAATGTCAATCAGCATGCACCTTTCTTCTTCTTCTTTTTTCCAATTTTTTGTGTCCAAATAAAAAGAGTTTTAATTAGAAAAAAAAATTCAATTAATCAATCTAAAGTTAGTTGCTCTTACTCTCGAAAGAGATATTAGCATAATTTAAGAATTTTTATAAATCAAAAAACTAAGTACATAAATTGCGTGATTTAGATTAATAGTGACAAATAAAGTCTAGATAGATTCTTTCCTAAGAATTGTTATGCTTCTTGGTTGTTAATCTTTTTTTTCCTAAACTATTCTTTGTTGTGTTCGTAGTTAATTAATTTAGTTAATTTTAGTTTTCAATCAATCACTCGAATTTATATGTTAAATAATAGAAAGACGATAATTACTAGTACGTTTAATTTTCGTGAGAACGATATCTTTATTCATCATAACTATACCATTAATTGATAGATGCAATTGTGTTAATCAACTTTTTAGTTAGTTTTGCGATTTCATCAACTGCCATCACCAACTCAAACATATTCATAATCCCAACTGAAAACTAATCATTGAAGAGAATAACATATAACTAACCAAAGCATATACTAAGTTATAAGGCATGCTTAACATTCACCTTACCATTCCCAAAACATTAATCGCCTAATTGATACCTTTAAGTGTGCCAAACCAATCAAAAGAAAAATCATCACTCATATAGCATCAAACTTAACTAAAATATGCATCATTAAGTTTCATACCAATGTTACATTCAAAATCAATCATTACTACCATTAACACAAAACTATCGATTCTCAAAATAGTCATTTACAAACTAACAACCCTTAAACACATGCCACATGGTCTAGAATCAAAATGAACATATAACTATCATCTTAAGATAGCGTCTGATCTTTCGCTGATTCAATTCAAGAGTTTTGCAAGGTGAAAAGCTACAAGTAAGGAAAAACAACTAGAGTAAGGCTCCTTGGAGCCAATTGTCATGGGGGTCGCAACACCAAAACCTGAATGTCATAGGGGTCGTGGCAACAAAGTTTGGATGTCACGACATTGAAGCCTAATAATAGATGGAAATATGTAGAGGCAATTTTGTGTCCAAACAAACCCCAATCATCCACATTTTGGAAGGAATTTTTATCAATATTAGAGTTGCAGTGTCAAGCTATTTAACGTCTCTTTATGACACAAAAAACTAGACATCCAATATTCTTATAATCATCTTTTTATTCCCTTGATCATTTTACAGTCTTAGGTTTTTTTTTTTTTTTTTCTAGGTTAGACTTTGTTTTGCCATTTTTTTTTTCACTTTTCTTCTATAACTAAAAGAGGTACAAGGGCCTCTTGCGTCTTTTGGGGGTTTTCTTCATAGTATTTAATAGATTAAAATATTTTAATTATTTAAAGTTGTAAAGTGTTAATTTGGGCTTTAGATTTATGACTTATTCTTGCTTGTTATCAATGTCATCAAAGACTTCTTCAGTATTTGTTAAACATTTCTCAACTCTTATCTCTTTTGTGATTTGGTGTCGATTGAGTGCTAATTTAATTGATATAGACGTAAGAGAACGTGGATTCGAGTGCGCTGAAACGCATTATCCTCCTATTCATGGGTTGGGGATGGATTATAGGTAGTTCTAAGTATTGTGTCAAAATGAACAAATATAATCAAAACCTATATTGAGATATTTCAAAAAAAATAAGTTTGGTAAAAAAAAAGTAATTATTCTATACATCGTTAGCATAAGTGTTATTAAAATCAAATAACAGTAAAACTTTCGAATATCAAATAATAACAACTAATCTTATAAAACAATAATAATCATACATTTTTTGTGATGCAAATAAAATCCTAAAATAAGATTTTTCGAGTAATCCTTTAGATGTTATTTGAATGAAAATATTTTACTAATGCATATATTTATAGTTAAGATCCTTTTTAATTCCGAATGGTTCAACGGGCAATAATAAGTTAAGATCGAGTGAAAAATCAAGCTAGAAAGGCTCAGGTACGTACTCATACTAAGTTATATAAAAAGAAATAAGGTAAGTTGAATGTTGAATTGATAGTATAATGTTATATTTTAATGTGAATTTTGTGATAATATATGTTAGGCCTAATGATGTAAATGTAAATGTATTATAAAAAGTAATCGTTAAGTGTACTAATATTTGAATGGGTTTTCGGTCAAAGGAGAATTTTATGCAAAACTTATATGTTTTGACTTATGAAATTATAAGTTGGAAAGGTATATGAGTTACTAATGGTTTATTTCGGTTTGACTAGATTAATTTTGTATATGATTAAATGTTTCCATTGGTTATGAATTACTAAGCCGTGAAAGCTTACTGTGTGTATGTTTGCTCTTTGTTTTTTTTTTTAGATTTTGGAAGTTGGTTCTCGGGAATCGTCAAAAAAGTCTATCTCACTATCGACCGTCTTAGGTATTTTATAAATTTGAATTTGAACCTATAACATGTATAGTCTAGTTAATATGTTTGATATTAAGATATGTAAATATGAGCCATGCGAAAAATGGCTTATTCATTTTGGTTAAGCTTGGTTTTATATGTCCTTGGTTAAATACTTGATGGGTTTGATTTTGGGATATATATATATATATATATAAGCCATGAAAATAATGGGTTATGTTTTATGATATTCATGCTTGTGATGTTTGGCTTGTGATTCGGTAATAAGGCAAGTAAGTATACACATAGCAATATGAATGCATCTCATTATCTCATTCCTCGAACCATCACCCAATGTGGGATCAACCAGATTCAATGCCGTCCCTTCTCTCCAGCTTCTCCATGCCTACCAAGGAATCAGCCAATGTCCAATTTCAACAATGTAAACATATAACTCTTTTAACATTGGCTTTCAGTCACTAGAAATCATATATATACTTACAAAACCTAGTATGTATTCGTACTGCTCATCATAACGGAAGCTGTTGTTTCTCTGGCCAGTTATAATTTCTAAAAGTAATACACCGAAGCTGAACACATCTGATTTTACTGAGAATTGTCCATGGAAAACATATTCAGGAGCCATATATCCACTGCAATTAAGGGAAGCTTCATTAGTACAGTTCATATACACATGTTTAATATCTAAAAGGCTCCTAGGATGTCTTGATACTTACTGAGTTCCCACAATTCTGCTAGTGCTGCCTTGTGTTTCATCCTGTCCAAACAATCTTGCCATCCCGAAATCTGCAATTTTAGGAACCATCTCTGCATCTAATAAGATATTACTTGCTTTGAGATCACGGTGAATAATTCGAAGCCTAGAGTCTTCGTGAAGGTAAAGGAGTCCACGAACAATGCCATGTATGATTTTGAACCGTATTTCCCAATCTAGTTCTGCACGCCTGATCCGATCTACGTCATCACAAAACTTTCAGATTAGTGGAACAAATTCAAGGATTAAATTTGGTGCATGTGCTTGCTGATGGCTATACACAGTTAAAAGGAAAAATATATAAAGTTGTAATAGAAATGCAATCTGAAAATGAAATTTAAACTGAAACATTACCAAAAATGAAATGATCAAGGCTTGCATTTGGCACAAACTCATAGATGAGAAGCCTTTCCTGTTCTTGCAAGCAAAAACCAAGGAGCCTAACTAAATTGCGGTGTTGAAGCTTGGCAACTAATTGCACCTCGGTCTTAAATTCTAAGTCTCCTTGACCTGATCCTTTAGACAGTCTTTTCACAGCAATCTCTTCTCCATTTGGAAGCTGACCCTGAAAACATAACAATATACATATGAACCATAAGTGGCTTTTGATAGATTTAGAAATACAGTTCATGTATATTCATTGACATAGCAGTACTATTCTTTGCCTTGTAAACAGCTCCAAATCCTCCTTGACCAAGCTTATTTGCATCAGAGAAGTTATCGGTTGCAACCAAAACAGAATCGAAGCCGAATTGCAAGGAATCGGCCCCGGACATCTCATTATCCGCATCCTTAGCTGCAAAAAGGCAATATAATTATTGTACAATTTCTTCGGCAGCTGATCTACACTTACTAGTTGTTTGTTTGGTCTTTGTTTCATTATATTTTAGAGAATCCATGTCATGGTTGTGAGTGAATTTACTTACTTTCAACTTTTATAGGTATGTCTTTGTTTCTTTTGGGCCTCTTAAAAATGCAGATGGAGATGGTAATTAGTATTAGAAGGCCAACAACTGAAGCAATAACAATGATTACAGTTCGAGTTGTGTTATTCCCATTTCCTGCAAAACACAAATTTAGAATGTTATCATTCTTACGAACATACATATAATATATATGCAGATAAACCTAACAGGCAACCTCCAAACAGAAATAAGTAAGCACATATTAAACCACTGCTCATTTTGTTGGTCTTTTATTTATTATTTTATTTTTTTTTTTTTGTTAATTGCTTTGCTCAGGAAAAAGAAAAGAGTACAAATCGATTCTTTACCTGGAGATGGCGTCGGAGAAGAAGTTGTTGGAGGTGACGGTAAAGGAACTGCGGTCTCATTATAAAAAGGGTTAGACTCAAACCTCAAGACACAGGTTGGTCTAAGAACCCTGCATCCCATCCTTCCAAGGCAACAGAGTCGAAGCTCGCGCCTGCCGTAATTTAGACAAGCAGTGCAATTTTCCTGGGTCATATCTGGAGTACACTGTACCGTGGCATATACCGTTTGCAAGATACCAGTCGGTGCATTGCCAGCTGCGTACTTGCGGAGTGGGCCACTGGCTGCAGCTTCGCTGCTTAGATTATTCAATAGTTCACTTAATGCTCGATTGAACTGAGTAGGGTTCGATGCATTCATCGGGTTGAATGCACAAGTATGAGGGTCGTTCTCCAGCAGCCCGTACAGGTCTCGGTTGGCGTACCGCACCAAACAGAGCTCGGACCAAGCGATGGCGACCTTGTTCCGGGGACAAAACTGCTTGAGTTCGGTTGCGGTAGAGTTGAGGCAAGTGTTGCAATCGGCTTGGTTCATGTCACCCCTGCAAAGTGCGATTGAGTAAACCTTGTTGGGGCTTTCTCCAGCAGATAGATTGAAAAAGCCGTAATTGAAATAACTAAGAGTGGCGAATCGGGAGATGATGCTATTGAGGTTGGCCTCGTAAGTGCTGTTTGGGGTGTAATTGCCGCTGCCTTGATTACAATCGTGCTCAAAGTAAGCAGGATTAAGCTGTGCAACGATAAGAGTAGGGAGGAAGGAAAGAACAAGTGAATAAGAAAACAGTGGAACTGTTGTTAAAGATCCCATTGCCAGTGGAACAATCAATTACGAAAACATGACTCACCCTTCTTACTTATAAGTTTGGCGCAGCCGCCTACGCCGGTCACTAACCAACAATCAGTAAGTCAATATTACAGGGCCCTACAGAAGACCTTGAACGTACAAAGTTGAAGCTCAATCATACCCCTTTTTTAATTTTATAATATATTAAATTATGTTATTTTTATGTATTATATAATTTATAACATAAAAAATTTATATTTATACTAATATATAATATAACTATTAAAAAATGTTATGTTACCTATATATAAATTTTAAATTTTAAATTAAAAATAATATAAATATTTTTAAAAAATTAAAAATATAATATGATCAATATGTTTAAAATGAGTTTAGTTTAGTTATTTACAAATACAAGTAGACTTGGAAAAAATTTTTGTTGATATTTCGGATTAAACTGAGCTAAAAACCTTGGACAAACATAAAGTATATTAATACTAAACGCCCAAACTTGACCTGACCAGCCCATAAACACATTTATAACTGAAGTATCTTAACCCACTACCATTCATCCAAAGTGTATAATCGCACCAAACAAAGCTCGGACCAAGCGATGGCGGTCTTGTTCCAGGGACACAATCGCTCGAGCTCGGTCGCGGTGTAGTTGAGGCAACTATAGCAACGATCTTGAGTTAAGTCACCCCTGCAAAGTGCGCTTGAGTAAACTTTGTCGGGGCTTCCACCGGCAGACAGATTGAAGAAGCCGTAATTGAAATGTGTAAGAGTGGGGAGTTGAGAGATGATGGCATTGAGGTTGGTCTGGCAAGCTTACTTTCTAAAAATGAAAATTAAGATGCAGCTAGTTTTTCCAAAAAGAAAAGGTTACCTTTAAAGATCAGTCCTTGTATTTATAAATTTATATGAATTCAATCTTTTTATTTTTGTTTATTTAACAGTGGTCTATCTACTTTTCGAATAGGTCATTTTCAATTTTTTTCATCGACTTTTTCCGTTTACTCTATTAAAAAAATTAAATACAATCACGAATTTAACTCAATTTCTTTTAAGAATAGCAAAACCTGTTCTAACGATATTAAAAACAATTTCAAATCGAACAAATTATATTAATAAATGATTTTTAAACTTATATTTTGTTAGCAGGAGACAAAAATATGTAATTATGAATTTTATTTTCTACTTTTACAAAAGTAGAAAAGGTTGTACTTTAATTTGATAGGATTTGATATTTATATTTTTACAAAAGTAGAAAAGGTTGTACTTTAATTTGATAGGATTTGATATTTATACTTTTACAAAAGTAGAAAAGGTTGTACTTTAATTTGATAGGATTTGATATTTATATTTTTATGTTAATTGAGAAATTAATCTAATTAGATAATATCATTAAGTGTTTTTTTTTTATTAAAACACAACACAAAAATAAATAATTTCAACAAGGAAATAACAAAAAATAGCAATCTCGATTACTTATGCAACCACTTCAAAATAAATGTGTTCATGGGTCGGGTGCAACACCCCAAACTTGGCCTAGACGTTATGGCCTAATCCGGGAGTGTTATGAAGAAGGATTGTGAAACTGACGATACTTTGATTAAATCATGTTTAGTTATTCGATAAAGCGTCCAAGTATTATAAAACATATTCATTACTGAAACCGTTATATGATGTTCTTTAAAGTTAACTATTTATTTCACAGCGGAAGTTTGAAAATTCTTTTAAAACCAAAACCAAGCTCGTGATTCCAAAAACCCATTTGTTTGCGTAAAGTGTTTTGTTGGCGTTGCGAAAAAGAAAGCAATACCGAAATCCAAAATCCAAAAGTTAAACCAAACAATCCAGAGAGATCCAAAATTTACAAACTATCAAGAAAACTAGATTTTTAAAATAAACCATTTTTACTAAATAAAAACAGATCTCGATAGAGTGGTCACCGCTGAGCCTCTGTCGCATCGACCTGCCTAAGTTCGAGAATTACCTGAACAAAACAGACAAATAGATGTGAGTTTCGTAAACTCAGTGTCTAACCCAACAGAAATAGTCATACATCATACACATTATATCTTATACAATCAGATATAGATTCGGACCTAAGTCCATAAAAGATGCATATATCAGAATCAGATAAATAGAACAGATATACAGATTCCTACCCTCATCCTCTACACACCATCCCCGACCATCCCATCACATCATGTGGGGTTAAAAACACCCACCCATCCCTACACATTATATAGTGTCGCTACAACATATAACAGATAATAAGCAGTCAAACTACCAGAATATAGGCGAAAAGTCGCCGTACAGACACTTCTTCCACAAATACAAAGCCCACCCCAAACACAGATAGAGAATACAGTATTAACAGAGTTAACATGCTTAACATGCTCGTATACAGATATCATATATATATGTACCCAAACAGAACAACCTTACATACTTATCAGTGTCCTACTCAAATCAAACTATCAAAATATCAGTTCACATGAATTAGGGTTTGGTTAACCCTTACGGACCCTACAGTAGGCCTACAGTTGATCGAAAAGACCCATGCGACCTTAAGGAAAATTTTAGAATTATGGGCCCACATTCCCAGATTGGCCTTGCCCGTTTGGCCCACCCGTCCAATTTGGCCTAGCCCGTGCAGCCCACACAACCATGCTCACATCGTCACATGCCCTTGTCTTGCGCATAGCCACGCTTTTGTCAGACACACGGCAGTGTGCAAGACATGGTCAACCATACGGCCAACTACATGGCCGGCCACACGCCTGTGTAGAGTCTACAAACTGTATTTTTGGCTTTTATTAAAGCTTAATTTTCCATGTTAGAAGTACACACCTGGTTCGTTTTTTATGCGAAAGTAATCCCGAGCCCTTCTAAACCTAAAAACCAATAGCCCAAACACCGACTTAATAATTAGGATGCAAATTTAAGATAAAATTCAACAATATCCAAGAACTTGCCGCCAACAAAAAACCCCCGCTAACGCGTACTAAGCTGTTGAAGTAAAGTTTCTTACCTTACCACCTTCAACCAAACACAGATTCCATCAGTTAACAACTACGATTAAACATTGCCAATATCTCCAAAAACTTTAAAAGTAAACATAATACAATCCAACCAATAGCTTGGCACAAGCCTAAGCATGATCAACAACACATGTTAGTGCATCAATTCATAATTCACTTGAATTGACATAAGATAAGTCATTAAACATGAATAACCTCACTTGAAATCATGAATTTCATGAACATAGACATACATGCATTTAACATTTTCTTTCCATTCCTTTTTCATAGTTTTCATTATATAAATCAGTTGAATATTCAAATGAATAGCAAATTCATCGAATTCATTAAACTCATTACCTTACCGAAATTTCAATTCGAAGAACGACTTACGGATAAGAGTACATCGTCAGATCAACTAAAACACACCAGATGCTCATAAGAGCTAGTCCAACCGAAACACACCAGGCAGAATCTCATAAGAGCTAATCCAACCAAAACACACCAGACAGAAGCTCATAGGAGCTAATCTAACAGAAACACACTAGACAGAAGCTCATAGGAGCTAATCCAACCGAAATACACCAGACAGAGAGTATAACACGAGAGTTCGCAACAAATGCTGAACCTCGGTTTACTTGGGTAATATGCAAATATCTCCCTCCAATATCATCTCCACTCCAAACCCCCGTAACACACCAAATCACAATTGAACTATATCTCGCATTCAATCCAAATCGAGCATCAAATTCAATAACATATCTCAAATTACCATTCATTATCAACAATTAAAAATATATATATGTTGTTCCATGTTAATCTACTCAACAATTCATATTGATATTAAATTCTAAACTATGTGAACTTACCTGGGTAAATTGCAGAAATGTCAAAGTGCAAGGGCATTTTGGTAATTTTCATTCTCATCGATTTTCCACTTGATCTTAATATGAGTTAATAATTTCATTCAATTTATTAATTTAGATAATAAAACAATTTATTTTATGAAATTGAGTCATTTTTGACATTTTTTACAAAATTACCCTTAACATTTTACTTTGATTCAATTTAGTCTCTAAGCCTAAAACATGCAAATTAAATAATTCATATTATTCGGATATTCATGACACCCAAAATAACCAACATTTATAATAATTTCACATCAAATACTTGTATTTTTACTATTTTAATAATTTAGTCTCTAATCGATAAATTCATCAGAAATAACTTAACAAAATACTTTTAAATAATAATTAATATTTCAAATTCATCTTTTAACATAAAAAATCACTATATTCATCAATGAAAACATTCAAAATATTTAACAATTTTAAAATTGAAGGTACGAGTTACCTAGACCTAGTTGCAATGATATCAAAAATATAAAAAAATTAGAAACAAGATTAAAACAGACTTACATGCATCTTTCAAAACAAGGCTGAAACATACACAGTATATCATATACAATCAGATATAGATTCGGACCTAAGTCCATAATAAATGCATATATCAGAATTAGATAAACAAAATAGATATATAGATTCTTACCCCTATCCTCTACACATCATCTCCGACCATCCCATCACATCATGTGGGGTTAAAAACACCCACCCATCCTTACACATCATATAGTGTCGTTACGACACATAATAGATAATATGCAGTCAAGCTGTCAGAATATAGGCGAAAGGTCGCCATGCAGATCACTTCCTCCACAAATACAAATCCCACCCCAAACACAGATAGAGAATAAAGTATTAACGGAGTTATCATGCTTAACATACTCGTATACAAATATCATATATATATGTACCCAAACAGAACAACCTTACATACTTATCAGTGTCCTACGCAAATCAAACTATTAGAATATCAGTTCACATGAATTAGGGTTTGGTTAACCCTTACGGACCCTACAGTAGGCCTACAGTCGATCGAAACAACCCATACGACCTTAGGGAAAATTTTAGAATGTGTGGGCCCACACATCTAGATTGGCCTTGCCCGTGTGGCCCACACGCCCAATCTGGCCTAGCCCGTGTAGCCCACACGGCCACACTTACATCGTCACGCACCCGTGTCTTCTGCATAGCCACACTTTTGTCAGACACACGGTCGTATGCAAGACACAACTAACCATACAGCTGGCCACACGCCTGTGTGGCGTCTACAAACTGTATTTTTAGCTTTTACTGAAGCTCAATTTTTCATGTTAGAAGTACACACCTGGTTCATTTTTTATGCGAAAGTAATCCCGAGCCCTTTTAAACTTAAAAACCAGTAGCCCAAACACCGACTATAATCAGAATGCAAATTCACGACAGAATTCAACAATGTCCAAGAACTTACTGCCAACGAAAAACCCCCGCTTACGCGTACTAAGCTGTTGAAGTAAAGTTTCTTGCCTTACCACATTCACCTAAACACAGATTCCATCAGTTAACAACTACGATTAAACATCGCCAACATCTCCAAAAACTAAATGTTAATAACAAGTAAAACTCTACTTACCAAATCAAAATAGAGAACCCGAAATTTAAGCAGCAACGATTGAACGAAGAATTCACCACCAAAACCAAAGAGAATGGAAAAGAAAAAATTGAAGGAAAATGAAAGTGCAGAGAAAAGGGGGCACAACTGACGTCAAAATTTTTTTGAAAGAGATCGAAACATTTTTGATAAAATAAAAATAAAATCAAACAATATCCCCCCAAATCTTGGCATGATCTCCTACTAACCCAATCTCAACTACCCACTTTCTCATCCACTTACACAGATTTCCAAACCAATTCAAACTCTCTTTTAGACAATCGAGACAAAAATAAACATCCACGCGCATGTAAGGATTCGAATACAAGACATCTAACAAGCTGACTCTTTACTACTCAAACCAACAAGCTTATTCTAATATAGATTAACAGACAATTTTATATAAACCTACCTAATAGGGATAAGGCTTGGATAAAAAATAACAGAATTTCCAAATGTAGGACTTGAACCCAATACATTATATACACACCTAGAACACTTAACTACTAAAGCAAGTTTCACAGAAACAAATTTAAATTATTCAAAGCATTACAAGTCCACCCCCTTAAAAGAAATTTCAGATTCAAAATTTACCTGATCTAAACAGATGAGGATACTGCTGACGCATCAAATCCTTAGGTTCCCACATGGCTTCCTCATAACCATGATTCTACCACAAAACCTTAATTAAAAGGAATGGGCTTCCTCCTCAGAACCTTAATATCTCGATCCAAAATTTGAACCTGCTTTTCCTCAAAGGTCAAGTCCGATCTAACCTCGATCTCCTCAACAGAGGCAACGTGAGATGGGTCAGATCAGTGCCGCCTCAACACCGAGACGTGAAATACATCATGGATATGGTCTAACTCTAGAGGTAGCTCTAACTGATAAGTAACTGGTCCCACGCATCACAGAAACCGATACGACTTAATGAACTTAGAGCTTAACTTGCCTTTACAGCCGAACCTCAGAACTTTCTTCTGCAGAGATACCTTAAGAAATACAAAGTCACCTACAGAGTACTCGATATCCTTCATTTTCAAATTTGCATAGGACTTCTGTCTATCAGAAGCCGCCTTCAAATAATCCCGAGCTAGTCTAACCTTACCTTTAGTCTCAGAAATCAACTTAGGACCCAAAATTCGTCGCTCACCCAACTCAGTCCAACATAGCGGAGTATGAAAATTACGACCATACCTCGAGAATCAATCACACAACTCAGCCATCTAGATGCTAGACTGAAATTTGTTATTATTGACAATCTCAGCTAACGGCAGAAAGTCCTCCCAACTACCTCGAAAATCAATCACACAACTCTAAAACATATCCTTCAGTATCTGAATCACCCTCTCAAACTGACCATCGGTTTGAGGATGGAACACTGTACTAAAGTCCAATCTCGAACCCAAAGCTTCGTATAGTTTCTTCCAGAATCGAAAAGTGAAGTGAGAATTCCTGTCAGAAATTATCGAAACTGGAACCCCATACAGTCTTACAATCTCAGAGATGTAGAGTTTTGCTAACTTCTGCAGAGAATAGTCCATCAGGACCGGAATAAAATGGGGGACTTAGTCAATCAATCCACGATTACCCAAACAAAATTTTTCTTAGTGGGTGTTAAAGGTAAACCGCTAACGAAGTCTATCGTCACTCATTCATATTTCTAAAAGGGAATCTTAACGGGTTGGAGCAAACTCGAAGGTAATTGGTGTTCAGCCTTAACTTGCTGGCACGTTAGACAATAAGCAACAAAATCTGTTACCATTCATTTTAAACCTGACTACTAGTACAACTCACAAAGATCCCGATACATCTTATTACCACTGGGATGCATAACA
The DNA here is from genome assembly GCA_008044935.1 of Gossypium turneri. Lineage (NCBI taxonomy): Eukaryota > Viridiplantae > Streptophyta > Magnoliopsida > Malvales > Malvaceae > Gossypium > Gossypium turneri. The sequence goes on along the minus strand of CP032575.1, from coordinate 4,377,668 downwards.
TAGGGGTTGCTATGCGCTTCCCTCAGAATCGACTGTCTTAGATTAGAATTATTTGATACACAAACCTGACTTTAGAAACACAAAACCTCAAATTTATTTAGTCCAAAATCAGACGTACTGTTGCTCTCAACCAGAGAATTATCCCTTAATTGCTTATCTCGAATCTGATCAATTCAAGTCGGCTTAACTTGTAACTCAGCTAACAAACTTCCATCATCAAACGAACTGAAACGAGCGAATATTACCCTCAAATCAGTCATCGCTTTACGACTGAGAGCATCAGCCACCATATTGGCCTTACCAGGATGATACTCTCTAGTACAGTCATAATCAATAAGCAGCTCAATCCATATACACTGCCTAAGATTCAACTCTTTCTGAATAATGAGGTATTTGAGGCTTTTGTGATCAGTATAGATGATACACCTCTCACCGTATAGATAATACCTCCAGATCTTTAAAGTAAACACTACGATAGCTAACTCGAGATCGTGCGTCTAATAATTCCCCTCGTGTGGCTTAAGTTGACAGGACGTATAAGCCACAACCTTACCATCTTACATCAACACACATCCCAAATTGAAGTGTGACGCATCACTGTAAGCTACAAACTCTTTACCAGATTCAGGCTGTATCAAAATAGGAGCCTAAGTCAGAACAGACTTGAGCTTCTCAAAGCTTGATTATTGAGCATCAGTCCAGAAGGAAAATTCTTGCACAGAAGCTTAGTTAGAAGAGCTACAATCAATGAGAACCTCTCAGCAAACTATCGATAATAACCCACAGGACCTAGAAAATTACAGATCTCAGCTACGTTCTTAGGCTGTTTCGAGCCAAGCACAGCCTTAATCTTTCTAGAATCAACTCAGATCCTCTCAGTAGAAACTTCAAGCCCTAGAAAAGTTACCTTTCGCAACCAGAACTCATATTTACTCAACTTAGTGTAGAGTTGTTTCTCTTGGAGTATCGAAACACTACTCTAAGATGCTCATCATGCTTATTTTCAGTCTTAGAGTACACCAGAATATGGGCGATGAAGACCACGATGAAATGATCTAGATACGGCTAAAAAACTCAATTCATCAGATCTATAAATACAGCCAGAGCATTCGTAAGACCAAAGGGCATAACTAGGAACTTGTAATGCCCATAACGAGTCATAAATTATGTCTTATGAATATTAACTTCCTTAACCCTAAGCTGATGATACTTAGAACAAAGATCTATTTTAAAAATACTGCATCCCCATGAAATTGATCAAACAGGTCGTCGATTTTCAAAAGTGGGTGCTTATTCTTCACAGTTAGTTTATTTAAATGTCGCTAGTTGATACACATCCTCATGGTACCATTATTTTTATTCACAAATAGAACCGGTGCCCTCCATGAAGACACCCTAGGATGGATTAAACTACGATCCAAAAGCTCTTGAAGTTGAGCTTCAAGCTCTGTATGCTCTTTTGGTGTCATACGGTATGGAGTGATAGACACCAGAGCTGTACTTGGTAGAAGCTCAATGCCGAACTTAACTTCTCAATTTGGAGGTAAACCCGATAATTTCTCAGAAAAATATCCAAAAATTCCCTCACTATTCTGATATCCCTAATAGAAGAGTCTCTAGAAACTAAAACACTAATGTAAGCCTAATACGCCTCACACCCTTTTTGAACTAATTTCTTAGCCACTAGAGCAGAAATTACATTAGATAGGTAATCTTGATGCTCGCCAATCACAACCACCTCCTTATCATCTTTGATCCTTAGAACGACCCTTTTAGTCGCGTAATCCAAGCTAACTCGGTGCTGAACTAACCAGTCTATACCCAGAATTAAGTCGAACTCCCCAAACGATAGGTCCATCAAATTTGTCAGAAACGCAGCCTCTTGTACCTCTAATAGAACATTCCTATATAGTTTATTAAATCAAACATATTGCCCCAACAAACTCAGTACAGTAATCTCATTAAAAGTACACTCAATAGAAATTCTCAAGTTCTTAGATATAGAACTAGCTACACTAGAGTGTGTAAAACTTATGTCTATCAAGGCAGTATATGGAGCATCAAAAATTAAAAATGTACCTGTGATCACATCAAGGGCATCTCTGTCCTCTCGGCATTGCGTAGCATAAACCAGTGCAGGCTACCTCACCTCAATCTGATTAGTACCTCTGCCTGGTGCTCTCTGTCATTGGCTCATACTATTATCACCTCTAGCCGATCCACGACCCTTAGGTGGCTGTTGTACTACCCTCTAAAACTGAACAGAACCTGGTTTTGAAACTTGCATCTGTCAGCACGATGTGGACATTCTCTAATCCGATGCTCCAAACACTCATACAGCAAACAAACCCCTAATACTCCTCCAATAATCACTCAGATAAGGTCTACCACAATCACCACAAGGCTAAATCCCAGTAGGAGTAACATGAACTCCTACTCTAACAGGCCCATCAAGTCTGGCCCGTTTCTTAGGCCTTTGAATAGAACTAGAGGGCTTCGAATCCCTCTTAATCTTACCTTTCACGGTCTCTGTTCTGGTGCTTCCACGCTTAACCTCTTCGGTGATCTTTACCTTATCCACAAGAACAACGATCTCACACTCCCTCCACAGAGTAATCAGAACCCTCAAACTGTATCTCAAACTGTCCTCAAAATAGACACATTTCTCATACTCTGATGCCACAATGCCACGAACGTAACGACTCAATCTTAGAAACTCGGCCTCATACTTGACTACAGACTTATCACCTTGCGTGAGATTTATGAACTCACATCTACGAGCATCAACATAGCTCACACCCACATATTTTCCCTAGAAGGCAGTCTTAAAGTAGTCTCAGTTCAGACGATCTAGTTGAGTAGCCTCCTCAACTGGCAACCATCATTGATATGCCTTATCGCAAAGTAAAGAAACCGCACCCTTCAATTTCTATTTAGGAGTTTAGTTGATGTCGTTCATAATCCTTTCGTTGGCTTCTAACCAATACTCGACTATAGTAGGGGCGACTCCAGTGATGCCCCTAAACAGCTCAGCTCTATTAGACCGGAGTCGTTCAGTTAACGACCTACAACCCTTAGATCTAGAATAGGTCCAACAACCCTCTCCAACACCTTCAACATGGCTTGAAATAGTGTGTCATCCCTAGTGAGCAGCTTTGAGACCCAGTCTCAATAGCAAGTGAAACTGGTGTCTCACTCGCGTCTAAATTTGACATATTACTTAGAGAGGAAGATTCAGCTCGAGCCTCCTACGGCGCCTGCCGCGCCCACGAATACCAGGACTGCTACTTCCATGAGCGCTCATCGTATTTTCAGTTTTATCTACATTATAGAATTTTATGCATTAGTTTCTGTGTTTATTAGCAGATATTTTATGCTTAAATTATCAGAAGTTTAGAAGTATTTCAAAGGTTTTAGCCTCTAACTAACTCAGTACAGTTTCAAAAAGAACTACAGTATTTTCTAAATTCAGATATACTTATAGGATTAGCGTCGGAGACTCGGTGTACCATATACTCATTTAGGATAAAACAAATTTTGCTTGAAACCAGTCTTTTTCAAATGAAATTTTGAAACCCAAAATTTACAGCCCAAGTTTTGTAACTTGGCTCTGATACCACTAAAATATAACACTCTAAACCCGACCTAGACGTTATTGCCAAATCTAGGAGTGTTACGAAGAAGGGTTTTAAAACCGACGATACTTTGATAAAACCATGTTTAGTTATTTGGTAAAGTGTCTAAGTATTATAAAACATATTCATTACAGAAATCGTTGTATGATGTTCCTTAAAGTTAATTATTTATTTCAAAAAAGAAGTTTGAAAATTCTTTTAAAACTAAAACCAAGCTCGTGATTCCAAAAACCTATTTATTTGCATAAAGCGTTTTGTTGGTATTGCGAAAAAGAAAGCAATAACGAAATCCAAAATTCAAAAGTTAAACCAAACAATCCAGAGAGTCTCAAAATCTACAAATTCTTAAGAAAAACTAGATTTTTAAAATAAACTATTTTTACTAAATAAAAATAGATCTCGATAGAGTAGTCACCGTTGAACCTCTGCCACACCAACCTGCCTAAATTCGAGGATGACCTGAACAAAACAGACAAACAGATGTGAGTTCTTGTAAACTTAGTGTGTAACCCAATGAAAATAATCATACATCATACACAGTATATCATATACAATCATATATAGATTTAGACCTAAGTCTATAACAAATGTATATATCAGAATCAGATAAACAGAACAGATATCCAGATTTCTACCCCCATTCTCTATACACTATCTCCGACCATCCCATCACACCATGTGGGATTAAAAACACCCACCCATCCCTACACACCATATAGTGTCGCAGCGACACATGATAGATAATATACAGTCAAGCTGCTAGAATATAGACGAAAAGTTACCATACAGATCACTTTGTCTACAAATATAAATCCCACCCCAAACACAGATACATAATACAGTATTAACAGAGTTAACTTACTTAACATGCTCATATACAGATATCATATATATACCCAAACAGAACAGTCCTACATATTTATCAGTGTCCTACTCAAATCAAACTATCAGAATATTAGTTCACATTAATTAGGGTTTGGTTAACCCTTATCGACCCTACAGCAGGGTCATGTTGATCGAAACGACTCGTGTAACTTTAGGGAGAATTTTAAAATTTGAGGCCCACATACTTGTATGGGCCCACACGCCCTGATTGGCCTTACCTGTGTAGCCCACACGTCCGTGTGTCCTACACGCCCAATCTGGCCTAGCCCATGTGGCCCACACGGCCACACTCACATTGTCACACGTTCGTGTCTTACGCACGGCCACGTCTTCATCAAACATATGGTCGTGTCTAATACACGGCCAACCACAAGGCCAGCCACACGCCAGTGTGGCATCGAAAAATTATATTTTTGGCTTTTGTCGAAGCTCAATTTTTCGTGTTAGGAGTACACACCTGGTTTATTTTTTATTCGAAAGTAATCCCAAGCCCTTTCAAACCTAAAAACCAGCACCCCAAACACTGACTTAATAATCATAATACAAATTCACGATAGAATTCAACAATGTCCAAGAACTTACCGCCAATGAAGAACCCCCACTAACGCGTACTAAGCTGTTGAAGTGAAGTTTCCTACCTCACCACCTTCACCTAAACACAAATTCCATCAGTTAACAACTACGATTAAACATCGCCAACATCTACAAAAACTAAACATTAACAACGAGTAAAACTCTACTGACCAAATCATAATAGAGAACCCGAAATCCGAACAACAACGATTAAATGAAAAATTCACCACCAAAAACAAAGAAAATGTAAAGGAAAAAAACCGAAGAAAAACGAAAGTGGAGAGAAAAGGGGAGCACAACTGGCGTCAAAATTTTTTTGAAAGAGAGATAAACAAATTTTTGATAAAAATAAAAATAAAATCAAATAATATCCCCCCCAAATCTAGGCATGATCTCCTACTAACCCAATCTTAACTACCCATTCTCTCATCCACTTACACAGACTTCCAAACTCATTCGAACTCTCTCTTAGACAACTAAAACAAAAATAAAAATCTACACTTACGCAGGGATTTGAACAGAAGACCTCCAGCAAGCTAACTCCTTACCACTCAAACCATTAGGCTTATTCTAATAAGGATTAATAGACAATTTTATATAAACCCACCCAATAGGGATAATGCTTGGATAAAAAATAACAAAATTTCCAAATACGGGACTTGAACCCAAGACCTCATACACACACCCAGAACACTTAACCACTGAAGCAAATACACATTTGTGATAAGTTTCACAGAAACAAAATTAAATTATTCAGGGCGTTACATGGAGTTAGGCCCTACCCAATTCGAAAAATAGGCCTAAATTTTTGCCTAAGCCTGGTCCGAATAAAAAAGCTAAAATTCTGACCTAACCCGCCTGTATTATGTCACATCCTAAAAACCGAGTTAAAAGAAATTGGGTTAGTGAAACAATGAGTGGTCACGTCATTTTTTTAGTTAAGGTTATGGAAATTATGTTAAAGTGAGTTAATTTGGTTTAGTGGTTAAAAGTTGCTTATGTGTGTGAGGTTTTAGGTTCGAATACTTTTCCTTAAATTTTGTTAATTTTTGTCCAAACCCCTATTTTTGAACTTTAGGTTTAAATATTATTTTTGCTCAACTAATAAAAGAATGAGTCTACTATTTTTAGTGGTAAGTTAGCTTACCTTTGATTTTGTGTTCAAACCTCATATGTGTAAAGTGAAGTTTATTTTTATTTTAAATTCTAAAGAAAAGAATGAATAATTATAGGAGTTAGTGGGAGTGGGTAGTTTTAAAGAAAAAAAGAAAAAGAAAATGAGAGATTATCTCCTAAAATTTTCCCACACTCTTTCTCTCCCTTTCCCTAAAAATGGCTTATTCATTTTGGTTAAGCTTGGTTTTATATGTTCTTGGTTAAATACTTGATGTGTTTGATTTTGGGATATATATATATATATATATATATATATATATATATATATATATATATATATATATATATATAAAAGCCATGAAAATAATGGGTTATGTTTTATGATATTCATGCTTGTGATGTTTGGCTTGTGATTCGGTAATAAGGCAAGTAAGTATGTCAGTAGAGTTAGATTATTTCATATGTTAGTTGAGTGGTATATGAATGTGATATATGTGATAAATAATTATGTTTTGTAGTAATGACAATCGGTCAAATGATGATATAGATATGGACTATGATGTTTGAGCTATTCATGATTCAGCATTTATACTTATATTCGTGATGAATTTGTTTGAGATGATGCTTAAATGGTACATGGATGCTTTGAAAGTTTGATTTGGTTTGTTTAGTAAAAGAAACTTATGATTAAAATGATGATAATGAAATAGGTGTTCCAGAAGTTTAATATTTGTGACCGAAGTGGTAAGGGTTGTATAACTAAATTAGATGTGAATTAATGGATAGTTAGATATCATTTTTGGTATTTGGATAAATGTTTATTTTAGATGTGTGTGCTAAGTTGAAGTTGTTCGACGAGTGGGTATATTAGTTTTAGGATTTGGGTAGTTTTACTAAGGAAAAATATGTTTTGCTAAATTTTGGACATTAAATATATATATATATATATATATATATATATATATATATATATATATGCGTATATAGCGTTTTTGTTAGAAATAGTATGAAATATTGCAGTATTAAGTTGATGTTTCATATATAGATCTTATTCAATTTGGTTATGCATATGAAAATGAAATATGATTGACGTTTATTATACGAGTACAAAGACTAAAATATTTAGTCAATAGGTTCGGATAATAGATTTATAAAGTAATTGAAAAGTGATATGTTTAGTATGTATGTTCGGAAATGGCTCAGTTGGTGTATGCATATGCGTATAATCTTGTAATAAGAAGATAATCATGTTTTGGTCTTATAGATTGATGTATAGTTGAATTGAAAATAAGTTTAAAATTAGTATTTATGCACATGCAGATTCGGCTAATGTTGGTTAAATGAGTATTGCATGATTTGAGTTCAGCTTTTATAGGTTAATTGGCTAGCGGAATTGAGGATTGTATAATTGACATCGTGTGCATATAATTGATTACTCAATGAAGTATATTAAATCAATTGGTACATTTGTTAATGCCGCATTTGAGATTGGGCATAAGCTTTGTGATATGATTTGTTTGGTCTATTAAGTGCATGGTTATTATTAAGAAATAAAATGTTTAAAATTTATTATGTATTTAAATACCGTTTTAATGATAAGCACACGATTCGTGCATTTATTTTGAAGTACATGATTATTAAGTTGTAAATATAATTATATGCATGAGATATTATATTTGTTTTACGATTAATAATGTATATTTAATATGTAATCAGTCATTTGTTTTATTAATTCGAATATAATAGGTGTGCATATGTAATTGTTTGAAAGTTGTGTCTTGATCGGTAATATTCTAGCTCTTAAGGTAGAAGAAAAATGCTTTTACATTTTGTTATTTCCTACATTTTAGAAATTTTCTCTTCTTTTTAAATTTTTATAATTTTAAACTAAAAATTTTGTGTCATCAATGATGTCATCAACTAAGGTGTTGCCACGTTGGACAAAAATATTTGTTGATATTTCTTGACGATTTTCATTAAGTTTGGTCTTACAATTGAAATTGTTTACAACACTATGGGTGGGAAAGTGAAGAAAAAAAAAAGTTAAGAGCCAAAGTGAAAAACTCACAAACATTAGAGGTGAATTTTGTAATTCTACCTTTTCGAGATAATTGATTAAATAAGTGGAATTCCACACAAAAAGGGAAATAGATAGAGCACAAGTTGTACCTTCCAAGCCATTTTTGTCAAACTTTGATTTTATTTCCATTTGCTTTATTTTGTAACTCTTTCCAAACCCACTCCTTTTGTTTAGGTGATACTAAATTTTAAATTAATAATAAATTAAAAAATTAAAATTTGGTGTGGATTGAGTGTTAATTTGATTAATATGGGTATTGCTGTCAATGTAGGAGAACGCGGATTCGAGTGCGCTGAAATGCATTATCCTCCTATTCATGAGTTGAGGATGGGTTGTAAGTAGTTCTAAGTATTGTGTCAAAATGAACAAATATAATTAGAACCTATATTGAGATATTTCAAAAAAGAATTAAGTTTGGTAAGAAAAAAAGTAATTATTCTATACATCGTTAGCATAAGTGTTATTAAAATCAAATAACAGTAAAACTTTTGAATATCAAAAAATAACAACTAATCTTATAAAATAATAATAATCTTACATTTTTTTGTGATGCAAATAAAATCCTAAAATATGATTTTTCGATTAATTCTTTAGATGTTATTTGAATGAAAATATTTTACTAATGCATATATTTATAGTGCTAAATATTAATTTTAATTGGCATATAATTGTAACACAAGTAAAATAATAATCTAAAATAATAAGTGTAATTTAATATGGATTCAAAGCATACTTAAGTGATAATAACTATTACACTAATAACGAAAGCATTATTAGTAAAATAATTATTACCATATTGAAAATAACATCATATTTATAGATTTAATTTTTATTAATTATAAAAAATTGATTTTAACATGATTAATTAATTTCATATTAAAATAAAATCATAATTATATATAAAAATTATATCTATTTAATTAAAAACTTTTGTTTATTTTTTTAATTTATCTAATTACATTCATTTATTTTATAAATTTAAAATTTTAATTATTAATAATATATATAATTTTTTTATGAACTTTTAAAAGATATCCTCAAATTATTTAATTTCACATTAATATACTCTTCTATTAATTAATATTACTTTCATTATTATCACATTAATATTCATTATTATTTACAAGAAAAAGATACTACTAAATTATTTTTAATGTCAATTTAGTAGTATAATTAATAATAAAAAGTATCATCGTCAGTTCGAAAGTTTCTTCACATTAGGAGTGAGCATTTGATGGAAACGAGTGAAAAAATTTCGAGTTAATCGAATTGACGAATCTTATTTTATCATCCTAACTTGATTTGAATTTTTTTTGAATCAAGTTGAATGAAATGAAATTCGAGTTGAGTCGGATCAAATCGACTGAAATTGTTCGAGTTAAATTAAAAAAAATTAAACATGTCAAATTAAAACATTGTTACAATATAATTAATTCCATATTAGAGCACATAAATTTGAAACCATATATATATGAAAACTTTTTCAAAGCAAAGGAAAAAAAAAGATACTTTAATATGATAAACTCGACCTATTAATTAACTTATTTAGATCTCAAATTTATTATTTTAGAAAAAATTTAAAATTTTAACTTTCTTTATATATTCTTTAGAATTTTTTTAAAGTTTATACTTTTTTAAAAATATAAAATTTTGAATTTTTGAAAATTATTTTAATTTTTTTTGTAAGTTTTGTTGAAAGGGACCAATCTGTTATTCAAATTGTAAAATTTAACTTGACCCAAACTCGAAATTTGAATAACTTGATCGATTAATTCAAAATTTAAAATTTTTTAATTTTTTCGAATCGAATCGAGTTTTATTTACCCCTCCTTCAAATTCATGTTTTTATATATATCATAAATAAATATTAATTAAGAACATGTTACGGTTTTTAAATATCACATGGAAATTTAAATTTCACATCCAATATACCAAATAATTATATTTAATTATTAAGAGTGGTTGGGAAATTTTTATGCTACTAGCTATATACATACATATATATTCAACTTTTTACACAATGACCTTTCTATAGGATAGCAATCTTAAAAGAATATAGTTTTTGTTATTTTTCTCAATTTGTTCTCTTCACTTTTTTTGAATTGATGACTTGCATGAAGATAAGGAATTTATACTTTTTAAATGAGGCAAAGGTGAAATTCTCCATCAATCTTCCCAAGCTAGATGCTACCATTTTGGTTGTCAAATGGAATATTTCTTGAGAAAACAAAATATAGGGTAAATTTTCATCAAAATTTGCTATAAAAACTACTTAAATCTCATATTTATTAGAAATAAAATAATGATATGATATGAAGAAAGAATATTATGATGTGATGTCAAACCCATTTATATAACCATCAAATAAGTTTTAATTTAATTAGTACAAGAATTTAAATACAATTAAAAATATATATTTTTTCAATTTAAAAATAAAAATGAAAACATTATATTAAAAAAGATATATATATAGTCATATGAGTTTGATGTAATTGACTGCCACTCAAAATGTATTTGAAAATCAGGGGTATAGTTGGGGCAGGCAAAAGAGGCCTTAGCACCCCCAGTAAGTGGTATAATACCTTGGCCTTAATTGTAAAGTATTAAATTAAGTGTTTTTTTAAATAAGGTTTTTATCTTTGGCTCCTTCAAACTTTTTAAATTTTATTTTTTATCTTTGGCTCCTTCAAACTTTTTAAATTTTATTTTTACTTTTCTAATGTTATATTTTTAATTGGGTAAACTACACAAGTCGCCCTAAAATAGATTCGTTCCTATTTTAGTCCTAAAATTTATTTATTAATTTAGTCACTCTAATTAAGAATATTGCTCGAATTGGTCACTGTCATTAAAATTTTCATTAATTAACTAACGGATTACTAGTGTGCCATTTTTTTTTTTTACTTTTGACTAAAGTTAGGGACCTCTTTATAATTAGTCCAAAACACTTTCTTTTGGTTTATTTGCAACATGAGTATTTCAATGGTAGCATCAACATTTGAATCCTCTTTAAGAAGAGAAAATCCAACAATGGTGACAATGGACCATGACCCCTCCTTTTTCGATAAGCATGCCCACCGTGTAACAGCCTATTTTCAGTGGTGTCGGAAACAATAGTTTCAGGACCACAATTTCAATGAGCGAGTTAGTGTTTTAATGTTTATTTAATGTTTATAAGGTTATATTAGGGTTGCATTAAATTTTCGTTAAAAAATTTTAAAGTTTAAATGGTTAATTAGGTAAAAAGGACTAAATTGAAAAAGGTGAAAAAAATTAAATTCTACTAATTAAATAGATTGAATGGCCTTGAAAATGTAAATTGGTCGATCTATAAGGTAATTATGTCATTTATATTGGTGGTGGACAATGATGGACATGAGTTGGTTATCTTTTAAGTGTTAATTAAAAGGTAAAATAATAAAATAATAAATAAAAGCATGTACAAGTAAAATAATGCTATCAACTTCTTCCATTTTCTGCTCTGTTAAGTTCTGCTCTGTCCTATTATGGTTGGGTTGTATTGTTCAGTTATATTACACTTGCTATTAAGTTCAATGTGTTTACTCTGATTTATATACGATGTTTTGTTAACTATAACTAATGTTGGTTATACATTGGGCTTTATAGCTCACCTTTTGGTCTTATCTTTGTGTGTTCAGTTAAATCTCTGATTGAGGAACGGACAACATGTGGAGCTCAAATTATTTTGCAATAATGTAGAAATGTTTGATCTTGTGAGTTGCAATCTGTTTCTGAGCTCATTTTGATTTTTGCTAAATTCGTCAGTAGTTGATAATTTTTAATGTGAAACTATAAAATCACTCAAGTCGACAAAATAAATTTCGATTTTCAAAATAAAACTATGAAAAGATTTTCCGTTAATAGTCGAGTAATCTTTAAACGTTTCTGGATACTTATTGAAATCAATTTTTGAAGTTGATGTAACTCTTCCAGATTTGATCTTACCTTTTATGCCGGGTTTAGGGTGTTACAGTACATAGTTTTAAATAAAATTATTAAAAATTTGTTGAAATTTAACCCATTACCATCCTTTTCCTAGTGTCTCAAAGCATAAAATCCCTACCAAATAATCTTGATAAAAAAATTCACTTATATATTCGAAAATAAACTTTGAACGTTAGCATTTGAATTTCACATACCATATAAATGAAATGCATACATGATATAGAAATTAGTAGATTCAATATAATAATATATAAAAACATGTAATAAAAAGCTTGGTTCTGTACCAAATATATGTATGTAACAAATTCACAACTTTGAAAATTTTTATCACAATTTATACTACTTTTGAAATCCGAATTCTCAAACACAACCCTGAAAAGAAAAAATTCCAAATGACATAGACATGAGAGGAGGATAGCAAGCCAAGCATTCTCCCACCTCCTTTATCAAGATTCCCTTCCTTTGAACTCCACCAGAGGCCCCCACAGATGCCTCCCCTTTGCACCATTTCAATGTACTTCCTCATCTATAAATACATCAAGTGCAAAGCTCTGGATATACATTGCAAGTTAGCTAACTACTTTAGAAACTAAATAAACTTTTTAGTTCTCAACTCTCTCAAACTCACCATGGCTGACAAGTGCGGCAACTGCGATTGTGCTGACAAAAGCCAGTGCGTGTAAGTAATCCATAATCATCCATCCAAGATGGAACTTTCCGGCAGTTTCTTGTGTTGTGTGTGATTTGAGATTATGTTGTTTTTTTAGTGCTGCATGATTTATAGCCGCATATTACTATATGTATGTCACCATTATGCTGGAGAAAAGCTTTTCAAAAGTATTTATGATCCCATGTTTCCTCAAGGAGATCCTATGTTACCCGGTATATCCGATATGGATAAACATAGCTAACTGCTTTGTTTAATAAGCTTGTTGTAACTAAGAGCATGAATTTGTAATCAATATTCACTGAAACTAAAGGCTTTTTTTTTCCTATGCTTACAGGAAGAAAGGAAACAGCTTGGTCATTGAGACTGAGGAGAGGTATATTTTCTGATCTTCAAAGACTGATATCTGCAAAGAAACAAACCAACATACACAACTTCTCGCATGCAGCTATCAAATAACATCTGAACCATCCCTGAGAATTTTTCAAACAAGCAATAAAAAACTTTTCTGATGCATGATCTGCTACATGCATGCATCAGTACTTTTGTCTCTTATTTATCATTTACTTACCTAGAGAAGCAAAAAAAGGAATTGCTTGCACAGTTGAAAATTGAGAATTAAGTTTAAAGTTGCAGTCACATATGCTAAATATAACCTGTCATTTCATTTCTGTGCAGCTACATCAGCACTGTAGTGGTCGAGCCTCTGGCAGAGAACGATGGCAAGTGCAAGTGCGGAACTAGCTGCAGCTGCACAAACTGCACATGTGGCAGTCACTAAGCAGACATATAGAATGATGAAGTTTGGGACCTAAAAAGAATAAAAGTTGGGTTGAATAATTTGTGTCTTTTGTTGTAGTTTGAGTGTGCTTTCTTGTCTATCTGTCCGATGTTTGTCTATGTCTCTCATTTTATACAATGATGGATTGAAATGTCAATGGCCTTTGTCTGATTAATGAATTATTATTAGTATAAATCTTCTGTCTCGACTCTAAACTGCATTTGGATATCAACAACAAAGCAGCCTTTCAAGTTTCAAATGGTAGCTCCATATATCAAACTGATCAAGTCATTACCGGACTTATAATCACTGCAGTTGCAGAGTGCAACGCAGGAAAATGCTACACCCTGAATATTAATAAGCTAAAGCTGTTCATTGTTCCAGGCGACCAAAAAGGAACTAGAACACCGGGTAGTTTGACAAAGAGAATAGCTCAATCCTAACAATTATGTTCATTACTTTTTTTATGCTTTTCTACAAAGGAAAACAATTCAAGCATAAAGATATAAAGGAAAACGAAAACCACAAGAATTTATTCCCCATGTTGGCCTTCATTATCAATTAAGTTGTCACCAAGATGCCATTCTAGCACTAAGGCCATTCTAGCATTAAGGGTGTGCTTGATTGAATGGACAAGCGGAAGGGAGGAAGAGTGGAAGAAGACAATGGAAAAGAGGAAAGAAAATAATCTTTTAAGTGTGCTTGGTAGGAAAGAAAAGTGAGAAGAAAGAATATAGGGCAGATGATCATTTTTCATTTTAAAGTATGAAAACAAATCATTCCAAATTGGAATAATAAGAGGAGAAAACTAGAGAGAAGTAAGTTAAGTGTTCAAAATTATAAGTCAAGTGTTCAAAATTATACATTTCTTATAATTTTCATTTTCTTTCCTCCCATTTTTTTAACTCTACCAAGCAATGAATGGAAAGAAAATTACTTTTTCTTTCAATTTTTCCATATTTTCTACCCAGCACACCAATGGAAAGAATATACATATTTGCTATCTTTCCACTTTTCCACTTCAATTTTTCATCTTTCCAACTTTCTTTTCATCTTAAAAGGCAGAGCTTAAGGATGTGCTTGATTGAGTGGAAAAGTGGGAGGAAGGAAAGAGGAATTGAAAGTGGAAAGAAAATAAATATCAAGTGTACTTAGTATAAATAACAAGTGGAAGGAAAATAAGAAAGATGATCATTTTCGTTCTTAATGCATACAAATGAATCATTCCAAATTGAAATGATAAGCGAAGAAAAAATGAGAAAGGTTGAAATCAAAGGTGAATTTTACAAAATTATGCTACTTTTAAAATTTTTTTCCACTCAATTTTCAACTCTACTAAGTAATGAATGGAAAGATTTTTTTCATCCTTTCCTACCAAGCATAACAATGGAAATTTATATATATATAATATATATGTTTTCTCCTCCAATTTTTCATCTTGTTGATTTTCTTTCTACCCTACAAAGCAAATCTTAAGTTTGCGCAATCTTCTTTGGTCAAAATTTTTACCAACATAGGTTACACAATAACACAAGTAGTAATAGAAATTGAATACGAGAGTCAGCTAATAGAGAAGTACAGAAGGGGATATGTTTACTCAATGAACCAAGGCATACAGAGTTTCGCTCTATCCTATCATGATTCATAGAAGTATTCCAGATGTTTCAATTCATTTATTAGAGGTAAATAACCTCATAAAAAAGAAAAATACAAAAACAAAAATGAACAATTTAGGATAAAGCTTTCTTTTTATTTCTGGATTCTTTTTTGTCAAATCATATCTGTTTAATCCTCTAATAATAGTTTGTACCTCAAATTGTTTTCATTCTATGAACTTCGAATACCAATTTCAAACATTGAAGCCCTCTGCACGAAGGCATATACGATGAGCCTCTATCCATTTTGCACAAGCTTCTTCACCATGCTCCACAATGCATTCATCTCTCAGCTTCTTTGTCTCGGGGCAAGCACAGCAAATTTTCTTCTTTGGTTTTGATTCTGGACCAGATGTTGCCGTTGTTGATCCCCGGTTTAGCTGCAAGCGAGGCGAGGCCAAGGCAGATGTGCTTTGTGTTGGCAACTCATCCATTGTCTTGGACAGTAAGCAAACGTAAGATACTGTTACGGAAATCAAGAAAGAGAAAAACATATCACAAGAAAGCAGAAGAACAATGAAGAGTCACTAAGCATAATGAAGTGTCACTAAGCACAATGAAGTAATTTCATCAAAAAAGACAACGAAAAACAGCTTAGGCCATGATAACATGAATCTTATCACAACCAAAAAACTGCAGATAATGTCTATTACTTTTTGTTTTTGATGATTCAACTACCAATATCAGCATTTATACATTTTATACCATCCTTAATTGATACTGAAAGAAGCGCATAACAAATCACAAATCCAATTTATCTAGTATGATTTGAACTGAATTCGATAAGAACATCACAAATTTATGTGAACAGCTAAAAACAGGCCATCACTCAAGAAAACAAGAAAAGGTTCTTGAAAAGTTTAAAGTTCCAATTTAGGTGTTCATATGTATAATTCGGATAAAACAGTAAACGAATAGGAATTAACTGAATTATTTCATCTACCCTTAACCAAACCATTTTTCGAATTAACCCAATTTTCGGGCAACTTAACAGTAAAATCAAGATCAAGCTCCACCTTGATCCTTGCTAAAGTTTAGTCCAAAAAACATAGCCAATTTTCATAAAAAAAAAAAAGAAGGGAAAAGCAGCCATAATTCATCAGAAAAACAAAAACCCAGACAGAAAATGACATGAATCAAACAAATCAACACTTTCCAATGATAAAAATTTAATCCTTTATCTCTACAAGTTTTTATCTTTTTCCTTTTGTTTCCTGTAGTTTAGTCATTTGCCTCTAGTGAATCAAGAAATAGATAGAAAAACAAAAGATAATTCATAAAAAGAAGAGCTTACCCTTGAATTTTTAGTAAACGGAGCCGGCAACCAGGTGAGGGGTTTTCAGAGGTTTTAAGGGAGGCAACAAAGGAAGAAAAGTGATTCGGTTTAACGGTTTAAAAGCAGGCCACGTTATGTCGGGTCGGGTCAGACCTTTTTATTGGTTGAAAATTATTATTCCTAAGAAAAGTAAAATTGGAAATGCTCATCCCACATTGTTTCCAATGGTATTTAGGCAAAAAAAATTTTGAACAATGCAATTTTTATTTGGAAATAAATAATAATTTAACAATATTAATATAATAATTATTCAATTTAATATAATTGAAAATACAAATATCCATTGATTTGTTGTTTGCTTACTCGCTTCATATAATTCGGAAAATACTAATTTTTTCGAAATCTTTTATTCATATTTCTCATAACATAGTGTTATTCGATAATGTCTATATAGTAGACTCCCTACTAACCCAAGCGAGCATTTAGATAGCTATCCTACATTTATCCGTGAAATTTATACACGAATCGTTTAGGTAAAATTTTTGAAATGATCCCTTTATTTTCATGTCTTCCAGCTACTTTGATTTCATGTTTTTATGAAATATATACACGAATCGTTTTCAGATTATTGCATTTTAGAGTGTGATCGATAAGTCAATGTAACTTTCTATTTTATTGAAAAAAAATCAACATTGATTTTCTTAATTAGGTTTGATAAATATATTAACTTTTTTACTTAATAAAAAATTTTCAACAAAAAAGTGTTGAATGTGATAAGTAAATAGTTACATATCATTTAATGTGAAAAATAATAAGTTGATTTTATTTTTGAAATAATCACGTCGATATTTTATTCAAAATTAAAATATTCAAAATTTAACTTTTATATAAAATTATTCAAAATAAAATTAATAAGAAGAAAGAATTTTTTTTAAATCAAAATTTACTAAATTCAAATAAAATAATTATATTCGAAGTTTAATCTTTACTAATATATTAAACAATTTTATAATGTAAAATCAATATTTTAAATCTTAAACTTTATTTCTTTTTTAATTCAATGTTATCCATATGTTATTATCCCAAATATGTTTTATATAAATGTTGGAATTTTTTTGTATGGAATGATCTAAAATAGAGGTAAAAAAAAACTCGATTCGATTTAAAAAGGTAAAAAAAAAAATTTTAAATTTTGAGTTATTCGAGTCAACTCGAATAAGTAATTCGAGTTTCGAGTTTCAAGTTCGAATCAAGTTGAATTTTACAATTCGCATAATTTGAACTATAGATTGGTATAAATATCCTTTGGACCCTGTCAATTTTGAAAACGAACAAATTGGTCTCTATCAACTTTTAAAATTCAAAATATTTATAAAAATCTCAAATTTTATATTTTAAAAAAACTATAATAATTTTTTAAAAATATATAAAAAATATGTAAAGAAAGTTAAAATTTTAAAAATTTTCTAAAATAATAATTTTAAGAATTAAATAAATTAATTAATTATTCAAATTTATCATACTAAAATATCTTTTATTTATTTATTTTGCTTTTGAAAAAATTTTCTAACAATCATAAAATTACATGGAAATTATTGGTTTACATTAAAATACATTGAGCCATGAAAAGCATTTTCTCAGCATTGCAATAAAACAAACATGGCAACCTCATATCACATTCCTTTGCACTTTTCTTTCAAACTCAAGCATTTGCCTTACCTTATGCAAGAATCAAGTAAGACAATCTAAGATCCCCTTTTTAACTCATTTAAATATTCATCATACTATAATCTATTTTTGGTATACAGATTAATCATTTTTTATCCGAATTGAAATTTTTTATATAATTGACTGTAAAAAAGTAACAATTTAAACCCATACAATTCTTTAAATCTAGATTGATTCAGACCTAAAACTAGCCCAAACACGAAATAACCCTGAATTTAAATAAGCCCAAATAAATAACCAAAATTATTAAAACCCAAGATTATCCAAATTTGTAATAATTCAACCCCTTTACTAAATAAACTTGAACCAAAATAAAGAATTTGAAATATTATGGACATGAAATTGACACAAATCCAAATAAAAAAAAGTTAGATTAAATTAACCTTGCCCAAAATCAATTTCACCCACTAAAAAAGTCTAGCTATACATGAAATCTAACCAGAAACACATGCTATATATTGCAATTTAGATTCAGATTTTATCAGTTTGGATTGAAATTCCAGAAATCCCCACCACTATGAACATACAATTTATTCTGTTTTTCAATCAAACTAATCATATTTTTCCCTCCATGAACACACCAGAAGGAAAACCCAAGAAAGTGCCAAAGCAATATCCCCAAGAGCTTGTCTAAGCCATTCATGACCAAAACCCAGAAGTTTTCCTTCAAAACTAACTCTCCAAATAGCCATAGAAACATGAACTAACACACACCCTTTAGCAAAGAAGCTTTGGAACTCTCCATCTTTAACGAATGCCACCATGAACAACACAAAACCAATAGTGAACAAAAGCAACCCAGAAAAGGATTCTGAGGTTTGGATCAAGAGTTGATCATGAGGCGTTGAACCTTGCAGTTTGCTTGCTATTTCATGACCGTGACCCAAAACTGTGACTTCCTTAGTGTAAAACATCATTAAAGCTCCACAAGTAATAGCGACTATGGATTGGAGCATACAGATACTGAAGAACCCTGGTAAGCTCATTGATCAAAGAAACTAAAGGAAACCTTCCCTTTTCTTTAACCAAGAACTGATTCAATGATTAGAAAACTTTGTAAGACATGATCTATATGTAAAAAGAAAAAGAAAAAAAAAACTTACTGGTATTCGAGTATTTGATTCAATGATTGGTGCATGATCTCGATTCTCGAGCCATTTTTTTGTAAATAAGATGGAAGTTTGGATCCAAAACACTGACCCAGAGCTGAGATTTTGGAATTAAAAGGGACTGGATGGAATGGAAGAAGCAAAAAGGTGCTTATTACAAATTTTACCCTTAATGTTTATATTTTTATTAATTTGATCCTTATTTTTAAAAATTAAATTTAACTATTAACCTTCCAAAAATAGTGAAATAGTTTTTTTAATGAAACACTGACGAAAATATTAATCTTTTAATTATTATTTTTGGTGTAAAAATACCTAATTAAACTAATTCCCTAGACTTATCATTCATTACTCCTATCGTTCGTATAATTTCCTAAAATACCTTCATCATCTAAGTTATTCTCGCTACTTCAACCCCAACTTTGTGCTAAGTTATATTGCATTGCCCAACATAATGAAATATTAATAGTTTCTAGAAAATTCCAAGAAATACCCTGAAAGACAAAAAGATTTATGTTTTTCTATATACGTCATGCTAGCAACCCGAAGAG
This sequence comes from Gossypium turneri, assembly GCA_008044935.1. NCBI lineage: Eukaryota > Viridiplantae > Streptophyta > Magnoliopsida > Malvales > Malvaceae > Gossypium > Gossypium turneri. Next base: position 4,357,646 of record CP032575.1, on the reverse strand, counting down.
GGTTGGCCATGGAACCCCATTCCTCAATTTCCAACCTGAGTTATCCAAATTAGCCTTGGTCCATTCCGATAGATTTCTTGAGAAGAATTTGTTCAGTGCACGTGTACTTTATACTGATACGACACTATTTATCTCATATGATACATCAAAAAATATTTTAAATTTTATAAAATTATTCAAAAAATATATTAAAAAAAACATGAAGTACACATGAATTGTCATACAAGCTGTCATATTTAAAAA